>VZTG01009134.1:282467-367051 GCA_013397845.1 Melanocharis versteri
AGGTAGCGCCCGGCCCGGCGGGGACTGCGCCGCGCTGGGACAGCCGCCGCCCCGCGGAAGGGCCGGGGCTTGGGGGGAGGAAACGGGGTTTGTTCCTATGCAAAAACCCGCCTGAGCCTTACTGCTGGCCCCGTGTCCCCCGGCGGCGGCCGGCCCCGAATAAAGCCGTAGCAAAGCCTGCGCTCTGGTCTCGTTTCCTGGGGCCGGGCAGCTGTTTCTGCCGCTGGGGAGCGGCCCCGAGAGGCACGGCCCTGGCACATCTGCGGCCGCCAGCGTGTCAGCTGGAGGGCTGCAGCTCCCGACAGCTGTGCCACAGGTGACACAAAGGCTGGCGTTTGACGACGCCTGCAGTAGAAGGGCCCGCTGCTGCTCTCTTCTGCACCGGCTGGAACTCTCGTTCTGAAGAAACGATAGCAATAGCCATATACCTAAAATAGGCTGCTGCTTTGGTTTGCAGTGGTGTCATTCATCTAACACAAACATCCGATTATAAGTCCCTGTTCGCTTCATATTACAGTCTTCATAATTTGTAAGGCAAAAAATACTTAACTCCAGGCAGGTGTAATTTGTATGAGCCCCTGCTGTTTTTAATGTGTAGATCATTGCATTAAGCCAGGCCTGCCTCGCAAAGTGGTAGTCACCACTGCTCAAAGCATGTAAAAAACACATGGATGTGGCACTTGAGGACATGTTTTAGTGTAGAACATGGTGGTGATGCTACAGAGACAGTTGGACTTGATGACCTTAAAGGACTTTTCCGACCATAACAATTTTATGATTCATTAAGTCATCATTTTGAAGAGCAGCTGCTAGAACTTGTGTCGCTGTGGACAGAGTTGAGAAGAACAGTCACAAATTGGTCTTTCAAATCCTGTTCGATTACATCTTTCCTAATTTAACAGTTACACACATTGTTAAGGCTTGACTCACCACAAGTTTCATCATTGGTTGTAAAAACAAAAGGAAGTGGTGCTTCGAATTTAACTGGATTAGTAAGAGAATAACAGATAAAAGAACATGTAATATGTTAACACTGCTAAGCATCTCGCAGTAGCTCTCCACAGCACTCTGACAGTTTCTATCTTGGGCTGTTGTATAAATTCCAAATCCTACTATTTGAAGGCAAACACAATTTTGTCATTTGCACACATTCTGTCATCCTCCAGTAGAAACCCCCCAGAGTTTTCACTATTCTTACTGATTGCTTTTGACTCTATAACATGCTGCATTTTGGATTTGAGTAACATAGGCTCAGCAGGGTCAAAGGCCTCTTGGTACTGGACACAGAGTTGCACATACAAAGCTTTGTTTCCTTGGAAGAACCATAAACTCTGAATATTTCCATTCTTAAAAAGTATTCTAATTACAGGGTAAGAAGTAGTCAGATGATACTCAAAACAACTGTAAGCAATGGAATTTTGTGAGTTGAAACTTTATTCACAACAATAAAAATAAACATCAGCATAGTGTTTATGGGGAGTTGATAATCTGACATCTTGTACAGTTCAGTTCTGTGGGTATTTTTAAAAACAAGGAAATACATGCAAATAAATATTAAATATAAGGTAAGATCCATGAAATTATAAAAATTCATAGCAGCAATGCTGGAAATAAAGTTTTCACTTGCTATAAACTCTAGTTGCATTATGTCCAGGTGGATTTACAGACTCTTGTATTTAATGCTTCATGAAACAGGTTACCACAATAAGTGAGTATGAAGCCAAAAGGCCCAAGAAATAAAAACTGACACAGTTCATCTGTTCCAGTGCTTTGTGTTGGTTTGCTTATTTCATGCTACTCAAATAAATGCACATCATACATTTTGAAATAGAGATGGCATAAATAACAAAGGCTTGTAAAAGGTTTTACTGAAGTAGATAAAGTATGATGGAGAATTGGCATTGAGGCCTTGCTCAATCTCCAAATACACAAATACTGTAAATTCTGCTGGGCGGTAATTATTTCCACTGAGTTGTTTAGAGAGGGGATTTAAAAACGTTTGAACAAGCGAGAGCTAAATTAGAGGGGCAAAAAATTTTCTCTGCAACCTTCTGCTTGGCTAAGACCTCACTTTTTTACCTTACTTTTCTCTTGTATTCTAACACAGTAGAAGTCACCAAGAAAAGTTAACTGGAGTTACTCTTGCGGGCCCAGAGCCCTCAGTTCACAAATGAGTCGGAGGGACAAGAACAGCCTATTAACTCAAAAGCACGTCAAGCTGTTGAATCGTATTTGTGACAGTAATTAAGTACAGGTTTGTTATCACACATGGAAATGCTCTCTACTCCCATGTCTGTCCTCTTTCATTCGTTACAGACTTGTTTGTCCAGCACAGCAGTGAGTTAAAACACTTCTGTAACTGCCTGTTGTCATAGCAAAACTATCACCTTGCTAACAGCTGCGCAAGCAGCAGAAACTTTTTCCCCAGGTTTGCACACAACTAAGCAGGGCCTTAGAAAACCAGCATCCACTGCTGAATATTAATGAGTGAAATTATTCCCACCAGTTTGCATTAAGCCACAGCTGTAAATTGCATCTGCCACCATGCTGCCCTTTCACCTGCCAGTGACTATCTTTAGTACTTTTTTCCTATTCTAAGCACTTCAGGGTAGACATTAGATAGAAATATCAAGCATACTCTGAACGTACAGGAAGCTAATTCATTAAATTGTAGGACAGCAGTTAACGTCTGCACGTAGTAGACAAGTATTGTATTGATGGTCACACAACACAGAAGCTAGTTACTGAATTTACAGAAGAACCTGAAAGTGCCTCATTCCAAAGTCAGCTCTGCAACCGATGTTAGGGAGGGAAGGCCTGGGAGCAGCCTGCAGAGAAGCCAGCATGCTGAAGACACATAAGCCAGCCCGAGAACTGTAGTGGATTTCTACAAACATGTCTTTCTCCCCGGAGCTCAATTACAAGCAAAGCATTATAGCAGAAGAAGGTAACACATCCTCTCTAATTCAATTCGAACCTTATGATTGCAAAACTAATCCATGCTGTTGGCAATTAGGATTCTAATACAATGATTAAATAATCCCATGCAAAGCAATCTAGCTTCAGGCAGGAAAGATGCTGAGTTACATCCCAGAATATCCAGTCCACTTTCTTGGCAATAGGGGCTGTGAATGCAAGTGCAAAGAGACTTGAAACTATGGGAGGGGGTTATTTCTGCTGAGTAGTTGTAACTGCTATGCCACAGAAGTTACTTATTTATTACAAGAAATCCCTGAACAGGGAGATTCTCAGAGCTACTCTTTGGCACTTTGCCTCTTTGTTGTAAAGGGAGCCCAAGTAAGAGCAGAGTAAAGATGTGCGAAGCTTATTAAGTGATGCAATGCATCACATCCTGCTTCTAAAGGTACTTCTGCTTTTCCCCAGCAACTCTTGTCCACATCAGGGAGGGAACACACGACACAGTGCAGATGCAGTCATTACACGAGCCCTTGTTGTTTTAAACAGACAGAAAAAAAGCTCATGGAGCTCAGGATTTTTTGTTTGGAGTTGTTGGTTTTGTTTGGGTTTTCCTTGGAATGCCGCTAATGGGAAGCAGGCAGGCTCTGGAGGAGCGCAGCCCACCCCGGGCAGGGGGCGGGAGCTGTCCTTGGTCCTGAACCCGCGCCCTGCGCAAGGGCCACCTCCCCTCCGCGCCTGGCTACCTCCTGTCACAGCAGAGAAGCACCAAGGCCGGAGGAGAAACAAAAGTGAGTCCACACTGCCAACTACCGAATCTTTTCAATGAGGAGAGGTCTGCTAGGACCAGCAATGGCCACAAGCTGACTTCTTTCAGTGTGTTTGCACCCATAAGAAGCAGAGTAAAGCTCGGACAGGAAATGTTCTCTCGAAACACAAGTCATCATCCCATCCCTCTGAATGCCTGTGTGCTCTGCAGGTGGGCAGACTGGCACTGACTATGGAAGGGCTGTGCACGCAGGGGACATTTCCATTCATGTCAACAGAGATAACATGCACCTTTTCCTAGCAGAAGAGGCTCCTAACAGATACTGCATTTTTGTTTTGTTTGGGTTTTTGTATTTTTTTAAGTGAAGCTTAAAGATAGCATTCAGAAGTGTTCACTACACTACCTGCTGTATATTGATAGACCTTCAGGATGCTGTTCTTCACCTACCCAGAAAACAGATTAGTGTATTTTCAACTTTAATTTTGGGAAACTCCTGCTACAAAACTGATTCTTCCCTGAAACTCAAGTTGGGTCCCACTGAATTATTTTTTTCTAAAAATGGTGATGGCACCTTTCCCTATCCCCAGAGAAGTCTAACTGTATTTTTTGGCAATAACCATATTCTATATCCTTGTAATTTAATCAGTCGATCACTCAGCTCGCCCACTCAACAGTAATAAGCCATTGACCCTGTGGTTTCAGACTGGATCAATGCTACGCTTAAGTTTTGGACCCCCGGAGGCCTTGTGTGCAAATAGGAAGAAACTCTTTTAACTTACTTTAGACGTGATCAATTTTTCCTCTGATGTGTTGATTGCATTAGCAGATTGCTTTCCCTAGAAACCTTTGTCCAACAGCCTGCAGGCGATGAGCAGCATACGCTTAAGTTTCTTGCTGGAGATGGCAAACTTAAGCCACTTGCTTGGGTATTTAAAGGTTTTCAGGTATATTATACAGTTCATTGTTCTCAGTCTGATTCACCTGCAGAAATCTCAGCTGAATGTGGCCTGACAAGTGGCAGCATAGACACTGCTGCCTACTGTGCCCCCACTACTGATGCTGTTGGCCGGACACTTCAGAGGTTTCATACTGCTGTCTCTCTGGACATACAGGTGTTCCAATCTCCAGCGCTCCCAGCTTTTCCGAAACTCCATCTGAACCTAACAGAAGCAAAGAAGGAAACAAAAGGAATTAATGTAGAACTAATCAGCTCTTTAAATTACTCCATCAGAAAAAAGCAAGGATACCACACTACTGAGAAAAGCTGGAAGTGCTTTAAACCTGCAATATTATTGCTTCCAATTATCCAATTATCTCATTAATCCATTGTAGGCTATTCCGCATTCACTATAATGATGACATTCATTTTCACTTGTAGGAAAAAAGCTCTTTTATGCACCAGAAAAATCTTACCTTCATTATTTTGCTCTAAATTGTATTCACCTGCAATACTGATTGTACTCTATGCCCTACCAGTATTAACAATTACACTGACTTTGCTTATCAGCCATGAAACAGCTGAAAAGACTGGCTTCCTCCTCAATATTGCACCACAGGTATTCTTAAGAGTTCTAACTTCTGGTTTGATTTAAACATTATTATTTCCTGGATTATTTTTGTTCTTTGAATATTAATGTGGTTTCTTTTTATTTCATACAAAACCAAATGTTTATTCAGAATTGAAAACAACAATTAGGCAGGTTAAAGACTGTACTTGCTCCCCTTTTTTAAATAGCAATTACAGTATGTCATTTCAGATAATAGCTTTTCTTAAAGCTACAAAGTATGCTCATCTAGTCACAGGTTCTGGGTTAAACTGTGTAACCTCTGCACTCATTTTGAAGTTTATCCAGGATTTTGTAACTGTTAAACAAGAACAGAATTTAGATCTTCCTGTTCCACGGGCAAAGTTCTTGCCACTTGACTGAAGTAAGAACCTCTATTAGCTTTTAACACATAAGGCAGAGGACATAAAATTGCACACTTGTTAGTCTAGATAAAGTCAGGAGTGCAACCACAGTAATAAGTTCATTATGGTGTGTACTTCAGCCTGGAAATAAGTTCACTGTAGGTGCGTCACTTAAGGGAGCCTTCTCTGGAGAGATGCTTTTTTTTTAATTTTAGGATCTTGTACTGACCACCAAGAGACTAAGTAGGTTGATGGCAGTTTCAACACAGGTTTGTCATCATGCCCAGGCTGCTGAAACCTTCATATTCTGAGGGAAACTTCCTAGGGAACTAGCTGCTGTATGTCTGCTTTCTTTGCTTGTTCACTGTGAAATACTGAATTTGAGAGGCAGTCCTAAAAAAGGAGCAAAGCCTTACAAAACTAATTGTCTTCCCTTGGTGGGTACCTCTATCAGTGCTTGTCAGCTCTGGGCTACAGCCCAGATGTATCAAATGTCCTGGTGGAACCAGCTGCATCTCTATGTTTCTGACAATCTGTCAGAATCCAGGATCTGACCTCCACTGTCACAACCAAATGGGTCAGAAGGAAAGATGCTGAGACAGAAGCTTGTATTTTACCATGGTAGGGGGGGTTTGTTTTGTCAAAAGGTGCACAGAGACACCAGAAAAAGACAGTTTGTCTGGGACAGCTTGGCATAGAAGAACGAGGGAGAATGGTCAGATGAAGGCAGAAATGCAGGAACCGCAGTGTCTGCAGGAAAAGAATTGACCGTATTACCACTCCAGTACTTGGCACCTTTTGTGGGCATGGAAAACAATAAGGCAGCACTGGGAGAAAGCTGTTGTAGGCATTTACTGGCAAATCCTGAATGAAAGCATGAACGTAGTGACTGACAGAATAAGTCAATGAGCAATAGAAGTAGGTACCTTCAGGTCAGTCAAAGGGAGGAAATGAGTCTTTACTCCAGCTGGACATGACAGGCTTGAGCTATGATGCAAATAGCCTGCAAAATTGAGATAAAGTGAATGGAAGACCTGAACAAAAGACTGTAGGAATGGGTCTATCTTAGGAATGGATCTGACTGGCATAAAATCACTTTTCTCTCCAGGGATTAGGAAGAGGGTAGGGGGCAGCTCTGCTGCCTGTGTTGAATTGAGTTTGTGCCTAGATGGCTTTGAATGTTTAAGCAAGGGAATAGGTTATGATTTATTTTGCAGAGGCAGTTCTTGAGCACAGAAGTAGATCTACGGATCTTTCAGCAAAATGATTATCCTAGTAACTTCCCTGTGTTGGTAAGATTCCCTAGAAACAAGCTATACAGAAAAAAAGGATACCAAGAACAAAGCTGCCATGCTGTGCTGATTTTGGCTGAGGTAGAGTAAATTTTCTTCACAGTGGCTACTATGGGGCTGTGTTTTGTATTTGTGCTGGAAACAGTGTTGGTAATACAGAGGTACTTTTGTTATTGCTGGGCAGGGCTTGCACAGAGCCAAGGCCTCTTCTGCTTCTCCTCCCACCCTGACAGCAAGCAGGCTGGAGATGTGCAAGAAGTTGGGAGGACAGTGGGAAGTAGTAAATGAATTCCATGTTTTGCTTTGCTTTACTTATTCAACTGTCTTTATCTCAAGCCAAGAGTTTTCTCACTTTTACTCCTTCAATTCTCTTCCCCATCCCAGCAAGAGGGAATGAGTGAGTGGCTGTGCGGTGCGTAGTTGCTGGCTGAGGTTAAACCATGACATGTGAGAAAGGAGAAGAAAAATTTTTATGTAAAGTATTTCAAAAGAGAAAGGAAAGAGGTGGGAGAACTTGAAAAAGATGGCCATGGAGGTTAAATCTGGAGAAGATCTCTCTCAGAGAGCTTTATGCAGCTAATGGGGAAGGAAGTTGAGAGTGTGGCAATGAATCGGTAATCTACAAAAAAAAAGCTACATTTTGGCAAAAAAACCCTCAACAAATGATAGTGAAAGGAAAGCGAGTCTAAAATGGGATGGGATTTAGCTGATGGAAGAGTGTAATTGATAGTCTGCATACAGAATGAAAAGAAATTAAAAGCAAAAGGGAGGATTGGGCAGTTTTTCAAGAATTCAGGAGTCCTGGCATCAGGACAGATTCTTTAAAGTAGAACAGAGTGAATCGTAATTCCATTTTGATAACAAGAAGGCAAAAAGGAGAACCAAGACTACAGAGAATGAAACCTGAACCATCTGGAGCTAACTGGTGGAAAAAAGCAGCATCTCTGTGGTTTAAAATATTTCTTATAGAAAGCAGTACTAACAGCAGAAAAACTGGTCATATTAAGCCTAGCTCATTTTGCAAAGAACATTGGTGGTAACAGGCAATCTCAGGAAACCCTACTGTTGGCTTCAGAGCAAGTTCAGAGAAAATCCAGAATCTGAAATAAGACTGAAATATGAACATATTCTAACTTTTTTTTTCAGAATTAGATATTAGAAAAGGACATTAGTATCACTTCTATCTTCATTTCTACTCTTGATCTGGGCACCAGGACTTGCAAAGAACTTTCATTCTGTATGGTTAAGAAAAGGAGTCAATGAGTCATAGACTAAAATGTAAACCACATTACAAACAAGGATAGTCTTTGGACACAAAGTGTGTCAGAAGACAGTTTCTCATTTAGTTTAGGAAAATAATTCTTGTATAGTTTATTACAGACTTTACTTAATCAAACTCTTTACACAGATTTATTTTATGAATGCTGATGACCAGGCTTGACAAAATCCTACTCCCCTCTTTGAACAAGAGTCGGAACAAGCAAAATAATTCATCCTAGACTGTCAGTGAAGCTGAACACATTGTGTTTCGATTTTATGAACTACATTACAAAGGCAAGAGAATTATAGTAACAAGAGATTTGGAGGATCTCTTAGAAACACAGGTAGGCTATTACAACAGTAAGCTCCCTCAAATGAAACAAACCTGCCTGTTTGAGAGCTTGTAATAAAGTTTGGGTTATGATGTAAATTTGCCCTTATATCATGTGAGGGAAGTTATTGAGCATTACACATGGGAGGCCTGGCTGCAGCTGCACAGGGGATGTATGAGCAAATGCCAAGGTGAATCAAAAGAAAAACATGATCTAATTCTCTACTTCGTGACATGCAGCAAAAGACATTCATTCCCAACAGCGACGCCTGCTGCTACCCACCTCTGATTTTGGTAAGCAGTACAATTAATAGATTCACTTCAATAAAATCTTACCCACAACCTACAAAAGTGAGCAGACTTCTGCAAGGCTTAATTCAGGATGCCTGCTGCTTTTCTGTTGACTCCAGCCTGGCCATAATAACACAAGTAGCACATTTTTCTACTGATTCCAATTCCTTGATGGGGCCTGTCTCTCAATAAGTGCTCTTGAATTACCACGTCATCGTTAAAAGTAGATTTAGTGTGAGTGTAAAACATATTGATGTGCTTTTAACTTAATAATGTAGTAACTAAATGAGTACTGTTTGCTTCCCTTACAAACCTGGCTGCTGAATGAATTAATGAATAATCATCACTTAGAAGGTAACATGAGAGATTCCTGCAATACTGAAACAGAACAATACCCTTTCCCACAACAGGGCTGGAATTCAGCATAAGCCACAGAAGATGGTACTTGCAATCAATTAACTCTAAGCCAAAACTACATTTCTTCTGAGTCTGTGAGTTTACCACTCTGTGAAGTTCAGTTTTAATGAGAGAATGATGATGTCTTCAAGCAGCTGGGCCACAGGGAAACCAAATGAAACCAAACTGTATAGCAATAGCCACGAGGATCCTCCAACTTCACCAGCCAGCTGAGCTGAGTTCATAGAATAAAATGGGCTCCACTCCCACATTCATAAAAACAAGCAAATAAGAAGCACTATAAGGCAGATCAAGAAGAGCAGCTATAATTCTTAATTAAAGAATCCACCAGTGCAAACGATACAATTGTAAGCAAGACTATTTGTGAGATTCCACATCTACAAATAGTGACCCCAAATTATACTGCCTGAATTCCTTCCACACACATTTGTCTGATGAGTTATCCCATGGAGCTGTGCAGGAAAGGATCTGTAAAAATAAAAAGCCCTGAGCAAGGACAATTTAGCAGCTCAAGATCATTTTAAATTTCCTTTTCCTATAGTGTATGCTGATAAGGCAAACTGGAACAAATAGTATCTCTCTTACCTCATTATTGACGAAACAGTAAAGAATTGCAACCATCAGCCCCTGAAATAAACAAAAACCAGAACAGTGAGCAGAGCGGTTTCCTCACTTTGCCAAACTCCGTTGCAGAGGGCTAGAGGCTCCATACTGACATGTCCCTGACAAGACAAAGTGCAGAATCTTTGGTCCCTGTCAGTTCTGATGGCAGAGCAGAGGTTTTACCAAACTATGTCTCAAAGCACATGATCTTAGGAAAAAGGAGTTGCTGTTTTCTTCAATCTGTTATTTTTGTCTAGTGATTTCTTTCCCCTTCTTCCTTACCTGGTTTCAAGTGATAAACGCTTCGTAAGTGAGCAACTCACAGTGGTCTTAAATACAGCTCTGTGCTTGATAAACAGGGAATGAGTGAGTGCGCAGGGAAACTAAAAGAGTATGATTTCCTTACACAAGGAGACTCATTTGAAATGCCCTTACCTAAGGCAACAGTTAAATAAAAATCACAATAAGCCTATGCCCTCCTCACACACAGTTACAGCTGGAGACAGCTACCTCTCACAGCACAGATTTTCCAAGGAGTATCGGAAACCCTGGAGAAAGAACAAAATGTGCTTTCAGCAATGCCATTGTACAATTACAGGAAATCACAGACAATTTTGTTATTGCCCTGAGGTGAACCATAGGAAGTAAATATTAATATGTGGACAGGAATACCACCTTATTGTAGTAAAATTGGCTGTTAAAAATTAGTCCTTACACTTTCCCTTCCACTATCATAATCCTGTAACATCCAGTGCTAAACTGGGAAATAGAAGGAACAGGGAGCGTGCAATGAATGAGAGAGAAAGCAGGTTTCCAAACAGCAGTTAAAAAATATCTTATGTCCATGGGCACACTGTGAGTGGTACCTGGAATGAAGCAAAGGAGAGCTCAGTGAAAAGCTTCACAAAGCGCAGCATCCCTCTGGCGTGCTCGTCAGTAATAA
The DNA here is from genome assembly GCA_013397845.1 of Melanocharis versteri. Lineage (NCBI taxonomy): Eukaryota > Metazoa > Chordata > Aves > Passeriformes > Melanocharitidae > Melanocharis > Melanocharis versteri. Next base: position 293,199 of record VZTG01009134.1, read on the forward strand.
AGGCAAAGATGACCTCATGGGTCCCCAGCAGTGGGATCAGAGTCAGCGTAGACTTGGCCAACCTAAGATCACAAAGAAATTTAAAAAACACAGTGCCACTGAATAGACCACTGTTGATCCAAATGATCACTGGGAGTCACCATTTCTGCATTGTTTCTGACAGTTTCAACTTTGGTAAGTCACTGCACCACTTTGTGACACAGGGTCCTCCTCCAGAGGCTGCAGGATAAAAACCCCCTCAAAATAACCTTAGTAAGTTCCCACAAGTTTTAACCTCCCCTACCACTTCACTGCAGACCATTTATTGGTGAGAGAAAAGCTCTGTATCCAGCTACGGGCTGTATTTCACCTGAAAAATCTTCCAAACTCAGTAAGAAGCCATGTGCTTTCTTGTACATGTCATGTCTTTCCTCTGTATTCTTTTCTCCACCTGGAATTGGGAAAGACAACCAAAACCCACCTTCTTGATGACCTCAAAGACATAATCCATCAATAATTGGAAACTTTTAAAAATATCTTGGCAAAGGGAGGAGTACTTGGTATTCCTCCCCACCTCCCTGGTGTGTTAAATCTTCTAAACATTGTAACTATCTGTACCTGCAGAACACTTACTCAAAGTAATCAAACTGTCTTGAAATGAGTGATGGCAAGTTCAAAGACACAGCTAGCAAAGGATGAAAGACAAACCAACCTGAAATAAATTATTTTTCACCTGTGAGAGAGTTCAAGGTACACATCCACAGGGAAAAATTCACAAGAATGATCCTTAACTCTCTTTTGATAGACATACATGCCAGCCAGCCAACAGGTTAGTGAAAGATGCCTGAGGATCATGTGGGAGCTTCCAGGGCCACAGAACTTATCAACGTCTCACAACAACCTGTCTTGAGACGAGTCAGTAGATGCAAAAATCACTCAATCAGCACGGCTGTCAGACCTGTACAGATCTTGTGTGCCTGAGGGCTATTGGCTGCTGTTCTGAATCACGTAACCATTCAGGTTGGAAGGCACCTCTGGAAGCCTCTGGCCCAACTCCAGTTGACAGCAGGTTACTCAAGGCTGTGTCCAGACAAGTTTTGAGTATCTCCAAGGTCCTCCAAAGCCCCTCCAGGCCTCTCTTCCAGCATCAGGCCAATATGACTGTGAATTTATTTTCACCTGACATGCAAGGGGAATTTCTCTTGCTATAATTTGTGACCTCCATCCTTGTCCTTCCACTGTGACCCTCTGAAAATACTCCATTTTCTGTTCAAGTGGGTATAGAATAAAAGCCTCCAGCTCAGACAAGTCCTCATCTTTGCTTTGAGTTCTCAAAATACATTAGGATTTCCAAAATTTCATGTGAGGTAAAGAAGATAGATAACATCCACGGCCACTCTACACTGGTAAGAATGCACCAAAATACATGCTGTGTCTAGTTTAGAAGGCTGCAGCATCGAAATACCCAATGTCAAAGTAGCTAAGTCCAGTGCCAGCAGCAGTCCAGCTACCACAGCATGTAGCTCCACACTTCAAGAGCTAACTTGTTATTCCTACATTGTTTTTCAGATCGCAATACAAAAGTCAAGAAGCAGAAATGAAGGATGCAACCATGAATCTTAGCAAGGTCATTAAGTAAGGAAGAATACAGACAGGGATAGACTGAAGCCTGCAAACCAAAAATTGAACATTTCTGTGATAGCCCTGACATTTCTCTCGAAACATCTCATGCATTTAAGATTGAAAGTTTGTCCCAATAACAACTGGCAAGAAGAACAAGGAGAAAAACTCCTAAATGATCCCATCTTGTCTTCCTTGAAGTGAAAGCTTTTATTTCTATCTACTCATATTATTTTGTTCAAATTGGAATAAGGTAGGATATTTCAGCTGGGAGGAACCTTTGACAACCACCTGTTCAAAACTTAAAGCACGTTCTTAGAGACACTGTCCAAATGCCTCTTTAAATACTGACAGACTTGGGGCATTGACTACCTTTCTAAGAAGCCTGTTCCAGGGTTTGCCCATCCTCTCGGTAAAGAAATGCTTCCTAATGTCCAATCTGAACCTCCCCTGGTGCAGCTTTGAACCATTCCCACATGTCCAATCACTGGATACCCTGGAGAAGAGCTCAGCACCTCCCTCTCCACTTCTACTCCTCAGGGGGCTGTAGAAGGCAATGAGGTCACCCCTCACAGCCCTTTGCTCCAAACTAAACAAGTCAGAAGTCCTCAGCCACTCCCCACAGGATATTCCTTCCAGCCCTTGCACCAGCTTTGCTGCCCTCCTTTGGGTGATTTTAAGGACTCAAACATTCAGTACTTGCATATGCTGCAGGTATTTTAAAAATATCCGCTTATTTAACATTCATCCAGTCTAATGGAAGACTGTAAAGTGACAGACATCAAGCCTTCTGTTTATAACACAGGTGAAATACCTGCCCTGGCTTCGCTAAGACTTTTCTGGGGACTGACTGCCCAAGCAGTTACACCACTGTGTGACACCACACCTGTGCATTACTCAAGGGCTGTGATCTTTAACCACCTTTGTCAACCCACTCCTTTCATGTATGTCCTTGTCTGCTTTTAGTCTGATAAGCATGAAAAGTGTGAGACCACTTTAAGACATACCTGCATTTTATGTCAGTTTTGCACATCAAATTAGCCTGCAGTTTAGAGATGATGATGCATATAACTCTGATGAAGATGAGGAAATTCACCTGCAGAAATGAAAGAAGAATTTATATCACCATCAATGTGCGTAAGTACTCAAAAACACTGGTTTGTGTATGCATGTGTAGGTCTCTGCATCCTGCTACACAGCAGCTGCAGAATTTGCCACAGAACTCAACTCCTTGCTAAGGAATTGTGGTCTAAATGTGAGTGCACAAGCCACCCTTGAAAACACAGGCACTTCATTACACAAAGCAGGGTACTCTACATATTCTCTAGGGAGTGAGACACAGTAAAGGTGTGGGTTGACCCATTTGCCTTATCTGGAGGTCTGAGCCTGACACAGTATTGTGCCTGCAGAACATTTCTACACAATGCCACACATTTTGAGGCTCTTTTGGAGCCCAGTATCTGAAATAGTATCTTTGGTCTTCCTGAACTACCTTCCATACTTTCTGCTCACAGGGGAGTTAACGGGATTGCTGCAGCATGCTTTTCTGTTATCATGTCCTGCCACTACAACATCACAGCTTGTGGCCAAATTAAATAAACAAAATGCTAGTCTGGAATTCCAGTGACAGAAAGCAATTTAGCTTCATAAAATCACATTTCTGAATGAAAATGTCAATAGCCTCAAAGGGTATTAGCCTTTGGACATCCACAATGGCCACGTGTGCATCTTTGTACTATATTGTGCTGTTCTCAGGGAAATCTGCCATCTCACAGCACGTGTCTCAGACTTACCCCAATGGCGATGAGAATGGGCAGTCTGATGATCAGCCAGTAATTCATGTTATAGTTTCTGGTCCAGCAGCTAGTAAGAAGACAAAAAAGGAGATGAAGGAAAAGTTTCAGTACATTACTAAAATCTCTCTCTTTTCATTCTGTTCCAGCAATGCAGATGGAACACAATATTAAGGACTAGATACTAGGAAAGCACATCATGCTGACATGGAAACAGATGCAGCCGCTTCTGAGAAACTCTGAATGCTTTGTACTATTGCAGCTATCATAATCCGACTGGATGCTACTCACCAGCCTTTCTTGCTCACTAATGGCTAGCTCTCCTCCACAATTTGCTATGAATTATCATCCATTAATTGTGAAGATTTACTCCATTAAAACCAAGGTCAAATTTGTCATTTGGCTGAAAGGAGAAGGGGGGGAATCTGTTTGAGTCTGATCTTTCCGCTGTTGTTCCTAGCCTCCTCGTCCTGTACTATTTTTTATTATTCTTCAGTCCCCAATGTCAGATCATCTTATTTAATTGCTTGTTAGTTCTTTATCCCATTACTTACCATCATTATTCCCATATCAATATTGAAATCAGACATCTATTTTATCTGTCCTTATTTTCAAAAAGGAATTACTAATTTCAACGAGGGGAAAGCAATTGCAGCTGCAAACTCCAGCTCCTTCAGTGCATATGCACAAGGTTTCAGGGCGTTTTAAAATTATAAACAAGTAAAATCAAAAATGGGAGCAACAGTTCCTAACTTCTTCTAACTTGAGCCCTCTGCGAGTAAGTAGCATGCTGCAGCAACATAATACTTCATTTTCCACACAAGTCTCATTTTAGCTTTTTTAATTCCTGTCTCCTTGAGCAAAACAGGAGAAAAATGACAAGAAAAGTCGTGGCAGCCACAGTTTGGGATCACTGGTTTCAAGTGTACCTTACACTTGCTCACATGCCAGTTCACTTGTTACTGCAGCGACAGCGCTCTTAGTATTTCTAGGAAATAACTTTGTTAGCCTCCTTCTCAGCATTATTCTAATGCAACAGTCACCAGTAAAGCCAGCAGGTTTCTGAGATACACAGGCTGTGAAACAAACTAGGAAACAGCACTACATGAAACATAGGTTGCATCCCAAAAAAGGTTTCTCTTCATCTCCAAATCTGTTCTGCCAAAACATACATATGCACAATTTTACCCTAAGGCTTCTTCACAGACCTATGAAAGTTCAGCTTGGGTGATGCTGGTGGAGCCGAAACCATCCCCAGCCTTGTAGTGGGACAGTCTAAGAGAAAAGAGCAAACCATGCAGCACCTGGGAGGGATCCGTGCTACAAGCACACACCCACACGTGCTCACTTACTAGAGAGGAAAGCATAGCAGCTTGGCTGTGGCAATTCCACATTCCCTTGCAGCGACTGCAAGTACGACAAGGGCTCAAGATTTAATTTTTCTTTCAATTTCACTTTAACGCGCACAAAAAGCATATTATTGCCACCAGCAGCTCTACAGCCTCCAATTCAATTGTATGTTAAGTATTGGAGAAAAAAAAGGTGTGCAGACTGTGTGCAGTCAGTGTACCTGAGCCAGAATCTGAGTTAGAGAACTTCTTAATTGGTACACGTGACTGGGAGCCAGCTTCATGCAGCCTTTGAAATTAATTTTATTTGAACATCTCAAGACTGATGGGATAATAGGCATAGCTGGCAGCAGAGTTCTAATCTTCTCACTAGCTGCAGTAGATGCAGAGGCAATTAAAAAAATTTTTTATAATAACAGAGGCTGAGAAACAATTCTTTATATTAATTCTGCTACATTCCTGTGTTAATTTGCATCCTGTGGCACACATCAATTTTAGCTATCTTTAAATTTATACAAATTTGTGCAATAAAAAAACCATTACAGGTCAATTAAGGTGTCACGGCTATTGAAGCATTCAGAAAATAAAATCGGTAGATCTCTACATGATTTCTTGCCCATCTGTGCTTTCTGTGATTGCCACACTGATAAATACACCACTATCTACTGTGCTTGGGATCTATCCCTACAGTTTGCTCAGTACCACTCAGAAGATGCTTGGCAACTAATAGCCTCAGAGCCATGAATGGAGAATTTGTCCAGTGAAAAAAATGCTACTGGGATGTTTCTGCCTTTGCTTACCAATCCAGTATTCTCCTTCTAAAAGTAAAAACACGGAATTTTTACTTTGAATTGCAACAGCTGAATGTAAAAAAAAAAAGAATTGAAGGCTGACTGTTTTGCTCCCATACTTAATTGCAGACAGAAGCAAAAATGTGTAAGTATCCGCTTTTTAGGCACAGTTTAATAACTAGGAACAACAGCTTGCCTTTAATTGTATTTGTAATCTAGACAAAGTATTTTTGAATAGCTCACTTTTTAGAACAGTAATTGCATTCTAAAGGAGTTTATACTTGCACATGTAAGGAAAGAAGAAGCCAGTGTGCAACCAACCAAGTCTTGCAGGCTTCAGTCCTTTATTCAGATGGTACATTCACAGCCTCAAATTCCCAGCCCTGACCACATTTCTTTCCAGTTATTCTTCATAGCTAGGGAAGTAGTTAAATCACAAATGAAATTTACAGCCCGCTGCACAGTGACAGAGCTATGGCAAACAGCATGAAAGATACCCCTGGCTGCTCCAGCAAATGCCTGCCCAAGGCTCAGAAATCTTGCCTTTCAGAGCAGCTGCTGCACGTGGTTATTTATTGCTGTATTCTACAAATATTTAGACAAGATTTAGAAAATTCAATAATGTGCAAAATTGCCCCTTTTAAGGTCTGCTGAAGGCAGTGAGTGACAGTTTTCCTTAACAGAAAATATAAATCAGCTCTGAGCACCGCATAATGTGGGAGGCTCAGCATGAGCACTTTGAATACATTTTATACATCAATAGGAAAATATGCCCATAGAACATCAGCTGTTCAGAGGCTGCCTGGTCTCTACACCTATTCTGGTAATTTCAACAAAACTTGCAGTACATCAGCATAGCCACAATCTTGCTACAGAATATCATCCCGTCAACCTTGAAAAGGAAAGTCAAAAAATCCTAGCATTGCTTCAGCCAGAAAAGGCAGCTTTGACTGAACTGGTTCAGTACTATGAGGAACACACAAAAAAAGCTCGTTCTTAATACGCAAAACTACCAGGAAACAGTATGGAGGTGGCTCTGACTAAACTGAATTTTCACATTGCAGCATCTCTCCAGCAATGATTCTTTCTGGGAGAAAAAAGGAAAAACAAAACAAAACTAAAGGATCCTCTACAAAAGTGTTGGTTGAGTAGTTTGGAAACTGAGTAAGAGGAAAACCCTTATAAATAACCCTTTATAATATATTAATATATTTGTAACAAAAATGAAAGAGCATGAAATTATTTCTTTCATCACAAAGAAAGCTACCCAAATATTTCTAGGCAGCCACTGTCTCTAAAAAGAAGCCACCTTCCTCCTCCTTTTTAAAAAAAAAAAAAAAAAACACAAAAACCAAAAACCAACAAACTGCAATGCTGTTTGGTACATAAAGCATAAACAAAGGTAATTTTTTTCAGAACAGCCACCATGGTAAAAATGGACAAAAAGTATTTTGTGTTTTACAGCAGTCTTGAGCACGACTTAGTTGACTTCAGCAAGACTAACGTGAGCAGACAGAGAATGTGCCTTTATTTTAAGAAAATCTAAATAATGGGAGCTTAAACAAGAAAAGGCAATCACTTGTCTGCTGCTAGGCATAGGCTAATCACTACAAATCGCAGGCAGAATCCTGTGGGAGGCTGCTGCCTTCCTCTGAAACAACTGTAAAGGCTACTGCCAAAGGCACAGTATCAGGAGCAGTCTTGGTTGGGTAGGATGACTTCTATTGTTGATACTGTAAGTACAGAAAAACAAAACATACCTTTCCTTGACCTGCAAAAGAATAGATTCATTCAGACATGCAGAAAATTCTGATCAGAAAAAAACATATGCTCCTTTCTGAAATGTTATTCAAGACCTTCAGACAAAACAGAAGCAATTATGTGAGGTTTCAGCACATTGCCAAAGCAAACCACACTGAACAGAAAGCAAACAATGACCTGCTGGTGCACACATACAGCACAAATGAGATAGCTATAAAAATCAGAACTAAACCAACCCCTCATCTTCATAAAGGTACTTGACAGTTCCCCAGAGGATAACAAACAGCATTGGCACACCTGAAAAGAGAGGAGACAAGGCTGACATTGACATTGAGACTGGGAAAAGCAGAGAGGGGGACAACTCTCTCTGCCCCCCCATAATGACGAGCAATGTAATTAACTGGTGTCAAGGCTGCAGCTCCTATCCAACACAGATCGCCATGAACAGTGGGCTCCCACCTAGTTCCCAACAGGCATGAAAAATGAACAACTCAAGTGCCCCATAACAGGCATTCACCACTTCTTCTGTGGATTTTTTCACAGGCCAAGGGAATTAAATTTTTGGAAGTTCTACTAGCCTCTGTACTCATGCTAGAGAGGGGTGCAGTGTGCTCTGACCAAAACCTTTGTGTACAAATTTCTGCTTGTGGGTCACCAACACTGTACTCAGGCAGCACCAAGCTCAGGCTGGAGCACACCCAGCCCCGCATGCCTCCCACAGCAGAGGGAGCGTGGGCACACCCAGCAAGTGTCCTCCCCCACAGAGAAGTCCCAGCTCTGGCTGTGGTACTGGCGTGGACTTGAGTGGCTGCAGCAAAGACAGCAGATGAAGCTGGCAGCGAGGAAAGGCTTGGCCCTGCCCTCACCTGACAGCGCACGGGCTACGGCTGGTCAGTTCATCTGGGGTGTAAAGGGCAGAGAGACAAGCCAAGTAAGCTGGCACTCATTACCTGCTTTACAGTGTCAAAGGCTCTCTAATTAATTTCTTTCATTTATGAACAGCCTAGGTCACAAAAAATAATTTTGAAATGCACCTACCAACCAATACTCAGTACAGACAATGTTGAAATAGCACACAAGGAAGGAAAGCAAGTTGTGACTTAAAAGGCAGGATGAGGAATTTCTGTGCAAGAATAGATCAAGATAGTCTAATTCATCCTTGGACAGTGTCTGATGCCGCACGTGCACTGTACAGAAAGAGCAACATTTAATGTACTTTGTTATTCTTAAGAACCAGTACAGTAAGGACCATAAGACCATTTGCCCTGTGTAAGTTCTGCACAGGGCAAATCCACAGCTCATGGCAGCAGAAGCCACAGGGAAATTGGTGATCTCCCACAGTCTGAACACCTCAAGCAGTATCTTTACTGGGCACTATCAGTAAAAAACCTTCTCTTTTGTTGTACTGTAGAATTTCTCTGCTATCAGAACAGCTGAATACTACAGACACAGAATAACAGTATTTTCCTTAATCAGTTAATAAAAAAAAAGAGAGATAATAAAGAGCAGCAAGGAAAAACTAATTAGAATAATAGCAAAGATAATGAATTGAATAGAGATTATTTGGGCAAATAGCTACCATATTCTATGGATGTACTTGATACTGAGAATACACAGTATTTTGGGAGCAAAGTCACCAAAAACTCTATGCTGCCTTGATAGCGGTATAAAGAGATTAAGAACAGGCTCATTGCACATCACTTCCAAACTAAATGAGACTTTAATTCACAGAAACAAATGATAGTTTGGATTATTCCTTTCTAGACTTTGCTGAGCATTAAGACATCTTAATAAGAAACTTACAGGGTAAGACACAAACACTGAGAGCACAAAGGCTGTATGTTACTGGGTATGTCATTTGATAGATCAAGTGATAACAATAATGATTTGTGGGTATCTCTGTCTTCTGGATATATCAGAAAGCTCTCCGTGCTTAATCAAATCACTTGACATTTGAACTGAGAACCTATTATCGATACTGTATTTCAAAAGAGCCTAACTAGAGGGAGGCTGGTATAACAGAATTGCATCAGCTATGCAAATATTATACAAATTAATAGGCAGCAAGTATAAAGCAACTTGTTCAACATTCTCTGCCCACTCCCACTTGTGATGCACACCACTGGTGTCTTGGTATTGCAGCACCATCAGTCACGCTATTTTCTGTGCTGGCAAATGCACATTTTAGTCTGAGACACCAAGACTTAATAGTGCAATACCCACATGAATTTGCACTGATGTTCATACCTTACTACATGGATAGCATTGGACGTCTACCAAATTCACAAAGCCTTGTCCTGAGAAATGGGTGGCTCTGAAAACTGTTTGGGACAGAATGGGAATAAATGCAGTTTTCCAAAGCCCTAGTGAAGATCTATAGAGGAAACTGCCCCAAGAACACTCTTGAATTCACTTCAAGCCTGTAGACATCATTCCATAACACCAAAAGAGCAAGTCTGAAGCTTCTCTGCAATAGCTACAGTTTGCAAGGATCACTGAAACTCTCCAAAGATTAATTAACAATCTTGCTATCTAATTAACTGGCAAAAATGCACATATTATTCTGGTTACTTCACTCAGTCAAGAGAATTCTGTCTGGTTTGAGCAGGCAGTGGAAGTAAATCATATACAACTCCCTAAATAAACACCACAGATGACTGTTTGTTTAACAGAGTGTATTCCACTCCTGGCCTTCCAACACAACACTTCTGGTGCATTTGAGTTTCAGTCCCACACTTCTTTCTCCTGCTGCTGCTATTCAAAGCATATCAGATATCCAAGAAAAAAACTGCACTCATTTATAGGATGCATGTATTTAAGGTGTAGGCTGAAGTCTTTCTGGTTTTGCTTTTTTGTCATACAGAAAGCTCTGAGATTGATCTTTTCCTAGATTAACTGACCAGAGAAAGGTCTCTGAATTCTGGAAATGGTAATGTCTACTTTTTCTTCTGTACTGCATCACTGCTGAAGATGCCAGAAACTGCAACAGCCTGATCATGATAAGCTCTGCAATGTTAATTCTTGCAGGCTGATAGCTAACCCAAAATCTTTGAACACTACATGGTGATTATGAAATCTGTCAAGTATACTAGGAAATAAGCCTGCTGACAGCTCAGCTAATAAAGTTCAACTTCAAATGACTGGGCATCTGAATTATAGGCTGCAATAATAATATATATTATGGATGATGAGAAAGTAATAGAGCTGCCAAATCAACATCCTTACACCCAACTGCATAAATAAGCAGCATGACTTAATTTCACTCTAGCTTATATATTCTACACCTGGCCAGGTGTCTGCATAGTAAGAAAAAAAGAAGTTGGAAAAACAGTCATTTTTCAGAAGGACAAGAGGATGGGGTAACTAAGAGAACAAAATTTTGTGAAAATCTGCATACAGTGACATTTTCAGAACGCTCCACTATCCCTAATGAGAGGGGCAAGAAATTCCTGGGGCTGCTAATGGAAGTTACCATGTCCTGATAGCAGCGTGTAGAAATCAGTCTCTTCGTTTAATGGGTGAGATATTTTGGTAAGAGAACGGAAAAGCTCAAGTTTGTTCTGGAACCCACAAAGTCCCCGTTACCATGACAGGTGTCAGCAGATGGTGCTATTCCATGCCATCATCTTTCCCCTACCTCCAAGTGCAAGCAAGTTTCCATTCTTAGACACACCAGAGTTGTAGCTTTGCGTTGTACCTCACTCTGTGTGGAGGCAATTTCAGGAAAGACACATGAGGAGCACGAGAGGCTCCCCTCATCCTCACATGCTGATTACAGATTCCTCCTGGGGCAAATTTGTCTCTGTAGGACCAGAGCACTGCCATCCTGCTGAAACCCTTAAAGAAGGGCACATTCTCAATGCAGCATTTTAGGACTGTTTTCAGTATTTTAGCCATAACCTGACATCCCTCATTTCCACATGTGATAGGTTCAACCTCTGAGACAATCAGGCACATAAACCAGAAGGACACTAGTGCTGTCAGAACAATTGCATTCTTCTTTCTCTCAAAAAACATCCAAGATGCTCTGACTTGATCAACTGATGGATGAAGGAATGCAAGAATAATGCCATGAAGAACTGAAAGAAACAAATAAATATGACTACATGTAAAAAGAGTAAAAGCACTGAAGATGTGAGAAGGAAAGACGAAACATTTTTTTTCTTCCTAAGAAGGGAAAAACATGGGTTTAATCTAGAAGACAAAGAGTGAAGAAGATTAAGAGGAACTCCTGACATGCATTTCTTACCAAGATAAGTCAGGATACAAAACCTATTTTTGCATCCTTATCTGAAGCAGAGTTTTCATTTGAAAACAGAAAAGTGGTCAGTGCAACAAATGCATTCTGTTGCTCCAGTGAGTTCATACTGGGCTTCTGAAGGAAGGTTTCTTACTGGCTCTGTTCCAGTCAGATCTTCCTTGCAATCAAGATGTAGATTTTGATGCCCTAGCCAGGCTTCCTGCTTTTAATAGCTTCATTCCTCAAAGTATTCTTCCTTAGAGCAAGTTTGGATTGCCAAGGCTTGGAAGGAAGCAGATTATTTATTTTTTATGGTGATTTTCCTGCAGCAAGTGCAACTGGGTGTAAAATTACCACAGAAGCTCAGAGAATATTTAGCTGTTTAACATTTTCTTCTTAGCCTTCAGTGCTGAAAATGGTCTCCTGTCTGGATGCCGCTGAGAGTCACTGTGCGATGTTTCTGTTGTTTCACTATTCTTCCCTCCTCTCTACTCCTAAATCTGAACAGGCCCCTTTTCCACTAAAATCTGCTGAGACAGCAGCTTTACAGTATAAACTGCTTTTCTCCAGAGACTACTCAGTACAGCACTGATAGCTGAAAGTCAGTATCAGGCTCAGCAACTCCTCCCTTGGGCTCAGACATGACCAACACTGGGTTGGTGTCCTGGACACTGATTCAGACCAGTCTGCACATACCGAGAAACAAACAAAACAAAAAAGTAATGATCTTCATCTCTGTAGTTACACTGCATTTTTCCATCCCTTTATTATAAATGTGTTTTCTTCTCTAGAAAGTGAGATCCCGGGGCAAGGATTTCTCAAGGAAGCACCAGGTACCAGCAGTGTATAGCAACAGATTTTCATTTCTGCAAGTGCAAATGACTATGTGAACCAACAGCTGTTGCAACTGCTGTTGTGCTGACTCCCAGAGTGAAGGAAACCTCTCACCTACCTGCTCTTCCATTAACCTATTAAAAATGTTGGGGTTTCTGCCTTTTTTTTTTTCCTCTGTCAGCTTTGAAAACGGGATATACAATTGTTTTTGCAGTAAGATACATGGAACTTAAGGTTGACACAAATGTTTGAAAGTCTGCTTTAACAAAGAAATAGAAGACATAAGCAAGATATATTCCATATTAAATGAAATAGGAAAAATTTAACATTGCCATCTCAAAGCCTAGTATGGCACGAAATCTCAGCAAGAAGTGGCCATTAGGAATACAGTTACCTTACAAGTAATAGGGAAGGTTTATAGAATCCTATCAATATACATGATGCCAGTATAAATGACTCCCAGTTTATGAAACTACATTAGGTTTCATAGGTCTATCAAGATTTTATAACTTTTCTAGGTTTTGTAAAGTACAATAACGCAAGATAAGCATACTTTTCCCTTTATAAACACTTCAACAGCAAAGAATAATTAGTCATTTGAACTGATAATAAATGAACTACTGTCTAATAACTGATTTTAGAACTGACCTGATGTTGTCATATGGCAAAAATATATTTGGAATATCTTGGAACAACTGGTCGACTGTGGGCTGAATCTGACAGAGAAGGGAAAGAGAATCTTTAGTCATAGGCTTGCCAAGCCTGGGAGGAGGGCTTTAAACTTTAGTTACTGGGGAAGGGGATCCTTAATCCATCCCTCTCCTACCAGCTGGATGCCAGTGCCAGTACCTGCAGGGCTATGATCTCACTGGCATCACATAGGCATGGTGGGATAGCCCCTCACTAGGGTGCTGGAACAGACAGGCTCTTCAGGAAGGCCAGGCAGGGGTCAGCAGGAGGGGGTGTCACCATGTACATCAGTGGCAGCTGGAGTGCATGGAGTTCCACCTGGGAATGGGTGAGGAGCCAACTGAGAGCTTATGGGTCAGGATTAAAAGGAGGGCAGGGACAGGTGACATTATAGTGGGGATCGGCTGCAGGCTGCCTGACCAGGAACTCCAAGCAGATGAGATCTGTGGACAGACAGGAACAGCCTCGCAGTCACAAACCCTGATCCTCATGGGGCACTTCAACCACTCTGGTATCTGCTGGAGGGACAATGCAGCAGGGCATGAGCAATCCAGGACTTTCCTGGATCACACTGACGATTAATTCCTTCCCCTAGTGACAGAGGGGCCAATGAGAAGAGGTGCCATACTGGACCTTGTTCTCACCAACAAGGAGGAGCTGGTGAGGAATGTGAAGCTCAGGGGCAGCCTCGGCTGCAGTGACCATGGTAGGTAGAAGGTAGAATTCAAGATCTTTAGGGCAGTGAGGAGCATGCACATCAAGCTCAGTTCCCTGGGCTCAGTACCCTGAGCAGACTCTGGCATGTCCGAGAGTGATCACAATCTTCGGTAATAATTGTAAAAAACAACAACATGAAGTGACTACGTTTTTGAACAATACAAATGTGAATTTTTTAATACATAAATATTTATCAAATGATGAGAAATGAACAAGTTAAAAAATTATCCTGTAAGAAGACAATTCATTAATGGAACAAAGGGTCAGAGTATCAAATTAGCTCTGGCAATCAAATAAATATTTCTTTTTTGTTCCAGCTTTATTTTTACAGTTGATTAACTATTTCAAAGAGCAGGACAACAGTTCAAACAGGAACCTACTGTCTCTCTCTGAAGCCTCAGCATTATACTGAGGCTATCACTCAGCTCAAAAATCAAATTAAATAAAAATTTTCTGAGCACTGCATACAGTAGAAAGTCACCCGGTAAGGGACTTGAGCACCCAAAAAATGGAATCACCAATGCAGAAGCAGAAAGGAAGGGAAAAAATCTTCATATCTTTCCACTGGTTAGAGATGAAACTTATCTGGTATAACTGATCTGGGAGCACTGAAATAGCAGATGCTTCTGCATTTGAAGGTGGAGAATCATTGGCAAGGTTTGCACAAGCAGACGCATATGGAAGAGCAAGAAACTGTACAGATAACGACTGAATGGCACTGACAGAGCTTTTCTAGGAAGCTTGGATGAAACCCATATATCTACTGCAAAGTTCTTGCATTGCTGTTCATTTCCACAAACTCATCTAGAAATTCAATATACAATAGCAAAACCACCTTTGTAAAGGAAGAACAAAACCAAAATAACATCTGTTTCTGCCTTCTGCATTTGCAGGAGACAAACTCTAAATAGAAGTGATTCAGACCAAAAGCAGCCTAACCCTCTCTTATAAAACAAGATGACCACCTCAGGATTTGGCTAGATATAATTTTGTTCTAATTTCTTTTCCATTTCCTTTCATGACCTCAGTCAGTGCTTCAGGATAGCTCCCCCTCCCCATTTTTTTTAAATTAAATTGAGATTCTAATTAAAACATATAGTTCAAATGTTATACAAAATGATGCTTTTGCTGCATGGCCAACATAAAAAAATATGGAAGACAGAGAACTTTAAATAAAACTCTCCATCAGGAAACTGCTATTATTTGCGTTTATTTACTCCTACCAATATGCCAGAAAACCTTTTCTCCTTATATATCACATTTCAGTAGAATTGGGTAATTCACAATAATGTGCCATTTATATGCATTTTTCCAGTGAACTAATTTGCTAAAATATTCAAAATCGAAATCCATAGAGAAAGGAGGAGAGTCAAAGCAATTTAAATGTTCAAACTAGCATCTGTGAAAGCACTTGTAGTATTTACTTGGATTTACTTTCATCTTTCCAAAAGTGGCCTGATTCCACCAAAAGGGGAGGGTAGAGAAGAGGAAGGGAGAGAATGCAATAAAAGTCCATGCAAGATCACTTCAAAAATTAATCCCAAAGATTAATCCCAAACTGTAATGTATTTTCAGGTGAACTGTAAAGTGAAAGAATGAAAGCTTTAGCATTTCTACAGAATGTGACCCTTGCCCAACCAGCTGGTTTCAAGGCATTGCGATCCTTGGTTTCAAGCACACACATGCCCATGGCACATGCACCCTGACCTTTTTTTCCCAGACAATCCCTATTTGACCTGCTCTGCCCACCTAGCTAACCTGACAACTCCCTGCTAGCAGCCCCTTGTACATCAGCCCCTCTGCATCACCCCCCCTTCATGCTGCCACCACTTCTCTACCATTGTCCTCACCCAGACGCAAAGCATCATTGCTGTTTTGCACCACAAGCAGTTAATATGTCTTTAAATGCAATGAGAAACTTGCAGGAGATGAAGCAGGGCAGCCCAAAAAAGTCCACACCCAGCTGGAATCACCCATGTATAATTTTTTCCGGGAAGCTGATGTCCTGCAGGAAAGGTCCCATGTGCCTGCCACTGGTTTGGTGAGCTTCTGCGGTGTCTCATAGCCTCTGTGCCATGAGCATGCAGGAGCTGTGATCACACCCTCCAGCTCAAACAAGGTAAGGGATTGGGAACGAAAAGGGAATGCAGAGTGCAGGACTTGAACTGGCCGGCACTAGGACAGACACGGTTTTTCCTGTTATACATCTGCCGGTGCAGCCACGGGCGGACAAACGGAAAAATCAACTCACCCCAGCCAATGCAGAGATAAAGGCGGAAAATCCTCTGCTCAGAGAAGACCGAAAGCACCAGCAGTGTGTACAGGTACATGCCTTCCACCAGCAGCCAGTAATAGTTTGCAGCCACACAATACTGCATCATCACAAAGACCAAACGGCAGCTGAGTGATTCCTGTGACGGAAGAAAGCACAGCCCAAATTAATGCAACATGGACTGAGAATAAAAGGATACTAACTCAAAAGACTGGTTCTCTTTCCTACCCTTGCTCCTCAAAAAAAACCAACTTGCTAAACTAATCACATATTTTATTGCTGAAGAGACAGACGACAGTAATAGGTGCTATACACAGCAGACAGATGCTTTCAACAACATTACTTCTCAAGAAAAAAAAAGCACACGTTCTGTATTTCCCCTCAATAAGCAATGGATTGTATTTTGAAAAGCACAAATGAAGATGAAAAGAACAAGTGAAAGGTGCTCTATCAACCACAGTCAGTGAGCCTTTCACTTTCCTGGATACTCTATTCTGCAGTTGAGAATTTCTCTATTAAAAAGGAAAGAGTGGATGCTGTAAGGTTGACTACTTGCCAAAGAAAAGGATATTTTCATAGAATAGCAATGTTGCCCAGTGCACTCCATTTAAGTGCAAATTCTCTCATAGCTGGTAAATTACAGAGATGATCAGTAGGGCTTTAGATAAGTATGAAACCTGATGACCTAATTAATATATCCATCAGACCTGATGAAACCACTATTGGGTAAACCATGTGTAAAATCAAAGTTTACGCTTTTTGGAAAGAGGAAAGGACTGACAATCCAATACGAACATTTCCAAACCATTTAAGATGTGTTTTATAATGTTATTTTCTGGCAACTGATAAATTTCAGATGAGAAAAAAATCAACCACCATATGAAATTCACTAAGCCATTTTAGCATTTCTGCCTTAGGCAGTGTCAGAAAAGGATGGGCACTAAGGATGCATCAGGAGAGTTTTCCTTTACCACTTCAACCCTGTACTGCAGCAGGAAAAGCTGTACCCATGCTTTAGAGTCACAAGAGCTGTACAGATAATAAAGCTACCTTTCTTTGAGGTTTCCAGTACATTTTGCAGTCCAAATCCAAACGGGGAAGGGCACACTTTCATCATTATTTACAAAAGAGTTGTATATCCTCTCTCATCAATTAGAGGTATCTAATTAGCGTGTTTCTCCAAAGCTTTTCTAAATGCTTTCAAATTTGCATTTTAATCAGAGGCTTCCTTTTGTTCCTGTCATCAAGAGATTATATAGAAATGACCAAGAACAACCAACTTAGCTGGTCATTAGACCAGATGGACAGTTCTATCACAAAAAGTGCTGGCTTAGGAAAATAAATGCCCTCTTGTCACTGCTAGAAAGAAATGAAACTGCAGCACAGAAAGAAGATACAGGCGTTGGTGTATGTATATGTATGTATAGGCATGCAAAAAGATCAGCTTCTTGTTCCTCTGTCTAGTGGGGGCAAACTTCCCACAGGCAGAGAAACATGTCATGCCAACAGCTGAAGAATTGAATTACCTGCTGTCATGCAGACACACCAGAGTGATAACTCCAACATCCTAAGAACGACCACAGCGTCTGCCCTTACCTGGAAGGCTATAAGCCCTTCCCACTGGTACTCTTGCGTGGCTGTGCTGTACATCCACTTCACCACCGAGTCTTTAATGAAAACAGATATAGCCCGGAGGATAAAAGAGGTGAAGAGGTTCAGGTGAATGTAATTCCTCGTGCAATGCAGATGTCTGTAAAAATAAAAATCTAGTCATGATCCACTACCTACATGAAAGATGCAACATCACACACAGGACTGAGAAAGGGAACAACAAGCCCTGTAGGAGATCAGGAGGCATCAGAGGAAATCTCGTAACTTGAGAATGGCTGTAGGGATTTCAAACTGTCTTTGGGAAGAAAACACTATCAAGGAAAACACATTAAAACTTCAGCTCTTAGAGCCAGTGTTTGGGGAAAGGAAGGAGATAGGTGCGTTAAGGAAAAAATACTTCAAAAGCTTAAAAAGTGTAAAAATAAAGTCATTTTCAGAAGACTTATCTGAAAGGACTAAAAAAGTCAAGTTCCACATAATGCTGAAGCTAATTGCTTTGAATTGACCCCAATGTCACTGCGCAAGTTTACCTTGGCAAAGCTCAGGACTGGAGTGCAGTGCAGCTTCTGGCTGTGCTCAAACCCACAATGAAAAAACATCCACCTGCAAATCACCCTTTGACAACAAGAGAAAAATCTGTATTCAAATTGCCTCCTGGGAGAATTGTAAATACTTTCTGTAGAAGTAAAAGGAACAGATTTTTCACCTCTGCATTCAGAATTGAAAACAAAAAAACAAGGAAAAAATCCTTTTGAATTTCAGCAGCCAGCTGCAAAGACAATAAAATTGCTACTTGTCAAAAATAAAAGCAGGTTAAGGGATAGCAAAAGAAACTGCAGTCATGTAAAAGGCATCCAATTGCAGAGTGCTGCCAATATTTTACCAGCTTTATTCACAAACATTTTTCTTACAGCTCTGCAAGGGTACACGCTTTCCTCAAAGGGAGTTACACTAGGTATGACCTTTTAGATGCTAAAAGATAGATGTACCATATGGTAATCAGCAATTATTCCACTAAAAGTTTCAGTGAACTTATACTTCAAATGTCTGGTTTTTACAGCTCTATAAATTTTGGTAGAAAAATTGACGTGGTCTGAAAGTTAGAGGTTTGCACTGAAGAACAACTTGTTTTTCATAGGTCAGATAGAATTTTTTGTATCTCTTTTAAGTCACAATTTATTTCAAAACGTACCTATTATTAATATTTATTTTCCTTAAACTGAAAATTAATTTGTTGCTAACCTTCAGAACTGCTACACATTTCAATCTGATTGAAAAAGTTATGTAAATTAGGCAATTGAAGAAAATAGGTTGCAAGTAGTTACTGAGTATTTTTGCTACAGGCAATGCAAGTTATTCAAATTGTTTCAGGCACGAAGTTGCGGGCCTAATTCAGTTTCCGCCACTGAAATTACAGATTTTCCTTCCATTTCTTTCGGGGGATGCAAAATAGGACTCTAGAGAGATGCTGTTTCCTCCATTGTATCATCTTTAAAGACAAATATAAAGGTTATTCTGTAGTCTAAGAACTTAAAGAGGCCCATCAGTATTTGCATGTCGTTGAATTAGACTTTGATCCCTGTTTGTTGAGGCTGAGCAGCTCTGGGGAGACAAGCAGAGATTCTAGTCAGAATCCAGAAACTGCAAATCACATAGAGGTAGGTGTCCAATTTCATGAGATTCAGGACCAAGTTGTCTCCTAGTAAACAACTCAGACAGGAGAACACAAAATGGATTGATGGCATAGTTTTAACAAGACTCTTGGTACCTCTAACGTCCCTGGGACCTCATTTTCAAAAGGAGAAGCACACACTTGTGTACACTTCTCCAGTCCCTGCTTCATAGTTGAAGGAAAAAATGCTAAAGCATCACCCCACAAAAGTCAGGGCATCAAAATTCCCTCTCTCTTACCAGTCCTTGGTGACAAACTTGTTCTTTGTTCTCTGCCAGAAAACATCCTTTCTTCCTTCCTTCAAAAAGTACATGATTGTGCTCTGTGACCCTTACCTTTGGGCTGCTAAGGTTACTCAAGAAGTGTCATTGGTAGGTGAAATGAGGAGAAAACAGTTATCCTGGGAGACATTTGGAGACTTCAAGACCATCTGCTGTTTTTTCAGAAAGGTCCTAAAGTTGCCCAGGTACAACACATACAAATCATAATTATCACATGGCATTCACAGAGGGTGAGCATGTCTCTTCATTTCTGCAGTAATTTTAAAACTTCCTTGATATTGCCCACCTATGCTTTTCCACTGAAAGGAGAAGGGATAACACAGTGCTAAAAAGTATGGTACAATATGAGAAGGCTTGCATCATTTTAGTTCTGGAAATTAGAAGTTAAAAGGCACGACTGACCTTTTTAAATACATAGAGGAAGAAAGGAAAGGGACTGTCTTCCTAGAAGTATAGTGCAGGCACCAGAGCAAATGACCAATAACTGGCAATGATAATTCTTCAGTCAGGGAAAGAAATTTCTTAAGGATCAGAGAACTGAAGGTTCCTGACTCGATTTCAAATAAGAGTACCAGGACATGGAACATTATATTTTTTTAGAAGGCAGCCTCCTCAGCACATAAGAGGGATGGGACCTGGCTGTAGAGATCAGCTTCACAGCAGAAGCACTTCCCACAACAGAAAACACAAAGGTGAGGTTCTGTTCTAAGTATTAGTCTCCTGTGCTCAGCACCCCCAAACTGAAGGAAAGTCTGGCTGGAATCAAAATATCTCTTGCATTTACAGAGGAAAGAAAACAGATACCTATTAAAATCCAAAGTTGTGTTTTGATCTGGTTGGGGTTTTTTTCTTTCATTTATTTTTTTTAACGAAACACACACAGTGTACCTTTGGCAAGTGCAACCAAGAGTGTCTAAATTTTTATATGCTCCGTTGAACTTGTTGGTACAAACCTGGATGAACTCAGTATGTCACTATGGCCAGCTAACAGCAATTTATTTCACAAACTTTTCAAGTTTCAAATTAGACTCTCTTCTGTATTGTGAAAGAAATAGGAACTTCTGAAAGTTCTCCAAAAATAAAAATTGTGTCAAAAATCCATTTCTGCACACCTTGCATGTGAGGGCTGGGATATAGGCCAAACTGAGATTTACACTTTGTGTAACTCCAGGCAAAGCAAGATGAAAATTCTTCTCCTAAATTTCCTTGCCCATCTCAGACTTGTGCCTCATCTGCAAGGTGACACCATGAAGGAACACTTGCATCTCTCTTTTTTACCACCTCTTCCAGTGGAAATTTCTTTGAAAGAAAAACTAGCCTAACAAAATACTCTAACTGATAAAAGGTACCTGTTCCACATGTCCATATGGGTAACTGCAAAAATTGGGCAATTTTACTTGCATTTTGAGAAGGAATTATTTTAGGAAGGAACACAGAAGTGATAAAAGAGAGATAAATAATGAGGTGATGGAAGGAGGGAAAAAATAATCAAATGTTTCTGTCAAAGTCTGATACTGTCTTATAGAAAAACATAAAACCTTTAGTCCACTGTCTTCAAAGCTTCACCAGTTACCTGAATCCAAGAAGAATGGCAGTTGCTATAACAAGGGCAGAGAAGGAAAGAGCATATCCAATGGTGTATATGATGGACAAATTCAGGAGCTGTTCTTCTGGTGCATCCTGAGAGCATATAAAGAAGAAAAGAAAAACAAAAAAGGGGAGGGGGGAAAAGAGAGAGCTCATGGGCTTCAGTTCTTCTCTCCCAGCTACTTTCTAACCTTCTTAATGATAACCAGAAATCATTCTCCTACTTTCAAGTTTAAATGCACATGTCAAATCAGTCTTCCACTTTCCACATGCTCTAAAGAAATAAAAATTTAATCTTAATTCCTCAGCTGCTCCCAGGTGTTCATTCAAATAGCTGGGTTTTGCAGCCTGGCTAGAAAAATAGATAATGTGACTTTATTTCATAGTCAAGTTGGAGAGACATGAATTACCACACAAGCAAGTCTTAAAATAGATGGCAGGAAGCACTGACACAACTCAGACCTGCAGTAAAAATGGCAGACCTAATCTTTTCAGACTTGAGCACTTCAAGCAAGTCTCCTTACTGTGGTAATGGTAGAGGTCCTCATCTGCACTTGGAAGTGCTACTGCACTTGGAAGTGCAACAAGCCAGGTCCTATTTGATGATCTGGAGGCAAAGCATGCTGTGCATTCACACAGCTAAACCCTCCTGCCCCCAAATAATCTGTCTTTTGCCTCAACTATGCAACCTCCTGCTAACAAACCACAGCCCAAGCGCATCTCATGAGCTGGGTGTTACAGGATTCTTTGAGAGGGAGAGACCTGGTGCAGACCAGGAGCAGTGGGAGCTCTACAGATTCACTGAAAATATGATTACTGAGACCCTTGCTTGAAAATTCGGGACAAAATCCTTATAGAGAAGAGAATTGCTTGAAAAGGTACAGGCAGCTCTGAATTTTAACACAGTCTTATTGTTCAGCCTCCAAAGCACATTCATATTCACTGTTCTAGTTCATCTCTAAGCATGTATCCCTGTCTAAATAGACTCAGGGATTTTATTTCCCTTCTTCAAGCTGCTAACTCCGCAATTGACTCCTGAGACCTGTGCTGTACAAAGGAATACATTCCTTGTACTTCATAAATTAGGTACAGTTATTCAGATGTACTTTGCACAGCCAGGAGGATTGAAGGTGAACATACTGGTTGTATCTCAGATTTGCTAGGTTAATGCTTTAAAGGGAATGCTTCAAAAGCTGCCTCATGAAAAGGAAAATCTCTTCAGTATCAAAGTTTAGGCAAATTACTGAAACCTGACAGTTTAAAACATGTACACAGATGAAAATGACATCGTACACCTACATTTATAAAGACTCGCTAACAAACACTTTGGTATTTGTTTTAGTTACATTTGCAATTCAACACATGACAAACTTACACAAACAACTTCTTGTTCCCGCATGCCAGATGCATAAACCAAAGTTACTATGGGGCTCTATATACACTAGCTGGAAAACCAAACATGGCTGTTCACATTTCAGGGAGCGACACCATGTACACAGGGTTTCAGAATCCAGACCAGTTCATGGAAAATTGGAGGCAGGTGCCAAATGAACAAGTGTTACCATTAGGTATCTCACTCCTGGGCATGTCCAGACACAGCTCTGGAAGAAATCATAATGGCCAACGAGGAAAAGTCGAACGACCAGGCTTACACACTGCCTTAAGACAATGTGCTCTGCTGGTATAGCACAGAGCACAAAAGCGACAAGGAATAAGGCTGCAAGTCAAAGGAAAAGGTTAAAATTCACATATTTGGAGGACAGAAATTCTCTCTATTCCCATCTCCTCCTAGTCTACAGCCATTTATTCCTTCTGAAGAAGGAGGCACTGAGTGATGGGAACTACAGAGGGCATAGATCCTGCAGCTCCTGGGCCTTTCATAAACTAAAACTGTTTTAACTAGGTAATGCACTAGTTCACAGTACCCCGGGATAGAGTGCACTCAATTTCTGTGAGGAAAAGCATCGCCCTTGGAGGTTCACAGTAGTAGGGGTATCACGTGTCATGGGAACGCACAGAGTGCACTGGCTGACGCCAATGGCTGTCAAAAATCCTCTGAAAATCCCTACGCTCTCCTTTATTTGGTGCCAGGCATCTCAGCTCCCTGCAGAGTAAAAAGCACGAGGGCAAGAAAATAACACTGACAAGCCTAATTCCATCGCCACAGAAAACGAA
Organism: Melanocharis versteri; assembly: GCA_013397845.1. Classification (NCBI taxonomy): domain Eukaryota; kingdom Metazoa; phylum Chordata; class Aves; order Passeriformes; family Melanocharitidae; genus Melanocharis; species Melanocharis versteri. The sequence continues at coordinate 316,571 of VZTG01009134.1, forward strand.
GGTATAAAGACAAAAAAAACCCAAACAAAAAAAAGGCAGGGATTGCCCCATACCCAAAGGTGAAAAAGCAAATACCCTTCAGTTCAGTTCATCTTAATCACCTTAATAGCTGCTAACAAGACAGAGAGCAAATGGCCACTATAATAATGACGTGACAATGGAAAAAAGGCAAAGGAATAACATTAGGTCACTCCTGCAGCTGAGCTCCTTGCACTGCACCACAGCTGGGATGACCTGAGTCACTTCTCTTGGCTCTCATGTACATTTAAACATGCTCTCATCTACCCTCCATGTTCCCTTTGTTGAAGGGGAGAGACCTGATGTCCCTTACCATTAGGCTCACTGAGTGAGTCAGTAAAGATTACTTTGACAGGACAAAAATGCGTGGGCATCATCAACTGGTTTTTTCCTCTCTTCTGCTTTGTCCTAAACAACAGCAGCAAGAGGGGGGGAAAATGGGAAAAACTCTTACCTGGTCAGAGGACTCACACTCAGACAGGTTCCTCCAGGGCAGGGTTGAATTCTCCTTCAGCAGCCACGTCCCCTCCAAGGTGCAGAAGCGGTACACCTGCCCATGCAGCACTGCCAGGAGCAAAATGAGCCACAGGGTCAGCGGGAGGAGAGCCTGCTCAAACAGGGGGCAAGGCTCACAGAGCATCTCCATGCAACCCTCCTTCCTCACCCATCGCTCTCCTGGCTGGAGGGGGAAGCTGCAGCATGGCAGGGGGAGCGCTGCATCCATTCCCTGCCTGCCCCCAACACTCTGCTGCTTGTCTTCAGGGCCCTGGAGCAGCTGCCAAATCATCAGATGGCTCCAGGGCATGTTCCAGGACAGTCGCTGACCATTCCACAGTAACAAGAGACTGAAATAATTACTGCCATCTTCGTGTGGATTTTACAACATGCATAAATTCCAGCTCACTGAAATACTGGATTTTGAGACATACAAATTCTGGGAATGTTAAGCTTCAGCTACAGATTTTACATGGAAAAGAAGGTGCACAAAGACTAAAGTGCTTTTTCTTTTCTGAAAGCATGCAAACCCAGAGAAACCTCAGAACTGGTCTGCTAACACAAGCTTCCCAAAATGTAAATGCTTATACAAACATCTGTGCTACAAAACAAAGCCATAAATCTTATCCTAAACTACTCACGGACTCCTTCTATTCCCTCTGTCTACATGTTTGAATAACAAAATTAGCAATAAATTAAACACCTTTCTGGAGCAGTTAGCTGCTTGATCTTGTAAAAGCAAGTGCATTGAAATGTCTCCTAATAAAATTATGTCAGACTGAAGCACCAAAAGAAAAAGTGCAAAGAGAAAGGAGCACTCAGTCATAATGTATGAAAAGAAATTCCCTCTCTAGTGTCTAGAGTACTGGGGAAATCTAACAACTTAGACAACTGTATACATAAGCAACCTAGAAGTATCCTTGTAGTACAGTAACTGTGTAAGCTGCTTTGCAAGGAAGTTTCTCACTAATCACATTTTTGGCCCAGTAAACTGACCTATTCTATGTAACAAAGCTACCCCTCAAAAAGTAATTCTGGGTAAATCCCTCAGCCAGGGTGAGCCTCTAGCCAGGCAATGACTGGAAAAATACACTTAAAATATTCTGAGGTATAAGAAGCTGAGTTCAGAGGATTCAGGTCTACAAGGGCATCAAAATACCTCCCAGTTACAGCTTGTGCTCAAACACAGCCTTGACTGCAGCAACCTCATCCTGTTGTCAGCTCCTTCATTACTGCAGACTAGAACTCATTTTGGCATTTCTGTTCAATGGGAAAATTTTAAAGCTTATTTGAAATTCTAACAACCCAGAAGGTTATTTGCATATTAGTTGACAACTGTTAATCTGTTTGATAATTGTCAGCAGCAGACAACTAATAGGTACTCTATGTAGTAACTGTTTTAAAAAACAAGTATAGACATTAATAGTCTAATAAGCCATTTTTAATGAGTATGCTAAATGGTAGCTGATAATGGTTCTGGTAGGCACAGCCTACTTGCTTTTGTAATTGCTATACTGAATATACCAGTAAGAGATAATATAAAGATGATATAAAAATTGTTATGTTTGGTGGGGCTTTTTCTTACTATTAAGGGTATCTGTTAACATATGAAAACGGAAGAGATTAGGTATAGCATCTGCAACACACACATTCACAGCCACTAACTGCACCTGCTCTCATTATCTACTGCCAGTGACAATCACTTCCTTAGGTCAGGGTATTGCTGTGATGTTGCTCAAGGGTAAAAAAAACGCTTATTTAGTAACATCAGGAATAAAAAAAGACTAGGTAAAACTTGAGTCCTCTCAGAAAGAATAGGGGAGACCTGGCTGCACAGGACATGCAGAAGGCTGTGAGGCAGTCAATGGCTTTTTTGCTTCAGCCTGGAGAAGAAAAGGCTCCATGGAGACCCTTCAGCAGCCTTCCAGTACCTGAAGGGGGCTACAAGAGAGCTGGAGAGCGACTTGCCACAAGGGTATGTAGTGATAGGACAAGGGGGAATGGCCTTAAGCTAAAGGACCATAGATTTAGATTAGATATTAGAAAGAAATTATTTACTATAAAGGTGGTGAGGCACTGCAACAGGTTATGCTAAGAGGCTTTGGACACCACATCCCTGGAAGAGTTTAATACCAGGCTGGGTGGGACTTTGAGCAACCTGGCCTAGTGAAGGCATCCCAGTCCAGGGCATGATGGTTGGAACTAGGTGATCTTTAAAGTCCCTCCCAACCCAACCATGCTCTGATTCTACGACAATATTAAGGATCTCACACCTGATGGAGAACAGCAATTAGGAAAGCATCACTATTTTTTCCCCCTCAGGATTAGTGGTCAGCAATTTGAAGTTAGCCATTCAAAACACCTATGCAAAAGCAGCCCCAGGAATCAGGAATCCGTAAATATTGTATATTTTGAGCCAATGAATGTGAAATCCAGGAGGCTTAAGTCCTGAGGGTTATAGGACTAGGAAATTCAGTCTGACTGCCATTAGAGGAGCAATAACGAAGTATTACAAGACAAAGTTATTATGAGGAATAATCTCAAAAAAAACCAACAAATTTGACTATACTCCTGAACAAAAAAAAAAACCCAAAAAACCACCAAACAAACAAAAACCCAAACAAACTGCTAAAGAAGAATTAATGAAAAAACAAGCAAGCAAAAAAACCCCAAACCCCAACATTATTTCACATTTTCTGAAACTCTTTGTGAATTCCCTCCGCCAGTATTTCTTAGTGGCAAGGTCTAATTGGGATGAATGCTTAGCCTCAATATATTTATTTTCTCTCCCAATCATCATGACACATTTTAATTTTCTTTTTATTGATAACACTTCTTTTTAAATAATGAAGAGGAAAATCTATTGTATCCTGAAGCCTGGCATATATTAGAGAATTGAAAGGTTTACTGTAAATGAAACACGGAATTTGCTATCAGACAGAAAGACGAGGCAATTCATTTAGATATGAAGAAAAAATAATGTAATGCTATTACACTGGACAGGAACATTCCTGCCACATCTAGGAGTCACAAACACTCAAATTGGATGGCTCTTACAGACTTCTAGGTGGTCACATGCTGGCTGTGTCAGGTTGTCACAGCCTCACTCATTGACAAAACAGTGGTGATCAGTGCAGGACTCAAAGGCAACTGAAGACCAACTGGGCTATCTGTACCCAGGAAGAACCCTAAAATATAAAAGAATAAATCAAACAAATTCCAAATAGGTGAGACTGCGTATCAGAGTGTGACAGCATAAATACCTGTTCTATGGAATAATGTATTAGCCAAAATGCTTACGGGATAGAAAATGTTAAAAAAAGAAAACTTATACTTTGAGGCACCATTGAGATTCTGGTTGATACATGGAACAATGCCCATGAAAAAGCTGAGAGAAAGCAGGACATGAAAATAACACAGGGCTGATGCACTGCAGGCAGCTGGTTACTCTCAGAAATGTGAAAACAAGTCTCACTGCTGTGGAAATGAACTGCTTTCAGTAATGTGTCAGACTCCCCATTACCCACACAGCATCACCCTGTGAGCTGTGTAGGGCTCAGAAATGGACAAACACCACACACACGAGACCCTTCATGCCCTGCAGCTGGGCACATCCAACACCAGCACCACGCAGGACCTCCCAGGCAAACCCAGCCCAGGGGTGCAGACACCTTTGAGCGCTGTGTGATCGGTCAGAGAAGCTGCCCAGAGCCACAGGGCCAAGAGCCCAGACCTCACCCAGAATGACCACAGAGAGGTGCACCTTTGAAACAGAACCTTCCCAAACTGCATCAACCTGCAGCCATTCCTACTTTCTCCATTTCCTAGAAGCAGAAGGCAAACGGCCTCCATCTACTCCTCCTCTGGGCAATGGATTAGTCACAGGCAGCCACCTGCTACTGACCAAACACAAGAAAGGCTGTTAATGACTGATAGCCCCGAAGAGAGATCACCTGAGCTGAATGCTCTTCCCCAGTCCTGTCTCACTGAAGTGAGGGACGGAGTAAAGCCTCCACACCATAAACTCTGCTCTGGTGTTTCTCCAAAATAACCAATAAAACCCTGGAGACTTTAGATATTCTTCTCACATACAAAATTCCCATCTTTGCTTACTGAAAGCAGTTCCAACAAAGTTCAAGGAATCCACTAGCTTTTAATCAGGAATGTTTTGACTCAAGAATTCCAATTGTCTTACCATTCTTACTGCTCAGAGGAAAGCACGTGATCTGCATTAAAGCTACCTAAAAATGTTTTAAAACAATTTTTTCACATGTACATTTTATGACTCCCTCTCTGCACAGCTGGTCATAGCTTAAGAAGGCAGAGATTTTCAACCCTCTAAAACAGATAAAGGGATAGCATACGTACACATTCTGTCTTTACTGAGGGCCTGGCCCAAAGCTCACCAGGAACCTCATTTCCTTCAATTTTCATGTGATGCCATTGCTGAAAAGAAATTCAGTTATTAACAGACACTGAGGCAAACTAACAGTGACATGCTCGGAGGTGGCCTGTATGCCATGACAGAAAGAAGGCACCCACACAGCTTCCCCCGCAACTGCTGAGCAATTCCAGCTTCTTGCTTGCAGGTGGTTTACTCAGAGGCAATTCACATTTGTCCATATCTGAATTCTGCAGAGTGACTCAGGCCCTCTTACCTTTAATGCAGTCCAAACACCAAGCATACAATACCCAGCATCAGTTCTAACAAATAAGAATGATGAACAATATTTTTTTAAAGGTTCAAGGTGGTTGTTGCCTCCTTGCTATCCTGCAATACCTTTTTCCTATCCTGTTATGTTTTCTATTACCATACAGTCAATGTTTCATTCCACTATATTCTAGAATTGGCTATCATCCTCTGCAAATAAACAAACAAATCCACAGCCAGTGCACAGGGAATCTGATCTTATTTACTTTTTAAGTTAAGTGCAAAAATCTGCAAAACCTTTGGAACAGCAGCTTAATGGCACGAGTTTATTTGAACAGTGTCAATCACACCTCATTAGAATTACATGTTAAAACATGGACTGATGCCCAAAACTCAGTCTCTGTAAGCTGATAAAAGGTAGAGAGTCAGCACTTTAGCTAATAACATCTATCTAGTGAACCTGTAAATCACATCAAATCCCAGAAGTAACTGAATACTTTTACGTATGGAGAGCATGGGCAAAAAGCTCACAAACTTTTCCTTATTAGCCCCACTTCTACTAGAAATAAAAATAAATTGAATGACTTCTCTTTTTGAAACAGCCAACCTCATCTGCATTTTACAACATCAGGGTGTCAAGGTCAGCGTGACATTACTCACCAAACTGTCCCTGAGGATAAACTGGAACATTATTCATTGTAAAATAAATTACAGCATCTCCTAGCCAACCAATTCTATTCAGGCAGAGAGATGAGAGAATGAGAAGAACAAGACACTGCAGTTTTGTCTGTCTGCTCTGTGTCAAGCACTACAGACCTCTCCTCTGTTAACATCTATTCTCTCCTTCCAGCAGGGGAATTGTTTTGGAAAAGGTAACAATTGTCTCTATAAAGCAGAGACTCTGCAGTATGAGAGCATCACGACAGCCTTCAAGGCAGACTGGCTTGTTCCTGAAATGAGTAACCTGCCCTTTGATGAGGATAACAATTTATCAGAACTTAGGAGGTTGCGCCCCCATCAGCAGCTCTGCTCTGTCACTTGCTGCGACTTGGGCAGTGCTCTCCTGAAAGGAATCACTCTTGGCTGTAAAAGCTGCTGCTAAGTGTCACTCAGCCCCAACCCTGGTGATGCTTTCTGCAAAGGCATCCTAAAACCGGGACTCACACCTGCGAGCATGCAGCTAAACACATGACATGTGGGAACAGTGTGATCCTGAAGCCTCCAGGGAGCTGGAGGAGCCCCAGCCTTCACCACTGTCCAAGAACCACATTTATCAAAGTGCTCCTTTGTGCTGGGCTTACCGCCACATCGTCTGAAATTATATTACCTCAACAGGCAGTTTAACGACAGGTACTTTATTTAGTATTCTTTCCCACCATTCCTCTTCCCTCATAATATATTAGTCATCTCAACTCCTTTGCTTTTGTAATAACAAAAAGAAAAAAAAAAAAACTAGCCTGTGCTTACTTACTTGGATCTTCCCTTGCACCATGTAAAGGTGGCTGTTAGGTGGGTGCAAGCTCATGTCTGTCTCTTGGCAGGAGTGTGAATGCATTTACTTCTCTTTTTCCTCTGGTCACTCTTCTTCCTTGCAGTGTTTTGGGTTTTTTAATTGGAAAAGGCTGGAGGGATTCTTGGACCTTTCAAGCTAGGAGGTAGGGATGGGGAACGCTTACAATAGGGATGTTTGAGTCTGTTTCCCCACCTCTTTCCCAAACCATATACACTACTGAAAATTATTCTTTTCCTGCAGCAAGAACTTGACGTGACCACCCGACACGACCTTATGCAGATGTACCACAGTGCAAGGGAAGACCCAACCAAGCATAGGCCATGCCACAGGCTGTACAGCCCACCCTGCATGTCCTGGAAACTCTCAGTGCCTGAATCCTCTGCCGTCCTATCAAAAGCACGAAGTCACAGACACTGCAGATGGAGATGATGCCGTTTGGCATCACCCAAGGAATATTGCCTGCATATAAATCCTTATTTAAAAGCCTTCCTTTTGAAATTACATTAACAAAACAGCACTAAAGATTCAAGAATTAGGAAGTGTTAAGCTAAAGCAACTGATATGAGTTTTAGTTCCACCCAATATCATTGTTTCTACATACACAGTCATACATTTTTTCCCCAACAGAATCCACAGTTTTATTCAGGACACAGAATAGAGGGAGATAATTTAATGTGAAGTTATTCATTCTTACCACTGTGAGATGCCAAGCCATTTTAAGCAGACTGAATCAAGTCTATACCAAATAAAGCATTTTCTTATTTGTATGGTCCATTCAAAGACCATCAACAATTCAGCTCCCCAATGGACACAAAAGGGTATTATCTCATATGCATAACGAGATGATCCAAAAAATAAAGACCATATTTTGGTAACATAATAAAGTCACATTTATACAAAAAGAAAATTACGCAGCCACAAAATTTGCTCTGCATGGGCATATTCAGTTCTCCTAGTGCAGAGATAATCCGTGCCAGCTCTGCAATACCTTGCCTCACTCAACACAAACTTCCTCAGTTAATGAGGCAATGATCCTGCAGAGAAGAGCCCCATCTACTACATCTCACATGCAAATCCATTCTTCATACTGAAGGAATAAGATCTGTGAAAAAAAAAATCACAGAATACAGCTTCATAATTAAAACTACTTGCATAATGGTGGCCAATAAAGGTTATGCAAGCAAAGAAGACCATACCAATCACAAAGTATTCCTTAAGTCACAAACTTATACATCACTGGATATGAGTTAGTATCTCAAAAATTAAAATAGCATTCTGAAAAACAATATTGTTTTTAACAGAGCATTACCCTAAAAGGGGCTATACTCTCCAAGCATTTAATTTGAGGAACTTTTATTAAGAAAAGGCTGCATTAACTATGCTAGACAACACTGACACCTAACATAACTTTTTGAAATAAACTTAAAAATCATTGAAGTGCATGCATGCATGTGGGTATTGGGTTTAATAAAGAGTGTTTATGAACTATAAAAGATATGTGAATTTATGCAATAAAAGAAGGCAGCTTATGAAAAACAAGTATTTATGATAATGGTACAGCTTTGTCAACATTTGGTAAGATACCAAAAAGCACCATTAAAAGTTTTGTTCAGAATAAATAAAAGTGAGTTGGAATAAATTTATTGCAACAACAAACGTGATTTGAAGTTTAATGCAAAATAAACTTGTAAAAACAGTGTTAAGAGGTTTTGTGTTTTTAAGTTATTGGATCAGTTAATGTAACTAATAGAAGCCATCCTCTTAGATGATATTAACATGATGCAAAAAAAATTCAGCAGTAAAAAGTTCTCTTAAAAGGCTGCAAACCACACAACTAACGTCTTTCTAGGGCAGAGGAAGGGATCTATTTTACTATGCCCATATTCCAAGGCCTTATAAAAACAAGCAAAAAAACCCCTCAAAACAAGCTAAAAGTAAAGGAAAAAACTGGACAAATCATTAGCATAATGCTTTCTGAGCTAAAGCAAGCAAAAAAAAAAAAAAAAACTTTGAGAAAAAACAACAGGTAACTAGTATGTTAAATATGCATGCCCAGGAGACAGAGAGGGAAGTATGCATGCAAATAAACACTGGGTGGTTGATGCAGCTTCTGAGCAAAACAAAAAGCTCCAGAGCATGGAGGCTAAAACAAATGCCAGGTGCTGCAAGCGAACTGCCAATCTTTGGCAACATGGAAATTAGCAGTATTTGGTTATCCACTAAAACAATGGTATAAAGAACCACTGATTAAATAATCCTAAATTTATCATCTCTCACAAGACCGTTACAAAGATCATCCAAAAATCCTAAACAATAGGAAGCTTTCAGCACAGACACCTGCAAAATAGATCATAAAATTTATCTTAAACTATCAAACTTAATTTAGAGCTAACTATAATTCCACAAGTATTAGCCACTATCTACAGAAAGTAAAGAATGTGGGTACTTCAATGCAGAACAAATAAATGAAGCATCTCATGCATTTCAAAGACTGAAGACACACCATTCTTCTCCCCCTAATTGGATTCCCCTCCTTGGTTCTCCTCTTCAGGTTAATTCCTTCAACCCTTCCTGTTGCTGCAATATTTAGTTCTGTGCTGCTGCCCTGCTGAACCCCTTTCCCTTTCACCCCCCACTTTCCTGTTTCTCTCTCAGCTCCTACTTGGGGGTTGCCATTTTCCAAAACCACCATAATTAAAACTGCAACCTAACTCCAGCCTCTCACATCTCCTTTCTCACCAGTCTATTCCTCAGCCTTCCTCATCATACTCCAAGGTACTCCTGCTCCAGCCAAGAGGGACAGTGAGGAGGGGCAAAATCCACAAAGAACATCTGCTCTCAGATCTGGACCTACTACAGCTGACAAGGCCACAAGAAGCCCTGCTTGGCCTGTGCACCTAAAGCACAACTGGCCCCAACAGTCACACATTTCAGGAGAAAGGAACGCTACTCCACACTGATATGGCCTCTGGAGACTGTAGGTACAAACAAGCACACATAAGGAATTCAGCCCCACATGCAGCAAGAGACATATCACCAGTACCACAGGAGCCACAGTCCTCTTTCTCATCCGCATGCTGAAATACTGAGTAAGGTTTTGACAAAATTTTCTTGGAAAACATCAGCCTTAAAACAGAGTTCTAATTTGTTGAATCTCATCACGCCAAGTTCTGCAAACCAGTAAGATGCTAAATACAACCTCTTACAAATAATGAAAAAAAACAAAAAAGGAGCAAGTAATTTTATTATGGAAACCACTATCTTTTCTGTCAATAGTGACCGGAGGCCACTAAAGCTATAGGTATGTCTGGATTTACCTTTCCTTTACAAAGTCAAACTTTATGCTAATCTCAATGATTCTTACCCTCCAAGTGAAAGCTGGGACCTATCCCTGATCTAAAAATCAGTATCTCTTACAACCTTAGATGGGTAATTTTCCCCAAGTTCTCGATTCCATTTTCGCTTCCATTCAATTTTCACTTCTTGAGAGGTATTTGGATGGACATAAAATCCCTTTGACTTAAACTTTTCTTTTCCTGCCAAGGAGCAGTCCTTCCCTTGAATATTCACTGCCAATTCTACCTCACATTTAAAAAAACTTAGAGAGACTCACTGTCATTCATCAGTCACACCAACGCAATGTTTTCCACATTTTACCTATGCTTTAATTCTGTTTAAAGGAATTGTTGGTGCCCTGCTTCATTAAGCTCCAGGACCATTACCAGGCAGTTTTTGCATGTATAAGTCAGATTTTTGCCTTCAGAGGAAATATTCCGATGAGCACTTGATCCTTTTCTTGCCTAATTCATTTCTGCTCATTCCAACTGTCAAAAAGTAAATTAGAACCAGAAAGTCATATGAGTCTGACCAGGCATCAACAAGCATTATTTTTGTCATCAAACAAGTCATGTACCCAGGTTCTCTCAAACATTGCCCAGAAAAGCTTTATTCTTATTCAAAGAAAAATTAAAGTGATGTATGGGAATCCTAACAGTTAACATTTGGAGCATGTTTGAGGAGGATTAGACACTTTGAAAATTCATAGCAGAGACCTGGGTCTCTCAGGGAAAATCTAGTCTATGACAGAGAACTCTCAAGGGGAAAGTTACCAATAAAACATGTAAGTAGAAAAGGATAATACTGCTAAACAAATAAAACTGTGTGCATGATTAAGAAGTGTAATCCTTGTAAAGATTAGCACATTTTCAAGTTAAAGTTGCATTTGTGAAATGCCATGAAAGGGAGAATGTTCTCTAATTAGACTACTTGCATTCAGATATCTTTTAAGCCAGTCCACATTTTTTTGCATGACTAGTCTGTCAAATGAAAATATTATAAAAAATTCAAACACAGAGCTACTAACTTCAAGTGGCAAAGACTCAGTTGCCTTTACATAAAGCATTTAAATTTTTATATAGATATATACACACATATATACGTAGATTGAGTTGTATCTTCAGCAGAATTTAATTGAGGATATTGGGAAAAAGAAGTAACCTTTAAGATCACTATCACATCAGAAATGTATCTGTTATGTGAGAGGACACATGTAGGTTGGATGTGAGAGAAGCCTTTCCCACCACCCAAGGTGAAGCACCAGGAATTCCTGAAAAGGGGAGGAAGAAGTGAGCCATATGGGCAAGTTGCACTCCACCTATGCTGTTTATTGATCAGGCATTCATGTCTTATCACATCTTCTGGGACTCGGAGTGAAAAAAACCCCAATCAATCAATATTTTACTAATCGGCAACATTTAAGTAAGCTGAAAGTTAATAACCTGTTTTCAACAAGGCATTTAATTATGTAGCACACACAAGCACTATTGTTTATTCAGACCCTTAATTAGTTCAGTTTACTCCTTGTCCACAGCAATTAAAAACGGCAAGTTCTTAGGTATAAGTAACCTGAAGAAAGGTTTGGGGTCCATCCCTTTAAAGAGTACACTGGTACAGAAAACAAATAAAAGCAAGTAGATAATAACTTCAGTTATGCAAGTGTGTAATGAGAGCACAGATGAAGTCTAAGATAATTGGTGAGCTCAAACATATCTTGCTACCTGCTAGACTAGCATGGGCAATACACAGAGGCAGTCCGGCTCTTCCTTGCAGCTGGGTCTAATGGTGTTCATTTCTCACTGAAAGGCACTATTCATGGCCAGATCAGCTGTAGGAAACTTCTCAAGCACTCAAAGAAAGAGGCTCAGCTACGTCTTTTCTGAGGTGTGCCTTGACATCCTTGACAGTGCATTTCAAGGAATTACTTTAAACAAAAACATGATACAGCCATAACTAAAAAATTTCTGGAAAACATACAGTCCTGCCAACTGCTCCAACTCGCACAGACACAGCAAGCTGATATCCTACAGCAGCCTTGACCAGCATGAATACTACGTCCAGCAGTGCAAAAACCTTAATTCTTCCTAGAAGGTCTCAGGTGACCAGATCTATACCTGACATATGAACATCATGCTCTCATCACACATATGTGCATTTCAATGTCTGGCCATATGCAAAGTTTCCTGTTCTGTAACGCATTTGATATATTTTGGTTGCAGCAGGAGAAGAATCAGAGCAGAGAGCTTTTCACTGTCCCTCTAGAAAGTCACATCTCAGCCCAGCTGGAAGCTCATAAACCACTGCTCTATTATATGTACCTCAATCTGAAGTTAAGCAGCAGTTTATTTAAAAAGATGTTTCTTTTGCTTAAGCAAAATTGATAAAATGGAGAATTACATTGTCACATGGCCCAAAATAAATGCATGTTAATAACAACTATCTGTTAATGATTTAAAAAATTATTTCTGCCAACAGTCCCTGTATCTACCCTTGAGATGAGCAACATATGTTTGAGAGTTCTTGGGTATACTACCAGATGGAGACTGACAAACAGAGGCAGAGGTGAACTTGAAAGACTAAGATTTTTTTTATTATTATTACTTTAAGCAAACTGAAATTGCCAATTAGCTTGAGACAGCTTCTGGTGCAAGGAAGTATAAATTTTGAACTGCTTACGGGTTAACAAATGCAAAGAAACATATTTTTCACTGAAAAAGGTCACACCCCTTTTCAGCATTATGGAGAGCTTTCTGGAACCTTGGTTTTATTAAAGCAAAGAAGGGAAGAAATTTAATAAATGTCTAATCATTTTCAGAGTATCCAATGTTTGAAGTGAAATTTATTTTCTTGCACACAAAAAAGACAAGCAGGTACTTTAACTATACACTCACGTAGCCATCTGCTGTCTTAGTTTTAAAAGACCATCTCAAACTGCGAAGCTGGATGATTAAACAAAAAGTGAGAGAGCTTAAACCAGACAAGGTTTAACTTGGTCCCTTGAACCAAATGTTCCTGCCACCCATTAACTTCAAAAACTGTCTGAAGGAGAACTTTCACACAAATGCCTGCTTCCTCAGCTGTAGGGTTTTCCACAGAGCCCTCTAGAAAGCAACATCGTTTCTTATGGTCTGCTTGGCACAGGCGACATTGGAGCCTCACCACCACAGCACTGCTATCCATAGGAGGTTTCACAAACGAAATCAAACACCTTTTTTCTGTTTTTGCTTTTTGCTGGCACTATGGCACTCTGTCCTCAAACTCCCTCCCCCTCTGGGTCTGAACAGTGTGCAAACACAGGCAACTCAGGAAAAGAGAAGAGGACCAGGACATTGGATTTAATCCTGCAGCACGGCAGATGCCTCAGGAGCGCAGCTGCTTGAACACCAGCCCTGAAGAACCATGTTTGATAGCAAGGGGCTGAGGGGGGTACTAAATCACATTTAAGAAAAGATCAGCTGCAGAAGCTTTTCCAGTGGTCCAGCCACCCCAGCAGCAATGACACAAAGTCCTGCTGAGGCAGAAGTCTACGTTTGATTCTCACATGGGTCATGATATGGCATGCCACAGACCCAAAGCACTCATGGCAACACCTTGAGAAACACAAGGTTCTGTTACCTTTCTCAGCCTTTCTCCTTGGTGGGCACAACAATCACAGATGGATTTAGTTTGGGATCAGATGGATTACTTTCAACACTTTTGCATTTCCTGCTTGTGTAGCAGGGAATAGAATCTGCAATATTGCTGTACACGATACCATTACGACTGTGTAAGTAGAATTACAGCTCTTGGGAAAGAAAGGCACCACACAAGACGGAAAGTATGAGTTCATGATTTAAACAACCAGGACTAACTGACACTAATGCTGGGTGGGGACTGTGCAGACAATTTCCACAATCTCTGCTGCACCACAATAAGGTTTGTCTATATGTCATAACCATAGGGAAATTGCTTTAAACAAGCATAAAATCCTCATGGTCAAACTGCTAACCTCTGGTACTTGGGAGTTCCAAGGTAATGCCCCACTTCCACCCAAAGCCTCATGCAGAGCACCTACCTAAAGACACATCATGAAAAGAAGTTCTGCCACGAGAGAGAAAATGGGGAGTGCTGGAAAGAGGGTCCCAAATGTAGGTTACAGCAGGGAGAAATGAGAAAGATCTGGCCTGGATGTATCCTTGCAACTGACAGTACTCTGGAGCAGCAACCCAGTCTGATCTGTGTGTTTCCACACCCCCACGTGAAGCTCAGCTCATACAATCTCTGTGACTGGGCAAAATTATTGTGTGAAGTATAGCTGTGGTGTCAGATATCTCCACGATTTAATCAGACTGACTCCATCTCTAATAGCCAGAGGCAGCCACAAGGTTACTATCAGAGGTCATCTGGTATTACTGCTGGGTTAGTCTGCCACCAGAGAGACTTTCAGGTCTCTCATGTCACAGGCTGGAAACCAATGTTGTTTCAAGGGGTCCCCAAGCTGTACTTTACCTGATGATCTGGGAGAACAAAGGAGCAGGTGTCACCAGTAACACAGTAAAGGGAGGATAACACAGATAATAAAGTGAATTATAGGAGACAACTGATTCAAGCAAAGGTGAACGACAACAGAAGTTATTAGGTAAACAAAGAAAACCATTTCAAACTAGGAGAAAGGTAGATTTGGAGAGCATAGGGAACTACAAAGCACTGAGGCCTCATGGACAACTTCAGTTAAGATATACAAGCAATCCGGCCCTTTACCTGGGCAAGGAACGTTACAATTTAATGAGATCTCGGTAGTGCAGAAGTCCTCCAAAGGCCCGTGTATGGTTGTTCTGGAAGACTTCATAGTAGTACGGACAAATTGTTAGGTCTTACGCCTCCCTCCAGGACTGAAAAGAATCCAATGCACTCCTGGGGCACAGCTTCTGGCTTAGTTTCCTCCAAAGAAACAGACACCAAAGCTGCTCAAACTAAATCCATTTCGGCAAGCAGCACAATCAGGGGTTCCTTCAGAATTCACTACCGTGCCATAGCAAGATACCAACACAGATACAGACTGGCATCAAACGAATTCAGGTGTCAGACCCCTCAAAACTAGAGACAGGTCCTGCACTGAAACAAAAGCATTCAAAGATTTCAGATTTTGAGTGGAGATCTGAGCAACAGCCACATCTGTGTTAATGCAAGCCTGCAGCCAGCCTTGGTGCAGCCCAGTGCATATAGGAGCAACTGATGTGGCTACTGTTCACATAACTCTTGTCTGAAACTAGTACCTCTGGAAGGTTTTTTAATTAAAAAGGATTTAGTGCTATTAAACAATAAAATATCAGAACCCCAGAGGAGGCATAATTGCATGATGAATTGTGTAGCTCCACAGTTTCCAAATCCACATGGTGTTACTGGCAGCTGGCCTTCAATTATAAGAAGGTAACAAGAAAAAGCACACAGCCAGTGACAGTGAGGCAAGGTGCCCATCGTCCCTTAAAGGAGCCCCTACTGCTCCCCTCAGAGCTTCTGCACTGAGTGGGCTTTGAGACAGCTGAACCTGTCATAATCTCTCTGACTACAATGTGGATAGCGAGGTGGGCAAAGTTTACCTGGTGTAACTTCAATGCTATCATAACCTGAGTGGGCTTCACATACAGGAGCAAAAGCTTCAACTCCGCCAGCCAGAAGTATAGAAAATTTGCCTTCAACAAGCTCTGGCTGTGGTCCAAGATCTGTACTGGCAACTTTGCAGAACAAATTCATTTAACAATAACCTCCCACCTGCTACTTCAGCATCTCCCCACAAAGACATGCCCACAGTGGGAGTTGCATAAGAACAAATAAAAGCCAAACAGAGCTAGAGTGAAACAGCTTGCACAGATTTGAGAAACTTCTGTAGTTTGCTCTTTCAAAGATGTTTAAGCAGGCCAAGAAAAGCTTTGGTTTGGGGTTTTTTTGGGGGTAGGGAAGCAAGGCATGCAAAAGTTAAGCACGTGCTTGTTTTGATAAGTCTATACATTTAACTTCGTATTTTCAAAGCATTTCAAAATAACACTTGAAAACCAAGAAATCTTCCCAAAGAGAAAATATAAGAATTTCCCCACAGAACCCTGAACAGAATACTTTGTTTGACCAAAATTAGATTCCCTTCTATGTTCCATTTGCTCCAATGAACCTGCTTCTTGCTCTCAAGAAGCAAGAAAAAGCTCCCTCACTACATGCACAAAGCTATTTTATATGGCACTCAAGGGACATAGATGAGTTTATGAACTCCTGCCATGTAGTTACAACCCAGCAGTGTCTGCGTTCCTCATTTGCTAGGATACCAACCCCAGTGCTGTGAGACACATCAGCCACCTATTTCTCATTCCAGTGTAATGATTTAATCTGCATTGAAGCAGAGGCTACTCTAAACCTCAGCTACTTCAGCTTTAGTTAGATACTGATTACCCAGATACCCATAATATTCTCATTTCACAATTTTCTTTTAAGAAAATAATATAACGACCAATATACTTGAAACGGATGAATGCTAATACAGCTGCAATCACATGAATCAGGAAACTGATCTACATGAGAGAAGAAAAAAAAAAAGACTCAAAGGAATGAGGAGAAACACCCAAATTTCAGTTGGGTGAAATTTCCAATCTATTTTGCTGCATAACTACAGATGAAAAAAAGACAGCAGTACAGTGCCACTGAAGAAAGATAAAAGAACCCAACCCTCAGGGCACATCTCAGAAGCGCACCCACAAATGAATACCCACTATTTCAGTGCAACCTATAATAAAAAAATTACTCTAAAAATTCAGGTTTAATTTACTTGTCTGTCACAAAAAAAAGTCTGTAGCAGTACAGGCATACATCTCAAGCATAAAATCTTGGTCTAATGTTGTGATCTTTCTTCTATTCAATTATCATGAACATATTCCCAGCTCTCAGAGTCCATCCATGCAGACAACATGCCAATACTGACTTTCAGGGATGCTGACACACCTGCTAGGTAACACAACAAAAAGAAGTCTCAGCCTCAGCATTTCTAAAGAGATCTGACACGAGTGGGACAGTATTGATTGTCTTTGCTGTACTTTCTAGGCTGCCTTTGCAAGCAGCATTTTCAAAAAGGGCTGAAGTTGAATGTTGCAATCACAAGGGAAGTAATCTTGTAAGAAAAAATCTTGCAAGTGCACACATCCCTTAGCACAAAAGACCTGTAGGCCCATCCTGCATGGATTTGTCTTTTGAAAGGCTGGTCTTGAGTTTCTGTATGCACACAAGTCTGAACAGGCACACAGCACTGAACAGCAGATTAACTCTCAAGTTTCTCAATGAACAGATTTCCATCTCCCTGCAGTTGCTCTTGTACCCTGAGATAAAATGAGCAATCCAAAGACCCAGAGAATGCATTACTGCTGAACTGTGCCCACAATGCAGACAGGGATTCAGAAGCCGCCACATTAAACGAGCAAGAAGAACGTCACACCTCAGTGAGCAGCTCTGTGGCAACATATAGGGACAAGAACTGACTGACATCATGTGCAGCTGGACTAGCGACACAGCACATACCTGCTGAGCACATAAAAAGTTCTTCATACCACTTTCAGCTTGCCACTCTGCCAGGCAACCTGCTGGGCCACATCTGCTGTTGAGATTTGCAGAAGGGCAGGCTCAAGACTGACAGCCACTAGGACAAGAGTGGTACACAAACAGCAAAAGCTACTAAAGCATAGTTTGCAAAACCTGTAATTCCCCAAGGAACGCTCCAGCTTTCCAAACATTTGCCATACAAATTCTTCCCATCTCGTATTCTGGGTGACACCAACAGAAATTTTTCACACCTGACAATAATTGGTTACCAAGACTTATCATCTTATAAAAAAGAAATTAATAGAAACAGAGAATCACAAAACCATCAACATTGGAATGAGACTCTGGATATTTCCTAATGCAGCAAGGAACTAGGGCAAGTTGCTCAGGTTCATACCTAGTCAGGCTGTGAACATCTTCAAGGACAGAGACTCCAAAACTTCTCTGCATCACCTGTCCTAGGTATTTGACCAACCTCACAGTAAAATAATTATGTTTAAAGGAAATTTTCTGTATTTCAATATGTGAGCATACACACTGATAGCCTCAAAGGAAATCCTTTCTCTTCTCCAGGCTGAAGAATACCAGCTTTCCCAGTCCCATCTCGTAAGAGAAATACTCCTACCCCTAATAAACGCCACAGCCATTTGCTGGACTTGTTGAAGTAAGTCCATGTCTCTCTCATACTGGGGAGCCCAGAACTGGACAAAGCACTCCAGATGTGTCACCACCCCCCAGAGTAGAGGGGAAAGATCATCCTTCTGAACTGCCAATGACACTTTTCCTAATACAACCCAGGAAGCCATCGGTGTCCTTTGCCTCAAGGGCACATTGCTGTTCATGCTGAGCTTGGTGACTCCAGGGCCTTTTCTGCAAAGTTGCTTTCCAGCCAGTCAGCACTGATCCACATAACTATTCTTCCCCAAGGGCAGAACTTCACAGGATTCCTGTCAGTCCATTTTTTCAGCCTTTTGTCTAATCTATACTTCATTGTTTGTCAAGGAGGATGTTATGGGAGCCTGTGTCAAAAGTCTTACTGAAGTCAAGAGAAACACTTTCATTGCTCTTCCCTTAGCCACCAGGCTAGTCCTCTTATCAGGTTCATCATTCATGATTTCACCTTCATAAACCCATGCTGACTTCTCCTAATCATCTTATTGTCCTTTATGTGCTTGGAAACAGTTCCCAGGATTATTTGTTCCATAACTTGCCTGGGGATAGACAGAAGGCCAATCATCTATAATTCCCCAGATTTGCCTCCTTGCACTTCTTCAAGATAGTGGTGACAATTGCAGGAATCTCCCTCAATTGCCATGACCTTTCAAAGACAATCAAAAGTGACCTCACATTGGCATTAATCAGCTCATTCAGCACTTGTCAGTACATCCTACCAATTGCTGTGGACTTGTGTATACCCCATTAAAGTGTTCCATATTCTGATCCTCATCCAGTTGTAGTAAGTCTTCATTGCTCCCAACATCACCACTGATCTCAGTGGCCTCAGATTGCTGAAGGTGAGTTTTACCAGAAAAGGCCATGATGAAGGCAGTGAATACTTTAGTCATTTCCCCATCCTTTGCTGAAGATTCTCCTGCCCCACTCTGCAGTGGATCCAAATTTTTTTTCTCATATCTGTTTAGAAGCCCTTATTGTTGCTCTTCATCTCACTTGACGAGATTTTGGGTGGGCTATGGCTTTCCCAATGCTGTCCTTTAATGGCCAGTGTATGCCTCCTGCATCACCTTTCCCTGCTTCCAGCTCTTCTACATTTTTATACAGAAGTGGTCAAGTCACGAAGAGACTCACTCTCAATGCTTCCTCCGTTTCAGTACCCCATCATAAGCAGCATTTGGTTTCAACTGACTCAATTCAATTCCCAGGGGATTTCTGGGGGTATACTCCAGCAAGCTCTCTACAAACTTGAAAACCTGACTCCTAATCAAGGGAGAAGCAGTCTTAAATGAGTATGCTTGGCTGAAGCACTTCGTACTTAATCATGATCTTCCCTGAACATGTTTTGAAGGTACTTCCCAAACAATGTTTCATCTTTTCCTCC
The DNA here is from genome assembly GCA_013397845.1 of Melanocharis versteri. Lineage (NCBI taxonomy): Eukaryota > Metazoa > Chordata > Aves > Passeriformes > Melanocharitidae > Melanocharis > Melanocharis versteri. The sequence goes on from VZTG01009134.1 coordinate 336,197, forward strand.
TCTCCACTTCCAGTAGGTGATGAGACGGAAGTCCTGCAGTGCTAGAACCTACTTCAAGTTCCAAGTAGGGGGCTAAGCAAGAACAAGTAATAAACATATTTTAGTGACCACTCTAAATCACAGGGTGCTCAATTTCCTATTGCTCTAGAGCTTCTATTACAAAGACATTACCTCTTCATCATGGCAGCTCATTAGCATTCACTTTGAACATGACTCCACAAGATGTCACGGAATACTACCAGGTCATGGTAATTCAGGCTCCTAAATTGCATACCTGGCACTGATACAAACTTCTTGTTTTATATTGGACAGTGAAAGGCCTCCCTGTTCCACTCTTATTCCTCACCGATAAAATAGAGGTTGAGGTATATGCACAATTTGCTCAACAAGGGAACACATCCAGAGGTTTAATGATTTTCTGAAGTATTTTGCAATTCTCCCTAGCAAGGAGTTTACAGAATGCTGCTCTTCTTCTCACTGAAACAAACACTGTTTTCAGGATAATTAATTTTTCAAAAAACTTATTTCCAAAAGTATGAAAGATATTGCACATTCAAGTAATTTATTAATCTGCAGTATTGCGTTAAACCTTGGCTTTTTCCAGCAATGGTTTCAAGAGCAGTTGGAAGTCCAGGGTCTTAAAGACTGCAAGTAAACAGATTTAGAGGAAAGAAGTTAAAGTCTGTGAAGAGTTTTAGGTATCCAGACAGAAAAGCATTATTGGAAAAAATTCTGCAGTACCCAATCATTTTATGTTAATTATGAGGTAAATATTAATTTCATACATTTGAAAAAGCTTGCTTATCCATTCCAAAAGCATAATATCTTTAGTAGCCTGAGGAGGATTCCCAAACAGCATTTTAACTTCTGAGGTCACTTAGGAAAGCAGGCAAGGCTGAAGAGGTAACCAAGGGTGGCCTCCGCAAGGAGAGGCTGGAGCTGTCCCATGCTGGACACGACTGGTTCCAAAGACCCACTGCTGGGCACAGCTGAGCCCCACAGCCAAGATCACAGAACCAACTAGCTTGGAAAAGACATTTGAGATCATCAAATCCAACCTATGACCTAACACCAGCATATCGACTAGACCATGGCACCTCAGGGAAAACATACACAAGAAAGAGCCAAACACTGCCCGGCAGAGAGGAGTGAGAAAAGAAGTGTGAGAAACAGCCCTGTGCCGATCACTAAGGTCAGAGGAGATGGAGGTGAGGTGAGGAGATGCTGCAGGCACCAGGGCAGAGACTTCTTCACAGCCCCTGGGCTTCCATGGTGGATGAGGTAAACTGACTTTGCTTGGCTGCCAAACATACCCCTGGCTGCTTTCCCTCCTCAACAGGATGGGGGAGAAAAACTAAGATGCAATATCTTGTTGGTCAAGATAAATAAGTAACCAGGAGAAGTAATGGGAAAAACTGGGGCTGTTGCCACATAGGGGAACAACTATGGGAAATCCTTTGTGGTTGTAAAGTGGTGAAGGGCCAAGAGGTATAGTAGTATTGTGTGTGTAAATTTTAAACCTTTGTCTATGTTGTGATGATATTTTGATTTAAGTGTGGGGATTTCCCCCCACACACACCACCAACCCTTCAAGATAATGACAGTTTAATAAGGAAGGTAAAAGCTGCACATGCAAGGAAAGCAAAATAAGGAATTTTTGCACTGCTTCCCATTAGCAGGCAGACATCCAGCCACTACTTGGAAAGCAAGGCTTCAGCATGTGTAACCACTACTTTGGAAGACAAACATCATCATGAATGTCTCTACCCACTTCTCCCACTTCTTCCCTCTTTCCCTGAGCTTTACTGGCAATCACAATATCATACAGCAGGAATATCCCTTTGGTCAGATCAGATCAGCTGTCCCAATGATGTCACCTCCCAACCTCATGCACACCCCCAGCCTTGCTGGCCTCGGGCAAGGCTTGGAGTGAGCGCTTCAATGCTGGGCAAACGCTGTTGTGAAGAAAGTCACTTCCAACCTAGCCAAACCCAATACCATCTCCACCCCTTATTTCGTGCTATTTGTATTATGCCCAGGTCTCACATTATGCAATCCATTTAAATAATCTCTGACTATCCCATCTCTTTTCTTTTTCATTCTTGATATTCCTTTGTACCAACACTTACAGCATGTTCTCCATACTTACACCATACACTTTGCACCCATCAATCAGAATTATATATATCCTCATTAACTAATATCCTCTGTCCTTTAACAGAGGCCAAAGCCAATTCTCCGCACCACCGTAGCTGGCTAATAAACTGTTTCATTTAGACTTCAAAGCATAGAAAGGTCTTCACAAAGAACAAGCTGTACAAGTCACTGGTTTGAAAGACAGAATGCTAGACAAAGTCATCTAATACACCTTGCCTTCAAGTGTACATGCACATAAGGGTCTGAAATCTAAAGGTGACATTCAGTCCTTCATAGAAGAAGTCTTCGCAACCACTGAAAATGCCTTCATCTCACAGGATTCTGAGAAATAAGTTTATCTCAGGAAGCAGCACAAAACACTTTCACTTTAGACTTTTTTGTCTGTATCTTCTACAGGATGACGTACCGGTTACCTTTGTTACTTTTATCTCAGTTTTCCAACTAAGCCATTATCATTGTTAGATAGCCTTCAGCAAGCACACAGAGCTAAGTTATTAACAGTCACCACTATCCAAGCAGCAAAACCAGATGAGAGCAAAAACCATCCAAACTAAATGCAACCTCTAAGAAGTCTGTTCTCTCATTTTCATCTCTTCCTGCTAAACAGAGATAAAGAATGTATCATACTAATATCCATTCCTACTTTAATGCTACAGAGAACTGACTGCACTCACAGGCATTTAAGCCAATCTTGTCCTTGCTATGACTGTGCAAGAAAAATGGGATTGGTTTAAAGCTGTGCCTATAAGGAAAGACTCTTACCTGCATTAGCCCAGGGAAGATACCAGGGGCAGCTGACATTCACATAGGTGCCAGGCAGTCCATCTGGCCAGCAGGCATAATCATCAAATGTTCTGTTGCAGAACTTGCCTTCTGCAGAGAGAGAGAAGGGAGGCTCATGCAACTGCCTTGTAATAATACACCAAGAAGGAAAAGACTGAAGAGCAGAATATTAAAGGAAATAGAGACACAGGCATTTAAGCTCTGATGTGGAATTATATGACATTTATTTATCCAAAAGAGTTTATCTCCACACAGGAAACTCTTGTTTCAGGGAGGAACTAAGGAACAGATTACGATCTTACACTGAATCAATAGACAAGAAAGTAATGGATTAATTTACCTATCTTTTCTTTTTTACACCCTTACTTGTCCCAGTTTAATTTAAATTCATTTTTGTTATGAACAGTAACGATAATAATTCCTCAAAATGGTTTAAAGTCATGCAGGTGGAAAGTCTACCCTAATATATAGGTCCACCAATGAAATACTCACACACAACCATAACTTTGCATTACAGCTTAATCAACATGAGAATACTTCAGCTTCAGATTCATTAAACTGTCATTCTTAGAGGGCAGCACTCAAGTGCTCAACAGAATAATGCAGCAGAGGGAGATGAATGTGTCCCTGCCATTGTCATCAGCTACTGACATAATAATGTAGTTAAGACAAGGAATATTAACAGTTTTGAAATAATTCTTCGTAGGCACAACTTTAGACCCATCCTCAGCATGTCACAAAAGCGCTGAAGCAGAGGAGAGGCTGCATGGTGTCCAATTGTGAGCATCGTTGACAAGTCACCACTTGTCCTCTGAACACCACGATGCTGGCACATCACAGATGCTCTCAGCCCATTACAGCAGCTCAAACATTAAGACAAGCTACATTCTCATTTTCCTTAAGTCACTTGCTTTCTTTTCCCCCAAAGCCATTTCAGCATTTTACAATGCTCAGAATAATTTATACCAACTTTACAACCCACAAACTCCTAGCTCAATGTGAACAGCATGGTCCCAGATTTCCTAACACCTTGACCCCTAAAGAAGTTTCAGCTCTATTACATTAGTGGCTGTTTAATATGGTACACTTGCTACTGCATAACACTATGGACCTAAGGACAAACACCTTTACAATGAAATTGTTCCATAAAATGCTTTCCCCAGCAGAGGGAAGAGTCCCACAGAGAGCAGGCAGAAGCAAATGGGATAAAGTAGCAATGGACCAGAAAGAAGTATTTTCAAGTTCATAATCACTCCCTTGCTACTGTTATCATGCATTTTAAAAATTAATATATCCTATCCCTACCAAAACAGCTTACCTGCCACAATTGGGGGTGTCTCATACAAGTATTTCTGGCACTGGAGCTGATACTCCTTCCATTTCTGCACAACCTCAGAGAGGGACCCATCTGAACTCTGAAAGAGAAATCATGAGTCTCAGACATTGCAGGAATTTAAACTGTAGGGTTTTTCACGCAGAATGAGTAGGTGAGTGTGAAAATGACTACAAAAAGCCAGAACTGCATTGCTTATCACAAAGGGTACAGGATGATGCTACGTATTTGCCTAATTTCAACCAAAAAAAAATCCCCTTCTATTTGTATCACGAGGAAACAAAAACCCCACAAACCATACTGTGTCCTCACTGAAATCCACACTGAGCTAAGCCTTGCTCTCTTGAACGTGCCCCAGTTGTGTGATTTATTATCCCATGAAAAGACAGGGACAGCAGTAAGTCCTTTATTGGTAGAGGGTTTCTTTCCAACAGCGGTATTTCTGCTTTCCCATAAATGAAAACAAGTTAATTCCCTGTATTCAGCAGATATTCTCCAAGCATTCTTCCAAAATGTGGATGAAAGCTTTTCCAGCTTATTTTTTCTTTGATGAACAGCTTTTCCCTGCATCCTGCATATTTTTCCTGAAAATGCAGAAAGACGTGGAACCTCCTTTTTGCACATTTTGACAGGCTGCACATTCCACCACCAGCTACCCCAAGCAGTGAGGGGGCAGGGGAAAAGTATGTACTGACTTCATCTGAGGACAAAGGAAATTAGCTGTTATTAGAGTGAGCAGCTAACTCAGGGCTGGCTGCTCACTCAACCCTAGCAGATGGCCTACCTGGCTCACAGAGATCCAGCTTTACTCACTGCATTTGAGTAGGGACATTACTCCTTCTCTCCCCCTCTCTGTATTTGTATAAACCAAGTTTAAATATCCGGATTAGGAGGCTGTAAGTGATCAACAATGCAGGTAACTCAGCCTTCTTTTTCCAGAGAAAGCCCCACGGATGTCTCAGACATACAATCAACAGCATGAACCTAATGGTACGACACACTAATGCTGCTGAGTGGAAGGAAGTTCATTTAATCCCAGATGTCAATCAGTTTATTTAGTGAAGCATGAGGGTAAATAATCCTTGTGGTTTTACCCTCCCAGCTTCAATTGCTAATTTTTATTTTCCACTTATGCTTTTTCAGATGGCTAGAATAAAAACAGAGCATGGGAAGAATTGTTTTAAAATGAAGAAGTAATTTTAAAACTCTACTGCATTTTAGGAAAGTCAAACTGAATTCTGTCCACTACAACCAATATGACTAAAATTTAGACAACAATGCAATCACCTTGGTATAAAAGAACAGAACAGACCTCTCAAGTCCTCTTCTTTTATATTCTTCCAATTTAAAAACTGTTTGAAAAGAAGGAAACCAAGCACCATATGCATAATGCTTCTACATGGATTAACCCACTATATTTAATTACAAATACGGTCTCACACATGTGATGAAAAGTACAACATTTACTAAATACCCATGTTGTGTTTCAACAGTAAGTACCTATAACTTAACTTGTAGCTAGGGCCCCACAGCCATATTTTTAGAAGAATTTAGTCAGCTCCCTGTGAAGTCAAAACAAGCACAAGCCTGTGGATCTTGGAAACTCTGACTCTGTTTGCCTGATTTAAATTACCTTATCTACATCAATTAATGCTGCAAAGTCTGTCTATAGTAAAACAAATGGATTCTACTGAATGGAAAAACAAACCTGTAGCATAGTGATCTATGCCCAACATACCTGAAGGGGAAAGAAAACATCACCTAAATTAGATCTACAGGTGTGTGTAGAGAAACAGATAACCAGTATCTAAAACGCTATTTACAAATCCATGTAGGCTGAGTAATGATAGATGACCTGAATACAGGGAGAGAAACAGTTTTCAAACTTAAGTTTCTCTCAGGCTGTCTTTACAAAGTGACTTTTAGGTTATATCTCTTTTAGAATCAGAGATTCATTTAAAGGTCCCCATTTTACAAGGGTAGTAAATTGAAGTTATGCAAGACTGTTTCACTATCCTCTCATCACCAGGTTAACACTCTAATATAGGAATTAAAAGGAACATTTTCAGGATTAATTCTTAAATTACAAGAAGTTACTAAACATCACACATCTTCCCAAAACGTAACTATTGATCAAGCATGTTGATGACTACATCAAGTTAATCCAAATTCAGCTTTCAAAATCAGTACAAGATACAGATGCATACAGAGTTTCATTTAGAAATAAGACTCTACCTTTTAAAATACTCTGACAATATCCTAAAACTGCTTACACTAAGAAAAGTAGCTCTTTTGGAGTCAGGAAGCTTTAAAGTAATTTTTCTAAATCAAGCTTTCATCTCTTGCCTTCATGAATGCAGGAATAACCAGCTTTAACTACAGCTTAAAAGCAAGCCTCTATCCCATAATTTAATGGAAAAGTAAAAGCATTCTATTTATACTGGTTTTTCATAATGTGAGAAGAAAACTCTAAGAAGGAGATTAGCAAACTATAAGAGTGAAATAATTAGACATGCCTTTCTGTGGAGATGACCTATTTGGCAGACAGCTTTCTATTATCTATAGTTTGTTGCAATAAGACAATCAAATATAAATTTTAAGACTACTTAATTTGTTCTCTCTATACAACAGTTCACTGCGATTCAGCTAAATACTGTGGTTTTTTATCAGACAAATTGACTTCAATTTGATTTTAATATACGCTACTTTCTATTTCTCAGAGCTTATGGCCCACACGAACAAGAATCACAAGTTACACAGTACCATAGATTTACCATGTGAGTAGTTATTCAAACAAGAGATACTGTATTTTGTTGAGAAGTTATTTAAATCCTCCTGCAACAAAGCACTAAATGAAAGTATACAAGGCCAAGGTTCCTGGGTCAATACCTAAAATTTGGAGCAAATGGAAAATGTATAGCTTTGTCAAACTCAGAACTATATTTTCATTGCTGAAAGCATGTAGTTGTGGGTTTACTCTGGGGTTTTCTTCCTCTTATATTCAACCATGGGTGGAAAAACAGCAGTAGTTTTGCTGTGGTGAAAATATATCACAGAAGGACAGCAAAGGAGAAGATGGAAACACAGCTGACTGGTTAAGGTGGAAAACTCAAAAGGCGTTAATGGATGAAAGACATTAAGGAAGTGAGTGATGGTGCAGCCTAAGGAGCATCAAACAAATGCAGAAAAATTAGGACAGTCAAGAGGAGAGAGACTGGGAGCCTCCCAGTGTATGTAGGCAATTATGTGCAATTAATCTCTAGTGAGCACACTCTAAATTAGCACATTTAACAGTCTGAAGACAGAATTCCTTACAAATCCCTAACACCTTCATAGGAAAGCCCCTTTCTATAGCCATCATTTGTCTTCATAGGCCTGATTGTAAAAGTAAGCATTTTAATCACTTTTCAACATCTTTTAAACTATTCCTGCTGAAACATAAAAACAGCATCCACACAGATCCAAGCTGATCAATGCCGCAAAAGCAATATTCTAATACAGTGAAATCTGAGCACACAGGGTATAAAGCCTCCAGGCAAAATGTACCATGAAATGGCATTACAGTGGAAAGGAGAGTTCTCAGAGCTTCAGAGGCAACTGGTGACCCCTGGGATTATCTTCTCTCTTCTCCTACCACCACATATAACATCTCACATGCAACAGAATGAGAAATTCCTCCTTACATTTGTATTTCTTTTGTCTTTGCTTGTCTGTTTTTAAACAGGAGCACTTACGCTACAACCTTTTCATGTTTTTAATATTTCAGGATAACAACCAAGACTTTGCCTTGCTGCTAAAGGCTCACATGTAATGTTACAACCACTGGGACCTCCAAATTGCTAATCTTAATCTTCAAAAGCAAAAGATAAGGAACCCACCATTGAACAACAGTTTGGCACACCCTTGGTATTCTTCCCTCCCATAGTAATGCTGGCATCTCTACCTCGTGAGAGGAGGATTCAGATTATATTTACTGCCTTTTAGGTCAGAAGGGCACTAGTAAGTTACTTTTAAACTTCATTGCCCTTTTGGAAAAGCCCAATGCAACACATTATTTCAAGGCTATTCTTCGCAGGATCAGCACAGCAGCTAAGTCCAAGATAGGTGAAGATTACACATTACCAGCCTTATGCTTATTCTGACTCGTAACATTCTTTCTGGTACAATACAGATCTTACTAAGTCATCACTTACGTAACATAAGCCACAGGTCTGCATCAATGCACCAGTGCAGAGCAGAGCTGGACAATCCCCACCCTGGCCTGGCCAGCAATGCTGTGCCTGCTGCACCCCAGGACACGCTTGGCCCTCCTGGCTGCCAGGGCACTGCTGACTCGTGTTCAACCTTCCATCAACCAGAACTCCCAGGTGCCTTTCCACAGCACTGCTTTCCAGCATCTCATTCCCCAGTCTGTCCATACATCCAGGGTTGCCCCATTCCAGGTGCAGAATCCAGCACTTTCCCTTGTTCAACTCCATATGGTTGGTGATTGCCCAGGCCTCCGATTTGTTGAGGTCTCTCTGCAGAGCCCCTCTGACTTCAAGCGAGTCAACAGTTTTTGTACAGTCTGCAAACTTGCTTAGTATCCCTTCCAGTCCTGTGTCCAAGGTTTTTTTGAAGATGTTGAAGAACATGGGGCCTAAGATAGGGCCCTGCAGAGCCCCACTAGTGCCATGTCCCCATTCTGATGTCAGCCCATTCCCTGCAACCCTTTGTGCCTGACCCATGAGCCAGTTGCTCACCCATTACATGACGTCTTTATCCAGTTGTGTGCTGGACATCTTGTCCAGAAGGATCCCGTGAGAGACAGTATCAAAAGCTTTACTGAAATGCACTGTACTGAACTTGGTCTTAACAGAGTCCTTTGACTCACTGTTCACCCCATGATAAAACAATCCTGTTGAAGATCAGTCCTTCAAGTACAACACTTCTTGAAGACCAAAAGACATTCTGGAAGCATGTTAGTGTGGGGGAAGGCTTTACTGTTCAACCCTCACTCTCCCAAGATGATACTCAACCCTATTTTATAACTACTTAGTCCAACTTCTGTGTAATAAGTTAAGCTAAATCCATTATGTGCAACATCTCACAGTCCAGTTACTCTCCTTTAAGAGCTGAAGCTATGCCAAAGGAGGAGTAGGTACATCAAAAAATGATGTCTCTACTATAGATAGTTCAAAAGAAGTATCATTAAAGGTACACTTTTACAGAGATCATAAATTAAATCACACTTTAGGACTGGCATTCCCTAGATTTCTGTATTTATCACATTCTCTTCTCACATTACATTGCCCAGTATCAAGTTTAATGTAGTCATTCAACATTATGCAATACTAAGCGACCCGCTGAGATAAAGGCATTACTCTCAGTCCCTTCTGTAGGGCTGCTTGACTGATCAGATGATATAATATTAATTATGCTTCCCAACTCATATTTTACAAGATACTTTGTCAGTGGCTGGATCACTCTGTACAAATTCCTCACCCTTCAGAAAAAACAAACAGGATCAAAACAACTTATCTTTCAGAGAGAAGCCAGCTTCTAGGAGCTTTTCCTGTAAATGCTTCTGTTCCTTAGTAACTAATGAACCAGTTATTTCAGAAGCTCAAGAGCGCCAGAAAAAGAAACCTTCCAGCATCCTCCCTGCTAGTGAAAAGCAACAAATGAGTTCCCTCAAAAGAAGCTACGGAACTCAGGGAGAAACTCCCTGGTGACACCTGCCAGCTGTTCTTGCCCTTAGGCTGCAGCTGCTTAGTACTTACAAGTCCTTCAAGGAAAACAAAAAGTCTCAGGACTTCGATAAAGGCAAATCTTGAGAATCGTGTTTCACCATCTGTCCAAGCATGGAAATCCCTCTGTTCTGTCACTAACTTCAAGTTTCATGACATCAAGCTTTTGAACTCAAAGCTGCAAAGAGGAAGCTCTCATCAGACACTTACACATGATCAACGCACAGAAAAGACATTCCTCTGTCTGCTTCTTCAGAGTAGTTCAGCCCAGATTTCTTTTTCTTTTTCTGGTGTTTGTTGCTGTTGTTCTTTTTGTTTGTTTTAAACCAGTGGCTGAATCTCAGCATTCCTCTCTCTCTCAGCTGAAAATAACCACTGCACCACACAGTCCCTCATCCTGGCCTGCCCTGCCCTCGTGCCTTTTTCTTTTCTCTTTCACACACATGCACAGCTTCAGAAGGAAGGTTTGGCTGGGCTCAATCCCCCAGCATCCTATAATAGCACTTACAAGGGCACTTACCACCACCAAAGCCATTCTCCTCTCCCACCTCCCTCCACTCTTAAGACCTGCTCTTACTAGATTAGGGAAAAAAGAAAAAGCACAGGCACCTCCTAAAGGCCTAGAAATGCAGAATGCTTCTGCACAGAATCTCAGATAAGGCATTTTAAAGAACAAAACCAAAACTGATTTGAGGCATATTCCTATTTCTTGGTACTTCTGCACAGGGAGCTCCCAGTTCAGCTGACTAATTGTTCCACAAATCATTCCAAATACATAAACCGTCTGAGCAGGCAGGAGAGTTCACCCTTAACCACAAGGATTTCCATTCCAGGACCAAATGCTCCAGGTCTGTCCTGAGATCTTTCATTTGTGCTTTGAAAATAACCGGTTTTCTCAACCCTGAAATTTTTGTTTTGACAAGGTGCAATGAAAAAAAATATCTTGGCCCCCGTAATTTTCTAGATCAAGACAAAGTATTTGGCATTCAGAGAAAGAGATGTCAAAGCAAACTTTTAAAGACCTAAATCAACTTGCATAGTACACAGTTTCAAAATAAAGGGAATAAAGTAAAGCCTAATATTTCAGCGTGCTACATAATTTAGCATCATCTTCTAGAGACATAAATAAATAAAATCAAACTCCTGTAGGTCAAGTAAGGTAGCCTGAAAATGTGGTGCAAACCTGCGTTCATAGCGTTCAAGTTTCTAATGTTTCTGTCTCCAGTGATGGACAGACCTGGGACAAGAACAGTTACCTGAAGAGTTTCTCTGTACCATGAAAAACTTTCCCAGCCTGGAAAGATTTTTGTCTTTGGTGACTGTAGGACCCATGAATTCATATGCTCACTGTTGAGGCAGGTACACATTTAGATTGGCAGCCGCTGTTACCAGAAAAAATGTTATTTTCATTACAATGTCTTTCATCCGTTCTGGTAAGTGTTCCTGTCAAGGATGTATTACATGAGCCACTCAAAAATACCAGATAAAAACTACTGAGCAACTATGCAGACGGACAGAAGAAAAATGTAAAATTCAAAAGCAACTATAACTCACAAACTCTTGGAGAGAGGAAAGCAATCCAACTATTTTAGTGGGAGACAGCATACGGCTCTCAGGAGAATTATATTATCATACAAGGAGATTTTACTGTGCATTGCAAATCTAGACATACGCTTTCTGAAGTGCTCTTTAGCAGCGGACTTATTGATGCAAACGTACAACAGAGCAAGCGAAATGTCATAGTTTAACATGTATTTTTAGACAGATACACAAGGTATTGCTCTAGAAACATTAATGAATGAACAAAGGCAAAATTGAAGAACACCGCAGGAGCGGCAGAAGCTACAAAGCTGAAGATGAGAGCAGCACTTCATATCTAAATCCTCACAGATTTAGAAACAAAATTCAGCTTAGGCTATTGGAAGAGCAACTCAACATTTCATTAAAAATTGTGTAATAACACAGAATCATAGAACAGTTTGGGTTGAAAGACATTTAAAGATCATCTAGTTCTAATACCCCTGCTGTGGTCAGAGACATCTTTCACATAGATCAGGTTGCTCAGAGCTCGATCTAATCTGGCCTTGAACACTTCCAGGGATGGGACATGCACAACTTTGAGCAACCTGTTCCAGTGGTTCACCATACTAATTCTCATACGAAGTAATTTCTTCTTTCTATCTAAAATCATTCTACCCTTCATTTAGCTTAAAACCATTACCCCTTGTCCTATGACACTACAAGCCCTGGTAAAAAAATCTCCCTCCAACTTTCTTATAAATCCCATTTAAGTATTGAAAGGCCACCATAACGTCTCATCAGAGCCTTCTCTCCTCTGGGCTGAACTGAGCACTCTCAGCCTTTCTTTGGAGAAGTCTCATCACTTCCACAGCCCTCTTCCAGACCCAGTCTATTCTTTCATTTACTGGGGACCCCAGAGCTGGATGCAGTACTCCAGGTGGGATCTCACAAGAACAGCAGGGGGAGAACCCCTTCCCTCGCCCTGCTGGCCACGCTGCTTTGGATGGGGTACAGTTGGGTTTCTGGGCTGTGAGTGCACACTGCCAGCTCATGTCCAGCCTCTCATCTACCAGCATCCCAAAGTCCTTATCTGCAAGGCTGCTCTCGATCCATTCTGTACAGATACTGACAATTCTTCTGATCCAGGTGCAGGACCTTGCACTCGGCCTTGTTGAACATGGGCCCACTTCCCAAGCCTGCCAAGGTCGTTCTGGATGGCACCCCTTCCCTCCAGTGCACTGACTGTACCACTCAGCTTAGGGTCACCTGCAAACTTGCCAAGGGTGCACTCAATCCCACTACATCTATTAATAAAGATATTTAGAAGTACTGGTCCCACTACAGATCCCTGAGGGACATGACAATCATGTACTATCAAATGGAATAGAGGGAAAATGAGGGATATATATGGCTGAAAAAGCCAAGGAGGTTTAGGGTGGAATTCAGCTGCCTGATCATAGGTACCCATAGTTCCCTTCAACATAGATGCGTCCCTCATGTTGTCTCCTGCCCCACCTACAGAGAGGTACAGGATTCCTCTATATCCTACATCACATCCATTAGTCCCATGCAGGGTCTTGAATACTGTAGAAGTTTTGAGCAGCTCTAGATGCCTACATTTGGGCAACTGACTCATCTCTAAGCTGCTCAAGCAAAGCAAAGTAAAGAACATCTGTCAAAGCTGGACTTCTGGCTCCTCTTGCTGAGGTTTAAAATGCAATTAGTTAAGCTGGTTCTTTAGGACATACTGAACCAAGAGCATTTAAAAGGATCTTTATCTTATGCTTATAACAGTTTGGTTTCTCTGTACCAGCCAGCAATTGGCCAGTCCCAGAGCTGGCTGAGCAGAGGGACAGACTGAGCTGGCAGCTCCACAGGGCCATGGAATTGCAACATCTGAGTTTCCAAGTTTAAAAAAAAAAAGTTACCACAAAAAAAAACCATATGAACATCACTTCATTGTAAATAACCTGTATTTTCACTGGGCAGGAAAAACTAAATCTTTTCACTTTCCATACCAAAACATCCCTAGGGAGTTAAGCTCCCACAGCTTTTCAAATTACTATTTAACAGTCACTCTTCTTTAAGAGCTGTGATGCAAAGTGTAGCTATTTTTTCCAAGATCACAAATCCTGTAGCACTGTAAGCCTGGTCACCAGTTTGTCATCCCATCACTGGAATCTCTGCAATAAGCTCAACAACAAGAAAAAAAAAACAACCAAATAAATCAGACACATTAAACTTCACAAGCCTTTTTCTCACTGAAAGCATTCCCATCTACACTTTATTTGTAAACAAACCTAACTCTCCAGTTAAAAAAATTACCCAACAGAAAAACAAGCACCACAAAGCTATTTAAAAAACAACACCACACACAAACTCAAAAACTTCAGTATACAATTTCATGGTTCTGCATCTACTATTGTTTAGAGATTGCTAGAGTAGAATGCAATCAAATCTGTATTGCTTTTACCGGTCCTAGTTGAGGGCAGTAGTTTATTTTGGTTTTAACAAATGCAAATTAACTCCCTCAGCAGCTCATTGTCACAGTGGCTCAAGGTTCACTGTCCCATTATCTGCCGCATGCCTTGTCCCTGCCAGGGCAGTTGCATGTAGCACCTTCACAAATTGCCAGTGCTTTCATCAACAGTTACAACACCCTTGAAAGCAGAGCACACAAGAGAAGTTCTGCCAGGGAAGCTCATTCTCCAGACGTCATCTGTTTGCCTTCCAAATCCTAAAAAGTAAAAGCACTTGACAAATTCATCCAGAAGAGATTTACTTCCCAGTTTCCCTGCAATCCCTCTGAGCCAGGGAAGCTGACTACAGAAGTACAGACAGGTCAGGTTGAATCACAGACTTTCCTTACTCTAGAACTGCAAGGCAACTTAGGAACCACCCTATTGCTACAGGAATCAGCTCAGGCTTTTTCCTCAAATCTGCTGCATTAACCTCACATACCAAATACTCAAATACTAATATGCAGTCAGTGCCAGGATCTCTGGCTACAGTTGAATCAGTAGCAAAGGATCTACGCATTAGTTCTGCAAGGTGATCCCACAAGCTACAATGGTTCTGTCCCCAAACAGTCACAGAAGACAGGAACTCAGAGGCAAAATCTAACTTCTATTTTTCCAAAAGTTTATCCCTACCCCATCTTCAGACCACTTCAAGCAGGCTTTGATCTTCATCAGCTGGGATCTCATTACATCATTTTCTCAATACATGGGAAATCAGTGTATTCTCTTCACTCACAATCCTCACCAGCCTCGGGGCTGGTTCTTACTTAACTTCAGTCACACAGCACAGCCTTCAGTCCTGCAGGTCTGCTGTGGGCAACAGCCAGTCTGAAAGACAGTCATAACTCTCCACAGAAATCAGCCTGCATCCACCTCATTCCTTCTTTCCTTCCCTTACTCTCAGAGGTATATGCAGCTAAAGAAGATTGTGGTTTAAGCTACAGAGGTGAACTGCAATTGTGTCGATGTTAAAGCTGACAGGACTTCCATTTCTTGCCACTTTTCCTTGGGAACACCTTCAAAATAAAGGGGAAAGTGAGCAACAGAGGAAGATTCTGTTCAAGCAGTAAACACACTTGTTTTCAGAAAGCAAGAGACAGGATAAAGCCCAAGGGAGAAGCAACTTGGTAAGGCAAGCAAAGAAAAACATGCAGAGAGCTTCAAGTAAGCCTGGACAAATGGAAACACCGAAGAGAGTGCTGCCCCTCCAGTCAAGTCTCCAAATTACTCATTTTGAGGAAGGTGAAGTTGTGCACAAAGCTTCCCCTCCACCCAGCTCTAATTTTAAAAGCACTGAGGGAAGCAGTGACCATGCAGTAATAAAGCTGAAAATGGATGGGACACTTAAAAGAATTAAACTCATTCCATGTTAGTAGTTTCACAGCTACATAGTTCCCCATTTGACATTAACCTTAAATCAAGCAGCACTTGTAGGAACAGAATACATTCACAGAAAATATGCTAGAGAAAAAACTTAGGAACTTAAATAGCAGAGGCTTGGCTTTACATGTATTTTTAGAGGAAAAGTTTTCTCTCTGTGCAAACCTGCTTGGCAAAAGACTTATGTTTTCATCTCAGTTCATCCTTAAAATGTACTTTCAAAGCGCTGGGTCATCTTACAAGTATCAGCATTTAAAGCAGCATAGCCCAGCACCACTGTTGAAAGCAGCAGTTTCTCTGTCCCCAGAGAAAGGTGGTGATCTTCTCCCCCATGCCTCACTCCCCTTGTCTCCTTATGCCTTATGATGCACTCATACCGTCAAGCACTGCACACCAAACAGCCTTACTCTCAGAGGTAAAATTAAACAGGAAAAAGATTTGACAGGCTGTCTCTGCTTCTGTTGCTGTGAAGCAGAGACAAAGGCAGCACAGCTCACATTGAGACATAATAATCTTAATTCTCCACCATCTTAGAAGCGAGTAGTAAGTAAAATCCTGCATAGCATATAAAAAGAATTACCGGGATCAAAACGTCAAGCTAGGAGTCAAATGTATAACTCAAAAGAAGCAAAGACTTGAGGACTTCAACAATAGCCCCTGAACTTTCCTCATCTACACTCCCTACCATACAGCTCACTATTTTTCACCTTTTGCAACCATGGTGGCCTTGAGGCCAAAGGACTCACCTGATAAACTCATCAATTTCCCACATCGCACCTTCTAGAGCCTCACACCAACTGCTGCACCCATCTCACACGTGCCAGCTTGACCAGAAAATACCACTCAGAAACAGATCTAATCTTGGCTTGAAGACTCCAGGTGACCAACAATCCACTGCACTCCTAGGCAAGCTGCTACTGTGGTTGATCACCCTCAGTATTGAATTCTTCACTTATTTCTGGTCTGAGCTAAATTAGCCATGCAAATGACTTTGCTTAAAAGTAACTACCCAACAAAACATTAACTATCTCACAATAGTTTTAATTAATTAGATGGATCTGAAGTAATTAAAATTGTATCTGCCTCAGTTTTCCCAAGACAACAGGTTGGTTAATATTTATGAGGTTAGATAATTTCTCAGTTTTTTCACAACACTGGTGGATGCATATCAGATTGAACAGTTAAGAGTTACTAGTGGAAGCAAATAGAAATTGAATTTTTCATAGATTTCTACCACACTGTTGTGCAGCCCTGCAAAGGGGAGACCAGGCTCCTCCACCCCACTGCCATTAAGTTGGTTTCTGACACAGGAGCCAGTTGTCCTTTAGCCTCTGATTATGCAGACTTGTTAGACAGTTTTGTCTTCATTAGCATTTTTGAAACTGTTTATACTTGTTGCCATCAGCTTCCTTACCTTTTCATTATACATAGCTGCTGGAGTTATTTCAGCCACCACTTCTATTTCTTACAAGAACGATTTAAGTTCTAAGAAGACACCTGCAGAGCTGGAGGTACTGGGGACACTATCAGCATCACTATCACCTCAAAGTTAAAAGTATTTGTGCTTTTTATATGATAATTTTTTCCTTTCACGCAATTTTTACTCTTTCAGCTTTGCAGCTGCAGGTGGTAGCTTACATTTTTTTCTACTTTTCCAGTTAGAAGGAATGAATTGGGTAAACAAGTCAAAATCTGTAGATGGAAGTGCTGCAGTATCAGGGCTGTAGATCACAGCTGCTTTTAGAGATTGGTAAAAGCTTTCATGCCTGAATACCTTGCCCAAAAAAATACAACTGGTTCTTGCAGCTACCAAAGTAGCACACTGCTGTACTACAGACAACAGTCCCTTTTCCACCTCAGGCATCTTTTTTGCTTTAGCGTTGTAGATTATGAGGGCAGAAAGTTCACTGAAACACTTAGATTTAAAATAGGTAAATAAGCCACTATGTGAAATTTCTGCTCAAACATCAAGACATAAGTATATGTGAAAACACTTATTACCCAAGTAGAATTAAAAATACAACCTGCAGGAACAGCTTCTGTTCAGGTCACCAAGATGCATGCTCCTCCTTTACAGCAACCAAGATTTATTCAGTGAAAACATCCTTGTGCATGCAAACCTCCTGCAACATCCTTTATGCAACAGTCTCCAATCACTAAAATGAGCAAGTCAGAAAATCATGAAGTTAAATCCTTTACAATTCTTGTCTCCAAAATGATAGATCATTCAGCTATATAGAGTATTGGAAAAAGGAGGGGAAAAATAGACAAAAGGACATTTTATTGGCTTTTCAAAACGTAAAGAAACACAAATGCTCATCACTACAATTTAGTGAGGCTCCAGGTGAGCCCAGAATCTCTGCAGGCTAATCACTATATAAAAGAGTGGTTTGGGGGGGGCGGGAAGAACTTCCTAAAAATCTCCATCTTAACTGGAGTTGTTCAGAAGTATCCATTTCATGGAATTCAAGGGAGGAAACAACACAGCCAAAAAAGGCAGTAACTCACTACATGGAGGACAGGAAGACAACACTGGCCAGAGCTGGGACATGCTCCCTAGAGGGGCCCGTTAGATGAGCAGCTTGGGCAAGCGGACAAACACAGCAGACAGGCCAGCTTGTCTGCTTTGTTTCTACCAGAACTTTTAATGGAAAGGACACTAACCCACAGAACATTTCTCTTGTCAGATTACTTGGACCAGAGCGGTCAAAAACTTAAGAAGGCGCCAGGGTGGAGGAAAAGACAGATGATAGGGAAAAGGCAGCTGAAGAGAAAATGATTTAGTCAAGACCAAAGTAGGCTGACGCTTTCCATTCCCAACTGTTCAAATAGTTTTATTTTCCAGTTTGGATCATAAAACTAAATAAAAGATAAGCATTGCAAAATAAACCTAAAGCATTTAGATCACAATGGTAGTGGAAGTTGAATATTTCCATGTCGGCTGCCTGTCATCCCATACTTGACAGTGTTCCAAGCTTGCTACATATTTGCTATGAAATTATCTTCTCATTTCCCAGTGACATAGTCTGCTGCCCATGCTGTCTTTCACGTAATACTTTTCTTCTGTGCTGATCCCAGCTGTCCATTGAGCAGGATACAGATACTTTGGACAATATAATAAATCTATTTTTTCCACAATTTGGTTTTGCTCCAAATATTTCCAGCATGACAAAAATAGGAGAAATAGGGAAGAATAAGAAGAGCTATAAATTAAAAACAAACGAAAAAACTCCAGAGGCCATAAAGTAGCATCAACATAAAGATCACTATCTCAGATGTAATTTGGGGATAAGAGAAAGTATTTGGAATTCAGGATTTTTATGCAAGTTGTAACACACTAACTGGAAATTTAGTTTCTCCTTGATCAGTCAGTACAAAGGCTCTCTCTCCTTCCCCATACTTTACAGGCACATTCATGAATTACTCAAACGTGAATTTTTTTTAAGGCTGTACTTAAGCATTATGCCAAGCAGCTCGGCCATAATGGTAAAGCCACAATTAAAGAGAGCTGTAAGACTTTCTGTTGAAGAAAACCAATAGAGTATTTTCAAAGCCAACAGGGGAAAGACAACACAGCAAGGCTTAAAGCCAAGTTGTGAACTAAGCTGCTGAACCTCAGAACTCTACATGCAACGGGCTATACCAAAGATAGACATGAAAGAAACGAACTATTGAAAGCTTGAGCAAGTAGAAAGTTAACCTCATGAACTATAAATGATGTTTACATTAGCTCTGTTCTCCCAATATTACAGCCTTCAAGCTCCCTCAGTAGTATGTGTAGCACCGACTGACAGCGTGGTTCATTATTAAGCGCCTGGCTCTGAAGAGTACAGTGTTTAATAGTACAAACAGTCTCACTGATGAAGATCTCTTCTGTGCAGCTGTAACCCCTTCTCCACCAGCAATCAGTTATATAGGAACTGAGAACATTTTCAGACAAACACAGCCCTTCAACCTTGACTCAATATAAAAAGCCATTCGTCCTCTACTGCTTTCTGTAGCTATTACAGGTATTTCCCATCATATTAGTATTCAAACACACAGACTCAGTGAATTATGCGCACATAGAAGAAAGCACTACAAGTCCTTCCCCATAACAGGTATTTGGAATCCATCTTACCAAATGGATTATAGCCACACACATATTTTTAATAGCAAGAATGACAACAGCTTCTACTTCCTATGCAAAATGTAAGGCAACACTGTAATCCATTTCCCTATTCAATAATTAATATGTAAAACCACAGGAATGTTACTCCCCTGACTCAATTGCCCTAAAATGAAGAGAGCAAGATAGTAAAAGTCTGCAACTTGACATCTTTCCATGCAAGATAGTAAAAGAAAAAACGAAACACTTCCCCAAGGCCCAGATCTGGACATTTCTCATCATCTGTCAGCTACAAGATGTTCCACCAGACTTGATGAGGGGCCACAAAGACATTTAACACAAATCTTGAGACACCTCTGCTTCTTTTCTCATCTGACTATTCCATTTTCTAGTTCTGGAAGAAAGCCTTTATTTGAAAGCACAAGCACCATATAAGCTAAAAGGAAAACTCCAACAAAGAATGGCTTATGAGTGAGCCACAAATTGCAGTTTGGCAGATTCTTTGTCACCAACAACCACTGTCTTGGATAGCACCTCTCCCTTCATTGCTCAAACTACAGCAACAAGATGGACAGCTTGCTACCCACATTCTCCTCTTCCCTTTCCCATGTAAAGAAGCTTGAGTCGTATCCCCAAAGAGGACCCCAACTACTTTCTGTAGCTGAAAGCACATACTTCCCACCCATCCTGACACAGAAATTAATTTTCTGTTGAAAAACAATTTATTCTGGCCAGATTTTCAGAGTTTCCCTAAAACACACCATAAATTCACCCTACAACACACCCCTCAAAACAAAACAAACAAACAAACAAACCCCATCCCAAAACCCCTCTCTATCATCCTTCTAGGAAAAGGAAGAGCATCCTGGAAGACCACAGTAAAGGTCCAAAGAAGAGATTGCTGATCATATTTGGAAAGTCTGCAATACCCTTTTGCAGAAACCAAGCAGAAGTAGCCAGAGCTGCACTAACTCAAAACTTCTTTTACAGAAAATTAAGTCTATTCATATAAGAGCTTCTTCTAGAATTAATAAGTAGGGGAAGAGATTAACCCATGTAATCATTTTCCCATTTCCTTACTCAATGTTTAATCACTGGTGTGATCTTGTAAAGGTCTATTTGAGTCCAATCCAAGGTGATTATAAGTCTACTGTACAGAGACTTATTAGACCTTTTCACCTCAAAAAAAAGCTCAGATTGGTGAAATACCACAGTAAATTCAGTTTATAGCTAATTAAGCGGGCTGAATGGTGGAGAGTGCAAAAGAAGGCAGGAGCACTGAGCAAGACAAAAGCTTCATTCAACCATCAGAGGATGCTCCACCATTCATTTAGCATAAGCAGCAAGTAGGAAAACAGATCAGGAAATACAGAGCTCTGGCAGCTCAATGACCCATTGGCACTGATGTTACCTTACCACACAAATAACTAAGTGGCCCTGCTTGAGCAAGGAGGTTGAACCAGATTACCTACAGAGGCTCCTTCCAACCTCAGCCATTCTGTGGTTCCAATGTCATTTAGGTATCAAAACAAGTAAGAAATCAAGAAATGCAGTTTCCAACTCCAGCTTTGTCTCCTGCAATTTAAAACCATCTCTACTATTGTAAGGCCACTAAGTTAAGAGTTCAAACTATTAAGCTAACATTCCTTTATCATTATATCTTATTAGTAATAAAATCAGTTTTATTTTACAAAGCTTTAATAGCCTCATTCATTACCATCAGGTGTCTTAATCCCCAAAGAGCAATGAACAAACAGAGCATACTGAATAGTTATAGAATCATTATTCTACAGTTTTCCTCCAGTACAAGATTCTCCTCTAACTAACCATAGTTAATTAAAAGATAAAATTGCTGCCCCTTGGAAGCCCATAGGGAGCAAAGCTGAGTGCAACTGAATGCAGGTTTTTCAAGTTTCCTGTGTCAACTTTTACTCAATTCAACTAATAAACAGGATTGCCAAGATCTAGGCTCAAAGCACATCTATCACAACAATAAATGTGTTGGAACTTCCTTTTCTGAAATACTGTTTGAACAGGATGTTTCTGACTACCTTTATATCTGAAAGCCATCCATGCCATCTATGATGCTTTCCATTTCATTCACGGAAGTCATACATATTAAGGATTTAGGGCTTTTTGAAAGAAGTCCAGTAAAAACACATCTTAATTTATTTGATGCGCAATTTATAAGTGCCCCTGTAAACAGCACATAATAGCATCCTGTCTTCTTTCTCCAGAGTGTACACTGCCTGCAGTGTCACTGAGTTTAAAAGGAATGGGATCTTTTTGTTATTCCTAGAGTGATGCATTTCAAATGGTACTTGATGAATTTGTCTTCATTAAGAAATGGTAATGAAAGGGCAGTATATTAAAGAGCATCACAGCATCTGACAAAAGCAAAGACCGATTGCTATTCCAAATACTACACCTTTAACTTTCCCATCCCAAGGGATAAAAACTAAAATCTTAATTCATGCTGCATAACAAGCTTTGTATAGCAGAACATTTTTATTTGGGAGGAATAAGACTGAAGGAGGAAGATGGAGATTGACCTAACTGATTATCACTGATCTAACGATACTTAGCTGTATATCTTATTTGTAACCCATCCACAGCTCTACCAATACCCTTTTAGAGGTGACTTAGGAAGAAGTGTAAGCGCTTTACAGGGTCTGGCTCCTTCCACAACAGCAGCACCACCTCTGGTGATTTTGGGGCAGAGGAGACAGGCTGTTACCCTCCTAGATATTGGTGTTCCCCTCACACTTCATGCTTCCCACTCAATTTTACACACTGAAGCAGAGTGAAAAATTCAAGCACTGACACTTACGTTCTCACTCTCTCTGAAAGGCACAAAATGCGGATTTTTCTGTCCAGACCTCTCCAGCACAACGATCGGTCTGTAGAGAAGTCACAGCCAGCCATGAAGACAACACATTTCTGGACTTTACAAACATGACAGATACCTAGCTCTGCTACTCTATTCCAGCTCTCAAGCTGCCCACTCTGAGCCTGAACAACACAAAGATCACACTGGGATGAGTAAATTAATAATTTCATAAAGTAGTAGTTTGATAGAACATTCTGCAACCTATAAACCAAGCCTTTTGAGTTTCCTGGTCTTCCCCCCTCCAATTAGACAAAGTAAGACACCTGATACTTCTCAATGCTTCTGTACACCCAGCCCTTTCTGCATATCAAAATGACTTACAGCAACTCTTCAGTAGCTTCTGCGCAACACTCTAGACATGTCAGAGGAGAAACAAAGTTCCCAATTTCCATCTTGAAGAAAATCTATGAAGAGGCTACTGCATTGCCAGGAGCCCGTGCATGTCAGGAAATGAATCTTGTGAAAGAGGATTGCAGATATCAGGCACATCAGTCTCTCCCAGAAGAAATGATAGGAAACAAGTACTACTTTTTCACACCACAGCTTAGTAGCTACATTAAGCCTGTACTTCAGAATTTCTACCAGGCACCTGCAGAAGCAGAAAACTAGACCAGAAACATCACCCAAAGGGAGCAAGTCTTCTGCCATTACTTTACCGGCAATAGTTCAGAGACAGTCTCCTCTACAGGAGCGAGCAAAAACAGCCACTGGGTTGCTGAAAATACACATGGCACACTGTGCCTAGGATTTATCGCCAACAAAAAGCTAGGAATGAGATAAATATCACAGAAGGATACTAGACAAAAGTCAAGAGAAAGTTATTCCAATGTCTCCAACCCTGCCCCAGAGTTGGGGCTTTAGAGATGAACCGTAGCACAGAACACAATATTAAGCCACATCCACCAAGGCTCCCACTAACATGGACATCAAATGTTTTCCCATATGCTTTGTGCACACACGACCTCAAACATAACAAGTGAGTTAAAAAACAGTCTCCACATCTAACTGAGCCCAAACCCTTTGTCCTTTCGTCTCTCCACTAAAAGCTATGTCATCTTGAAAAACACTAAAAACTCTGTGGTAAGACCTTTGCAAATGCAGGGACATACTTACATACCCATTAACATACTGTTCTCCTAATGTCTTATATAGTTACAGCAAACTTCAAATTAAAAAAGAGATGCTCTAGAACACTTTGGAAGTTCAGTTGTGTTTCAGGGTGATTTTTAAGTTAGTTTTGGTTCGGGGCTTTTTTTTGAAGATGGCCACAGGTTTTGACACCCAGCAAGGGTAATAAGGTAATCCTCTGATTTATTTGCTCTAAGAGCTTCTTAGAGAACTGTGGCCCCCTTGCTGCAGCTGAGAAGTCCCCTACTTGTCATCTGTCCTTTATGTCCCCCAGTCACACCCGATAGCATCAAAGTCGAATTACACTCATTTTATAAGGGCTTCTTTCAGATGTCAAGAAAGACTGAATTGCAAAAAGAGATGAGCAGACGCAAAATTTGACTCGGTCTGGTTACATGAGAAACAAACTCTCTGAAACTCAGATGCAAAAAAGTTGAGCTGTAATGAAACAACTGGAATATGCTTTGAGAAAAAAAAACAAACTTCGGTTTTCACAATGAAACAATACACAAGGATGAATATAGCATCCAGGAGATGTTTGCCACAGCATGAGCAGTGCTGATACCTATGGAGCAGAATGGGAGTAGGAATATTAGCAAATGAAAGAGTACAACAGCTGTTTCCTATAATACATAAAAGTCTACTGTTAGAATTCAGAGGAAGATTAACGCTGCATATAATGAAATAACCTGAGACTGGTTTTACGAGGTGCAATCCACCCACTTCATTGGAATTACTTTTGTACATCTCTGGAGTGCTTGGTAAAGCTTGGTTATGGTATCCATTCCTCAACTTGCTTCAGCACATACGTTGTGCTCACAGGTAGCCAGACTGCCTTTCGAAGCACCAGGGAAATACCCACCCTAAGCAGAGCCAGAGCAGCCGGGAAGGCTCTTCTGGCAGCTGAACTTCTCACCTGTACTTGGCCTGTCCACACGCAAGAGCAAGTCTCAGCCTACTCATACTGCCACAAACACATGCTCTGGTGTAAGAGGACAGTTCCATACACCTCTGCCCCGCACCAGAGACGTACTCAATGCAAAAGTCTCAGCGGTCACCATTCTTCCCATTTAGAGAAGGATTTATAGGACAGCGCTGCTTTCCCTCAGGCTGCTCACACAAGTGTTTTGGTATACCTGATGCCAGGCCTTTCCATGTGATTCAGCTTTCAGACTGATGTACTGAGCAGCACCAGAACTCCAGATATCAGAGGAGTTACCAAAGCATCCTAGTCAGAAATGAAAGTCTTAAAAAGAGCAAGATTTCAGAGACTGTCCTATGCAGATATGTTCATGTACACATCCCACATCCCCCTTCCTGTTTGCCCTAAACTCATTAAATCTAGCAAAGAAACTGCTTCATGGGAAGAAGGGGCAGCTGGGGAGGCAGGGGAGAAGGAGAGAAACAGTGCAGTTTTACAGAAGAGACAGGGAAAAATCAGCCTGAACAATGGTAACAGGTGAGCAGATATGCCCCAATTACAACAAAATTTAGATGACAAGCTAACTCATGCTCACTTGCCCTCTAAGGGACCAGAGAACCAAAAGGTAGTGGAAAAAGGCAGGACACCAAAAGAGTCACAAGCTTCTCAGCTGTGCTCAAAGGGTTTACAGTTTCACACATGCAAAAAGGTTCTTCTACAAAGGTCCCAACTCTTTGGCTGCTTCCAAGGCGCAACGAGAAAGCAGGTTCCTTTTGCTGAATTTGTCCCACAGTGCAACAGAGCACACAGGTAAAACAGTATCTGTCAATAATAGAATGCAAGTTTCAAAAATTATCCTGGAATCATCAGAGAAGGCACTGAGAGAGTGGCAGGGCACGTGCACAAATTGGACACGGCAAGAACAAAGCCAGTGAATGCAGATGAGCTCAATGAACAGATGAGCACAAGACAAAAATATGGTAATTGAAAAAGCCAGCATAAAACAACTGAGGAAAAAGATGGCGAGAAGGTGAACTAACAATGAAATGCAATCAATTGCAAGAAAAATAGCAGTCAATACCAGACTACACTAAGACGGCAATCTATTAACAATCAATTATGGTGAAACAGCAATAAAATGTAGTCAGTAAAATGACCAGCTGAAGGAAATATTCTTTTTCACATGTCTAAGCTACAATTTCCTCTGCACAGTTACCATATTTTTGACTGTTCATTCAATTAAATTAAGCCTCTGTCTTCTCTATACAATAACTGCAGTATTTACGAGACTATTAAGAAGCCATATTTGACCTTGGGGCAGGGGCTGCTCACAAGGTTTCATGTAAACATTTGGGAAAGAGCTGTTTATGTTATCATGGCCACACTTAAACAACCTGTATTGATTCATTCACGTACATCAGAGGCAGTGGCAGCTGTTTGTTTCTTTGGGAAGACAAGACCATAAAGATTAAAGGGGGGACAACTGGTAGAAATCTAATCATGCTCTCCTCCACAAAGATGTGCCACACTGGAACACTGTCTGTAAGGCTTACTGAAGACCCAGTAAAACTGCAGGGAGTTTCCTTTTGCAGGGATCCTTATCCCTGGCAGTAAGAGTAGAGTCATCTACATTCCTCCAGCAGTGGAAGCAGTGGGCTTTTCATGTTTATGCTTACAAACCACAGATCCTGATGCTGCTGCAACTTTTTCTGGAGATTCTCCCCCTGCCTGTGAAGATTGACACATATTTCCTAAGCTCCTCCACATTCACACCAAGGCAAGGGATCACTGGAATGCAGCAATTATAGCCCAATGTGGTTGAAATTCATAAATACCAGATTCCAACACCGAACAAAAGAGGCATCAAAGAACAGTATTCAACCACCACCAAACTTTTTTTCACCCTTCATAAGTTCAAATTTGCTGCATATGAAACTATGACATTTTAAGGGTTTACCTTCTATTTGGCAAGCTAGAGATCCCTAGACACTGTTTACCCTATCCCTCATATAATGGGAAGCATTGGATGCAAGCAATGAACTTGGTCTTTTTTCAGTAGCTAGGTTAGGAAGTTTTATTTAATGAAATGAGTTCCTGCCTGATGTTTTAATTCAGGCTCACAAGAAAACAACATTGTAGAGCTTAAATAAAAGGTCTCTTATATACTTGGCTGACAATATTTTTTCTCAAAACAGACATACCTGCTATTGCGTACACTTACTTTTGTTAAGACACAAACTAATAGAACTGATGTACTGCACAAGGAAACTCGAGCAGGCAGCCTTGGTGGCAGTACATACACTGGTTTATCACAGAAACGCAAAAGCTGTTAATGAAAGAAGACAGTAACAGCTTTCATTTCCCTACAGCACTGCAGAAGGAAACAATCAGTTTTGAAAAGGACTATTTCCAAGTTAAAAGCTAGTGAAGGCCCCGTGATTTCAGAGATAACAGCTCCTCCTGGTGTGTCTTCTCAAGTAA
This sequence comes from Melanocharis versteri, assembly GCA_013397845.1. NCBI lineage: Eukaryota > Metazoa > Chordata > Aves > Passeriformes > Melanocharitidae > Melanocharis > Melanocharis versteri. Next base: position 363,148 of record VZTG01009134.1, read on the forward strand.
CTGGCAATCAATCAATGATGCAAACTAAAGCCCTATTTATACAGGCTCCCAGAAACAGGATATGATACAATACCTTTAAAAATCTGACAGAAGGCAGACAACCGTTTATGTTCTGTATATCAGGCCCAGTTTCACTGAACTTATCTCAGCTATAGAGTCACAAGGAGTGCAGGAGTTTTCATTTTGCAAAGCTCCATCACTTCCATCTCACTTTGAGAATACACGTTCTTCTTACAACAGAGAGCTACATGTGCTTGTACAGCCATAATATCTGTCCTTCCGTGCCCAGCTGTATCTGTCTACACTTTTCCTCAAATATTTTTGTGCAAACTCCCAGATTGTCTCCTAGTTTGGGGGGCGGGGGAGTGGTGGTGGTGTGGTCTGTGTGTGGAATGGTGGTAGTGCAGTAATGGCAGTAGAAATACAGGGAAGGATTTCACTAATTCCGACTTTCTTGGAACAAACATGAGAGCTTTTGAACAATACCAAGGGCCAAGTTATTGTTCTGTTGTGTGAAATACACTCCTTTCCTTTGGCCCTTGAAGATCACAGAATCATGGAATGGCCTGGGTTGGAAAAGAATTTAAAGACCACCTAGTTCCAACCCCTCTGCCATGGGCAGGGACACCTCCTACTACAGCAGGCTGCTCAGAGCTCCATCCAACTTGGCCTTGAGCACTGACACGGACGGGGCATCCACAGCTTCTCTGGGCCTGTTCCAGTGCCCCAACACCCTCGGAATTCCTTCCTATCATCTAATCTAAACCTAATCTCTTTCAGTTTGAAGCCATTCCCCCTTGTTCTGTCACTACACACCCTTGTCCTATGCTCCTGAAATGCCAGGTGTCATCCCCACCTCCCCTCAATATAGTTATGTTTGGGATATTGTAACAAGTATCTTTTTAGTCTGTAACACCTGCTATGTTAGGCCGTCTGGCTTTATAGCACACACACTGTCACTAGCTTTATAAAGTTTCCAGAAAATTAGAGGTGTTTCTAAACAAAACAAACAAAAAAATCCCCACATTATTTTATGAATACGTAAAGGTTTCAGTCACTTGGGACAGCAATTTAATCTGCATTGAATTAAATAATACAACCATCTAATTTAAGTTTTACACCATAATACTACAGTAATGAACTTAAATAGCCTACAAATATTAAGTTTTTAAGAACCTGGCCATATTCCTGGGAAAGCAGCCCATTACGTAGAAGCCAGCCAAGTATCCTTGAATAATAACTACAGAAAGATGGCCCAGTGTCAGACCTTGTCCACCCTTTCCTCCACTGCTTTCTATACCTCTGCCAGTATGTGCAGCTGACACTGGTCTAGCATATTTTGATTTTCAGAGCGCAGGCAATAAAGAAACCCCAAAAAACAGTTCTGTGAAGCTTTTAGGAGCAGAAAATGGAGGAGTAACTCAGAACGTCCAGCCAACCTACTAATGGAGGGATTTTCACCCAGGTGAAGATCCAGCTAATCAAGATGCAGTCCAGCCCACAATCCTTGCCTCTGCAAGGAGTCACTAGTTTCCAGGTTTTCTTTCCTTTTTGTTTTTCAGCCAAGCTGTATCAACAGTCATTCTCCCACTCTAATTACTTCTAAAGAACTCAGATCTACAGGGCAGTGGTAGTCAGGAGCCATAGTTCAGTTTTCTCAGCATTAGGGCATGTAACAGAAGACAAGAAGTCAAAATAGGCGTGGTCCTGCAAACCTGAGCTAGGGCATGCAAACACTCTAGGGACCTCCATGCCCTTAAGGGCAGAGTACAGCAGATTAACGAGGCATTCAAAACCACCCCCTCACACTGCATCTTTTCCTCAAACTTATCAGGATTCAAAACTAGCCCTCCTGGAGACAAATGCCCAATCCTACACACCCATGGTTAAAGAAGCAGATGCTGCATGCAGAAGTAGAAAGCAGCCATGGCAGGGTTCAGACAGGTGAGCAAGTAGCTATAGTAACTAACTATGCATGCCCCTAACACCTGCAACCTAACAAAGTCATGCTGTTGGTCTGCAGAACAGCCGGCTGCTGTATCCAAGTAAGCCTCAGTAACACAATAGTAACTGAGAGCACCAGTAACATACACATACCCACACACTCAGTGTTGATATTTACGTGAGTGCTTTTCTATTCCCATACCAGAGCACTTCAGAAATAAGAGGTGAGGAGAGCAAAGTATTTCTAGCCTTTCCACTGAATTCATCTGTTTCTAGTTCTACCCAGACCACCTCTATTATTCCTATTTAGCCTGTGAAACAAAAGCAGGGGTAGTTTGAAGAACAGGACCCCCAAAACCAGAACTGTGGTACAGCTCCTTTCTGCTCTTCACTGACATTTAAACTACTTCTTCAAGATTATCTTATTCAACCTTTGAGCAAAAGTACTACATAGAAAAGCAGGATCTGAAATCCAAATCCAAGAGAGGGCTTGATGGCAGGGAATCCGCGGCCAGCTGTCTGTCAGCTCTCTCAGCAGCAGGGCATCACTGCTCAAGGCCAAACAGGGAAAGGACACAAGCTTGTCACTAGTAATGAGATTCTGCAATGCAGCCACGTGCTACCAACTCTTGGTCATTTTACTACCCTGAATGCTGTAAGGAAGATCTAGACCCAGGAATTACCCGTCACTCTGCATTTAAGATGATGACATGTAAGCAGCACCACCTGAGATAAAAACTGTGGACTGAAATTTTTCTTCCTTCTACGGACATTCTCAGCTTTTTCTTCTTCCTCTTCCCTTCCTCACCAGTTTGAGGGGGTGAGGGGAGAGAGGAAAAGTCAAAGAAAAAATTAGTCAGAGCTCCAATAAAATTATTCTTCCCTCAACTCTGTATCACATCCTTCTGCCTTCCTCTCACATCTGTCTTTCACAGATTTTACTACCCACTGTTGCCTGTGCAGCCCCGTTTTCAGTTTCCTTTACACATCACCTTTAACACTACTCTGAACTGAACCTAAGAAAATAATTCAGATAGCCAAAGTCTCATACTTTTGTACACTTATGACTAAGCAGAGTACTTCGTACAGTTTCTCAGCATACAACAAACACAATCACTGCTCTAGAGAAGTTGTCAGGTAAGAACTTCTAGTGTCAGAAAAGGCTATGAAAGAACTTGTTTTACTGCATGACTGAAGTTATAGTGTTGAGGCCATGGACGCCTCTTTCTTCTCACCTGCTCCCAGTTCTCCATCCAGGTAAAGAAGGCCCCTTGGCTCAGAAATGTACTCCACTTTGATTCTCTACTGCTGGCAGCTCCACCATTAGTTTGCTCTGTGGTCCAAGCTCAAGTAGCTCAGTGATTTATCCTGTCAAGTATGAAATACCTCCACAGACGGAAGCTCCTCAGCCTCTCCGGGCCCCTGTTTCAGTGTTTGATCATCTTAGCAATGAAGAGACTTTCCTAACTGGAATTTTCCCTGGGGCAAGTTGTGCCTGTTGCACCTTTAAGGTCCTGAGGTAGATAGCAAGTAAAACAAACACACCAAGAAAACCCAACCTGTTAGAAAACCCTACAGGCTTGGACCCAGTTTGGTATTAAACAGATCCTCTTAGTGCTATATTGTAGAGCTCTGTAACCCCAAAAGCTTTTGGCACCTGGAAAGAAACTGGACAGTATATTTGGTCCATCATCAGATACACTGTCCTTTCCTTGCCCTCTGCAGCCCACAACGCCAGCTTTGAGCCTGTCCTTCCTCTCCCTACAGCAGTAGCCTCCTGCTGCCACCCCAACGCTGTAACCTCCATCCCTCCTCATCAGTCTGTCTGTCCCCAGTCCACCAAACCACAGTCATCCTTCTCTGTCCATCATCCCATCCCTGGCCCTTTCCCGTTTCCCCATCACCTCTATCTTGCTCTTCACAGAGATTATATTTTGCTTTCCCACCCTCACGCAGTGTC
>VZTG01009135.1:0-37371 GCA_013397845.1 Melanocharis versteri
CATCAGGCTAGTGATGCGACGCGAAAAAAACCCGACAGTGGGGCAGCACAGAGCTGGCATTACTGCCCTGGTTTTACCTGCTTCCACTAGCAGATAGGTCTGGACTAATGGATGTGGCTGGATCATGGATGGTCTCAGAGGAATCTTGGTGTAAATCTGTTATATCAGGTTTGTGTGAGATTACCTACAGCCGATTTCCACTACTGGAACAATCAAGATTGTTTATATGAAGCAACACATTCAAATACGTTCTGTTTTAAAACGGAAGACCTCTGAAGCAGCATATCGTATCTTTTTGTGCATAACAGTGAAGTGCAACTGGAGATTTCACGCAAACAAAACAAATTATGTGACTTACAGAACAGGACAGCTCACTGAGCTATGTCTAAAAACCTTCTTATTTTAAACAGTGTCTCTTCAGCAGTATACATGCTAAATATTTGACAGCTGATACACCTTTTAACCAACTACAGTGTACTGGCATCATGCTCTGTCTCTTCCAGGTTTCTTGATTTATGGTTTCCTGAGTTGCAGAGGCATCAATCTATGGATGTGGTCCATTTTTTAATCAAGTCTCACCAAATTCAATTGAGCTGTATATAGAAGTGGAGATTCCCACATACGTACATTCTCACAGTGAAGCACTTATTTAATTTGTCCTTTGTTTCCAAAGCAGGAATTGTAATCAATATATTTATTATTAAGGAGGCTTGAGCTTAAGGAGAAATCCAATGAAATTATGTTCTCTTCATTGAGAAAGCATTTATCATTTGGTGCTGCAGCTATCCAGGGTGCTGGAAAATGATGACTTTTGGCAAATGTACAAGAAGCACATCGAAAGATGAAAGAATTTCGTGGGATGCTCACAGTCCTCTTAACACCTATGTGCCTGTAAATCAGTGGTACAAGGTAAATATTAAGCTGCAAATCAGCTACATGAGACTCCCGTTGATCATCTAATGTAGTCTTGATAAACTGTTTAGTTCTCTGTCGTAAGCAGCTCTCTCTCCTAGACTGTCATCCAAGCTCCTCTTCTTCCAGAGCTTTAAGAAGGAAGAAAAGAAAAAGGTATTTTTTCCTAAGTTGGGTTGTTCAGAGAATTGACCCCTCAGGACTGCTAGCTACATGCACAGCAGCTTGGGAGAATAAATCTCTTGCCTTTATGAATCCAAGGAGCACTTGTCTCTTCTTCTCAGCAGGATCAAGCCCTTCAGGCAGACAAAAGCAGACAGCCTTTTACATCTGTTTAACTCTTTCTTCTCTAATTTTGTACTTAAATCCATCATTCTTCAGGGCTTCTTTAAGCTTAGATGAAGTCATCTGCTGAATGGGTTTCACTGGGGAGAGAAAAGTGTGTTTGCATAGATGGATAAACATTTTATAAAATTTCTACAGTTTCCATCATATTTTATATTAGATGTGGATTGACTCTTTTAGGAGTTACTGTCAGAGGAAATTATGGAAATTCATGATTGAGCTATCTCTGCCCCACTGCCTGCACTAAAGTAAAAAAAAAAATGCTTTGCAAGTCTTTGTAAATGTGCTCCTAACTTTGAGACGTGTGTTTGTCAAATATTTGGACTATGCCTTTGTATATTATCTGTGGTTCCAAACTGATAGTTTCTATGGGTTTGGTATAGAAAGAAGGATTTGATTGATAGCGATGTCACTGTCATAAAGATTTGCACAGAGCAATTAATTCTCTAGCATTTAACACCAGCTAAAAAATGTTAACGTACAAAATAGAATACAAAGTTATCTTTTTTTTAATGAATGCTTTGTTAAAGAAATGCTCACACTCTTAAACAGTACTAGTAGAAGTGAAATTATGGAAGCTACCTTGGGAGCTACATAACCTATGGCTTGTCTTAGCACTCTGTAAGTTTAGGAGCTGCTAAAGAGTTCCTGTGTCAAAGTGTGACCATCTCCAGTGTTTTGCTGTAAATAATCTGTCAGAAAGTGTTCCTTTTTCTTTCTGAGGTTTTTTACCAAAGCTCTGTATTACTGTGGACCTGAATATGTATGAGACTATAGATTTTCATATTAGGCTTTGTCTTCTAAGTTTTCTTCTCCCTTTCACATCTGGGAATTGTTTCTTAGAAAGTATCCTACCCTATTCTATCCTCTTCAGTAGATGTTTTTTTGATACTGAGTTTGCTTTGTGTTATTATAGCTGCGTTCCTGCCTTCATCAAAGGTTGTTTCACTCCATTTTGCTTTTATCTGGACATTTTCAGAGATCTTTTACTTTGCTATCAAGTTCCTTTTCCTTTGCTACATCTAAGCCATTACAGATCTTGAACTGAATTTAAGTTATGGCATTACAAAAAAAAATCCACTAAATTGGATGCTAGAGGCTTGAACCACATCCTGGATGTGGTGGTTTGATTTGGGTTTTTTTCTTCTTCTTCTACCAAAATGCTGTTTTTAAGGGATGGTGCAGAATGCTCTGACTGATAATGTTCACTTCTTTCCTGCCAGATAGACTTCCAGCCAAATGTTTCTTGCCACTAAGAAGAGTCAACTACAAATTGTGGCACAGAGAAAGAGGAGCTACAAATGTTCCTACTTGTGCCCTTCCCCAGAGTGTAAAATGAGTCAGATTCTTGCATGGAAAAATACAGAAATTCTTAGCTTTAGCCAGGAAAAAAAAAAACCAAACCCTTCTAAAATGCCCCCGTTCTTTCCAGAATAAATGCAAATTACATTTCAACACGTTGCCATCCTCAGTCCTGTGCAGAGTCAACAGGCAGAGCTGCACCAGAAAACAATAGCACTACAATACCTTTTCCTGCCCACCCACTGGTACAGAAGGGAATCAGCAACGTTTTTGGCCTCCTTCTTACCCATCACAAACAAGAAAATGGAAGTGTCAATGGAAACATCACCCTGGCCCCACAGAGAAAATTATCCACTGTTTCTAATCAGGAGCCTTATTAGGGTGTATCTATTTACAGAAATGCTTCTGAGGAATAGAGGACACTTCTCTCTGTGTCGCTCTAACATGTGAGTCTTCTCCATGCCCTCGTGGCTGTTACTTTGCTGAATCCAAATTCAGTGGCAAACAACTGAGTTGGTTCAAGATCTCTGGTTACCTGGTTTTATGAAGCCAGTCTTCATGCTCAGGTGGGTTGGCCACCACAAGGTGTACTGGTGGGAGCATCATAGAATTGTAGAATGGTTTGGGTTGGAAGGAGGTTAAACATCATCTCATTCCAGCCCCTCTGCCATGGGCAGGGACACCTTCCACTAGAGCAGGTTGCTCAGGGCCATGTCCAAGCCTGGCCAGTGCTGGATGGGGCCCATCCAAGCCACATCCAACCTGGTATTCATTGACATGAGCAGTCCCTGCACCATTGTTTACAGTGTCTTTCTGTTGAATTTGATATCACTATTTTCTCTGCTAATCTTTTTCATTGTCCAAATATTGGCCTTTCCTTAATTAATCTTTCTGAAAGCAGAATCGGCTTCAGGTGTTTGATGTGAGGAAGCACAGCTCACATCCCTATCTCCTGACATGCTGTCCTCTTCTGATGGATGTTTGTTCAGTGATTCCTAGACGTTCTGCCAGAAACAGCATCTGGCTCTTCACCTCTCTCCTCAGGCACTATATGTGCAGCTTTGAACTTGCCTCTGTATATATCACACTGTGTCACAATCTTCCATTAGCCTTCCCGACTGCTGTGCACTTCGTTGGCAGCTTCCAAAGGCAACCTTTAAATTTTGAGTAAATTGTGGTCCCTGTGAGTTTTTGAGAGCCTAGCTTTGTTGGAGGATCCTCTCTTCGTCCGTCACATTGCACAGTGCGGGAGTTCAGGTCACACATTCTTGTGCAAAGTAAATTCACAGTTCTATTCAAGACCACAGGAAAGCCATCAGAATTCCTGAATTGCTTTCACGTGGTGTTACTTCCTGATAAAAACAGGACTTTTTTTCCCCTAATAATCCTGAACAGGTCTATAATACGTGCGAAGAGTCTGAAGCTATTCTTTTGGATATCACTGTCCCTCATCAATGTTAGTTGTGGCAAGAAAGGCTTTCTGTTACGGAATACATGCTTAGTTTTTGTAGGCTTATCAATGGGGAATATGTAATTCTGGATTTATTGCCTTGGCATGTGGTAATAGACAAGCGTTTTTAAAGAATCATAAGATGAAGCTAATGTCGTACAGAGTACTTTGTTTTCACTATATGCAGAAGGGTTTGAAAAATTGGCTTCATATTTTTATGGAATTTTCCTTTGGCTTGTTGATGCCCAGTAGCTGTAGAATCACTTCTGTTTATCTCAAATGAACTATGCATGAATTTACACCTAACGTAAGAGCAGCACCAGTTGTGATGAGATCGATACCCACTGTGGATAAAATTCAGCTCCATGCTAGTGGCCAGTTGAAGGCATATGCATCACATGCACGAAGTCCTAATTTAAAGTCTTAAATGAGACTGAAGCAGTTCACAGGTTTTACGTTGTGCCTCTTCACAGGAATGAATGTTACCCAGTATGCACACACAGAACGTATCTGTCAAATTACTTTGATGCTTCATGAAAAATACTATAATTATTTCTTTTGATAATTTTGGGGTTTTGCTAACCTGATTTTACTATGAATTTTGCATTGTTTGCTCACCTTAAAGCTTCAGATCCTGGTATCCTGTAAGAATCACATAGGAATCTTGTAGCTTTTATGGAAAAGGAAAGAGTTTTTTTCTCTTTTGGTCATTCTAAAGGAAACTGAAGACCCAGTGTAAAAGGAACCCAGAGGCAGAAAACAGAAACACCATTCTTGTAAAAACATGGTCTAAGAATGTGGAAAGAGTTAAAATGACTAAAGCTGAATGTCAGGCTGGCCCCATTCTGTTTCTCTGAATGACCAATGCTAGGTGCTTAGACAAGGAGAAAATAAAAAAGGGAAAAAGAAGAGGAGATAATGGGGTAAATGCAGTGTTCTCCCCCACCTTCCTGTTCTTTTCTGCCAGAGTCTTCTAGTCATTTCTTTTGGTAATTTCTCTGATTTGTTTTTGTCGGACTGGCATAATAAGATAATTAACTTTCATCAAAGTACTAGCTGTGCACTAGATTTAAGGTTGTCCTTGAGTCTTTTGTCATGGCCCAATCCTGCATCCAAAACTCAAGAGATTGATATATTTGTATTGTGTTGGCAGCATGAAATTTATTTGTTGCTGATTGGTGCCACTAATGAAGCTTCTTTGATGTAAACTGAATATTAAGTATTTACTTGTGTATGTGCCAGAACAGTCATGGAGTTTTGGCATAGGGAAGCTAGATGTGAGTTTATAGAAGCATCAGGAAATACACACTTCACATGTAGTGTGACTGGGGGTCTCCTGCTATCTCTTATTCAATTGGTAGGGGATTTTACTCACAGAATACCAAGTAGTGGCAAGAGCATCTGGCTATGAATGTTTGTTTATTTTCACAAGCAGTCTTTCACACTAAAAGATCCTCCAATCTCAACAAGAGCTGCATAGGAGATATGTGCACTTACATAAGTAAACAGAATTTTATTCTGGTTTAGTCAATATGTTGGGGTTTGTTTGTTTATGAAATGATCAAATGCCTCCCTGAAGCTGCTCATGCTTCAGTCTTGAATTGGACATTTAGTTATGTATCAGCTGACTCACCATTGAAAGAACAGTCCTCACACAGATTTCTTAATCTTCACATTTCTTTCTTTAAAATTCTGCGTAAGGAGCACTGATAGCAAGAGGAGAGAGCAAGTGCTGATACAATTTAAGGAGAAAACAAATGCTAATCCCATCAGCCAGCTAGTCTGGGCAGCAGTGGTTATGTATGTAGTCGTTCTGCATGGGAAGTAGGTGCTCTTCTGTAGTTTCCTAATCCCTTAGACAATGCAAAACCTTCAGCTCTAAGTCTTACTCCTCTGATGTGCTGTCCTTTGGTGTCCAACAATTGATGGTAAGGCAAAGTGAGGTACAGTCACAAACCTAAACTGATAAACAGAAATCTCTTCCTCTTGTTGCTTATTCTTTGTTTCTGTACTTGTTATGATAGCCAGAACTTATTGCTCAGCTGATAAATAGCAGAGAGTCCTTTTTTCCCTGATAATAAAATGACCAATTTCTTAAATATGAAAAGTCATAAAAAACTTCTGTGTTTATTTCTCAGTCTTCAGAGTACATGGAAATGGTTTGCTGGAAATATTTGCCATTGATAATTTGTGCAGTGCTAATTAGACAGGGTTGAGTGAACAGCCATCTCAGCATGAATCAGAAAGTTAGCACATGAACATACTGTAGATAATACTCTTCTGAATGTTTCCTTAACTATGATCAAAATATGCTGTTGATGAGTAGCACAGGGAGGAAACCCGTGTGCCTTGGATTTTTGTGGGTAATGAGCACAAAATACATGTTCAGAAATGTATTGTGAAATGAGTATTTGCAGAGTATGTTTTCCATCATGACTGATTTCCTACTCTGTAAGAATGTTGGTTGGTTTGCTGTGAATAACATTTCCAACTGTAGCAAGATAAGTAAAACTATATAATGTAGACTTAGAGTTTTCTGCTTCTGTAGTTTCAGGTATTTAGAATATAAATTCATTTTGTGATCCTATTAACAATTCCATGCCCTATCAATACAGTTTAATCTAAAAGCCATTGCAGTGAAGTAGGCTGCTAGACGGTGTCATGAAGATGGCATCATAACCAGGAAGATTTGCTCTTAGTTAGCTAAAAATAATTTACTGTTAGCATCTCAAGGTCCAGTGAGATGTCATTGAGAACTGATGACATTTCAGGTTTATGGCCTATGCTTATCTTGGATTCTTCACCCACAGCAATTTTGCAAATTAGTTTGGTGATATTTCCAGCTCTGCAGAGTGGAGAACAAGTACTTGAGTGAAGATTCTTTACCAAGATCCAGTGCCCTGATTCTTCTTTCCCAGGAGTCACAGAGTTTTCACCACTCTTTGAGACCTGCTGCTGAACTCTGTCTCATTCAGCCAAGCATACAGACTCAGAGGAGGAAAATTAAAAAGGGTCGTATAAATCTTTGTTTTCTTTCAGGCGTGTCATGTAAACAGCCATTCTGGGAACACAATAAAAGCTTTACCCATCTGTCCAGTTTGGACCGTTTGGGGAGTCTTCAGTTCTGGCATCTCACTGAATAGTGCTGTAATGGCATGATGCATGTGAACAAGGTGAATTCCTGGGATGCTGAAAATTGGATGCAAGCAGTGGATTGGTGTCATTTTTTTCATATGGAAACATTTAGATTTATGATTCTCCTGAGTTAGACTATGAATTCTTTCTTGTTTTTCCTGAAGTCCTTGTTTATATTGAGGTGATTTACTTGCAACAAAAATGAGCTTACTGTGCGAGTTGTGTCAAGTAAATAGTAGGTTTTTGATATACTGCTGTCTTACAGTTTCCCTATTAAACATAGGATGTTATTTATGGTTATATGCTTCCTCAGTGATCTTGAGTTGTGAAGTGTGTAGCACAGTGTAATAGATATTTTTAACTTTAGAAGACCTGGTTTAAAGTTAATGCTCTTTTTTCTTACTTTAATTAGTATGCTAAATAGTGTTTGTACAGATACACAAACACTTTCTAACTGTATGCAATATATATTATGCACTCTAGAAAGTTGTTTCTGAGAGGTGGAGAGTTTTCCTTCATTGTTTGGCTTTGGGAAAGAATGGGGCAGTGTCGAGAGAGCGCTTTGCTCCAGTGAACACTCTTCAAGCTCTGGGAATAACTATTGGAAAGTCAGTGTTTTCAGTGGCCTTGCTCCACAGGTATGTCCTCCACCCAGCAAAGTACTAAAGCACATGCAAAATTTTTAGGATGTGCTTGAATCCCTTGCTAACCCTTTTGAACATGTGATAGAGCACATTGCTCAATGTAGTTTCAGGCTTGCATTGTTCCTTTAGATGTCTGATGGCAGAAAGAGCTGAAATCAAATAAAGTAACTTTGTGTGGAGGATCCACATTCAGCTGCCTGTCCAGCCTTTTACCTTTCTTGGTATTTTGGAGTGGCATGAAACACTATTTATTGTTATAATACATAATGTCTGTATATATAATATAGATATTTATTCTACAGGAGAAGTAGAATATTGAAGCAGAGCTGATAGCCTTCATCTCTACTAAGCTGTTTGTCTTTTGGGCTGCAAGGGAGGTTTAAATCTTACTGTTTCTTGATTTGCTATCATATTACCTTCTAAACATATTTAGCATACAATTTATTTTTATATATGCTGTTCACCATGCAGAACATTATAAACTACTTTACAGTCAGAGAGAGATAAGAGAGAAGAAGAATTGTTTAGTTACAGTGAGTTGCAGTCAGCCAAAAAGAGAAAGAGCAGTGCATTAAGATGCAGTAAAAAAATGAAAGTTGAAATTTTAAAGTAGTAAAAATGCTAATCAGCATTCTGGAGTGATTCATTGCAGCCTCTTTTCAGAGATGTGCACCGTTGTACACTGCTTTCAGTGCTGGTATTTGCAAGTATCAGCATATGCTGTGTATCTTCCTGCCTTCTGAATGCTGGAGTGTGGACATGAATGGGACAGAAAAAGCACAACTTTTCTGGGAAATTGGATAGGATCTGGGGAAAGAACAAACAACACAGAAGTGAATAAAGAATATTAAGTGCCATATTTATAATGATCGCAAATACCTGCTCGCCTTTGAGAAATCAGCAGCCTTTTCCATTACTGTTGTCAGGACAGAGTTGGTATTTGAGGTGATCTGAAGGCTTTGGCAAGCTATTTATTTGCTTAAAGCATTTGCCTAGATGCATTAGAAGAAAGTTTTCTCTATTGCTGTGACAAAAAAAAAAATTAGTCCCTATAAATGAATTGGAGCACCCCATGCTCAGCTTGCTTATGCAGTCTTGGCTTTGCTGAAAAGACAATGATGAACGCTATTCTTGGTATAGCAGAGCTGTTCTTTTAGTGTGAGGAGGCAGGTGGGCTCTTTTATGTAAGGTATAGTGTGCTTGATCTTCTTTTGGTCACCAGTATTCTGCCAGCTAGAGAATTTTGCCAGTTAGTGGTCCCCAAACTACTAGATCTTATTACCCTTTTTTATCTGCCTCATGTGGGTAGGCAAATGTGAGAGGTGTGATTCACATGGGATAGGAATAGCCTTTAAATTTAATCTGTGAAATAAAAAGGAACATCAGGGGAACAGAAAAGCATGCAGTCAGTCTCACCATCAAAGTATGCAATTATCCTACATGTCTTGAATTTCTTTATTTTTGGTATCCAGCTAGAGCTCCAAACTCCATAAGAAGAGCTTTTCTTGTCAGATTGCCAGCCCTGTTCCATTCACTGCAGAAAGTGGTGTAAATTACAACTTCTGGTTGTTTTCTTGAAGAAGTTTGGAATGGATTGGTGCTCATATACTGTGTCAGGCAGGACCCGCTAAACTGTATTCAAACACAAACTTTCCCTTTAATGGTGTTATTTCAGTGTAAACTGCTTTTTCACAAGCTACTGCTTTCGGAAATACATTATAATATACTTGATAATGTTCAGGAAGTTTTAATTTGACTGGAAATAACAATATATTTTAGAACCTCAACCCAAATTACATCATAGAGCACATAGTGTTACTAATCAAACATATTTTCCTGAAGATGTACTTAAAATGGAGATTTAAAATTCCAAGGAAGATTAAAGTGCTGACTTTTAAAAATGAACTTTCCACTACAGGTCATCAGCTGCATGCCAGCATAACTAGAGCAGACTTTTATCATGTTTTATTAGTGTATTCTATATGAAGTTGTATAAAAGTGACACGTCTGCCACCAGTAGACCAAAGCTAAATGCTGTCATCACTACAATGGCTTTGTTTTCTGAAATCAGCATTTTTTCACACTTGTCAGTGACAGGGTTTTGCCTTTGGCTTTTGGATAAAAATCAAAGAAGATCTTTTGGCACTGAAATTGAGATGGTGAAGGTGCACAGAATGCTCCTGTGGCATCTTCACATAACTCTTAAGCCTTTGTTGTTTGCAGTAAATTATTTAGCAACAGTTATCATTAAACTGGCACATACAGGGGCTTTGAGGTGCGTTTTGCTTTGTAACAGTATAAACCCAGAGTGATGCTGAAGGGATTAAAAGAAATAACAAGACATGATGTAGGAAGAGATATTGCAGAATCTTTGCCTGACATCTTTATGTTGAACCAGTACCTGTTTAGTGCCCTGAGCACGTATTATTATGTATTATTTTAGAATGTTCACCATTTAGATCATTGTGCCATACAGCTAGAAGTCTTATTTTAAAGAAGTAACAGCCTAATTTGAAGTGCAAGTGTGACAAATGAAAAGGGAAAACAGCAAATAGCATGAACTAAAATTGCACTGTTACACTCGCTATTCGTATCACGATTGTTTTCAAAAAGCACATTTTTTTAATCAGCTATCCTCAGTACTACTTAACCATAATTGGTTAGCTGGGTTTGTTTTGGGATTTTTTTCTGGCTTTAAAGTAGAGATGAGTCTTGGGGAACGATTTGAAGTGGGAGAGAGAGAGTGCAAATTAGTTCAGAATCGAGGCAGTTTTGTCCCTGGCCAGTCACACTTTGGAAAGAATCATAGAATCTCAAAGGTTGAAAAGACCTCTTAGATCACTGAATGCAACCATTAACTCAGCACTGCCAACCCACTACTGAACCATGTCCCTCAGCACCATATATACATGTTTTCTGAGCATGTACACTTCCCTGCGCAGCCTGCTCCAATGTCTGGCCACTATTTCAGTGAAGAAATTTTTCCTAATATCCAGTCTAAGCCAGCCTAAAGAGATCTGTGCTGGACAATGGCATTACTCTTTGTTGTGTGTTGGGATAGTAGGTAGGAATACAGAAGCAGTTGTCCGTTTGGTGTTTTTTACTGAAACTGTGACAGCAAATTGGGAAAAATACCTTGGATTTCCTCTAGTGTGGACATGATTGTCCCTGGGAAGGGCTACTTAATAACCAATGCCAGAATAATAAAACCACTTTGAGAAGTTGTTCTGTTTAACAGCTTGGGAAGACTCCATCTCTGACCACTGTGGCTACATTGCCCTATTTAGAAGGAGCAGCTTCCTGACTTTCTGCCTTTGTTTCTTCACCCTTTTTCTTCTCACTGTGCTCTTGCTGCCACCGCCAGGCTTTGCAATCCTTGGACATCAGAAGCTCTGAGCCCTCCTACATACATCTTAAACAACTTGCCATAATGGGTTGGTGTTTCCAGTTCCTTATTCCAGCCTTCCTTTCCCAGCAATGGCTGATCGCACCTTTCGCTATAGAAGTGCTGCTCATCCCCCTTAGTTCACACATTCAAAAGCTCTCTTAAACTGTCAATTTTAGCTGCACAAGCTGACACCTCTCCTCCTCGTATAGATGAGTTTCACATTCTCAGTTTAAGTATAGATTAGTTTCATATTTGTGACCCAGCAAGATGCTGCCTGTCCCCAGCTGCTGTCAATCTCTGCTCTCTCTCCTGGGAGAAAAATCAGTGACCACGGGAAGGCACTGCCTGTACTGCATTTCTTCCCTACGTGATGCAATCTGACAGGTGCCCTGTGCTACTTCCTATCTCTGAGAGATGCAGGCTTTGATTTAGGTGTCTCTTCTTCCTTCAGAGAACCTGGCTGAAGCATCTCCATTTCTCCTCCTGCCTGTCTCAGAGGCAGTTACATTTCTGCGCTTTTTTTTTCTCCCAGAGACTGACTTTTTCCTTCCAGCTTAATCCTACAGATGTTGTTCAGTTGGTCTGTTCCTCAGAGTAAATCTTAAAAGCCTTATGCCATCTCTACTCACACCAAATAATTTCTCTTCTGTGAGAAACCTCACCAATGTCCCCATAACTTGGAAATTCACCCTTCCTCAGCATGCACATGTATTCATTAATATTGACCACATCGTGGAAATACACTTCTCTGCAAAATTAAAGCTCACACAGATACGGTTCAAATAAAGACATTCACTTAAAAGGTAGGGCAGAGGTAGGGTGCCTCACAGGAATTAATATATGGAAATTAACATTATGATAATGAAGGTGGAAGCCAGGCTCGAAAGGCCTTACATAAGTGCCCTGAAGTCATAGGAATCAAGATAACCTCCTTTCTAGAATTCAGAAAGATATGATAATATGAAATGGCTTTTCTAAGTGCAAGGATTAGTAATAAATCTTTCAAATCAGGGATGCTAAATCAACAGAGGCCGATAAAGTGATCTGGCCCACTACAAAACTGTTAGTCTGTTCTGAGCAATATGGAGATCTTTTGAGTACAAAAAGGAAATGAAGAGTAGTTAAAGGCACAAAGGATAATGGGGAACTTGGATAAAATGCAAAGACATTGTTGCAAATATTACTGAACACCTTTCTTTGATAAGACGCTTGACTTTCTATTTGAAGACAAAACATTAGATCTTACCTGCATTTTGATAAAGCAGAGGATGCAATATTCAGTAGGAAATTTTCCTTAGCTAAAGAAAGTGGAGATCTGTAGAAAATTGTATGATGACCAGCTGGAGACACAGAGGTGATGAGATGCCTACAAGCAGTTGTGAGCTAGGTAAAGGCCACAGTTCTTAAACCATTAGATGAAACCAGTGGAATTCCTTGATGAAAGTTGTGGAGCTTTTTCTGTCCAAAACAATAATGGATAATGTTGAAGACTGAGTAACAAAAACATGATTAAATTTGCAGGGGAGTTGTAGGGTAATAGACATGGAGGTTAATAAAATTTTCTGCTATATGAAGTAAGTTCATCAATTGGAAATGACAGAGGAAGAAGACTCAGAATTATTAAATCACATAATGGCTGAGAATGAGTGATGTGATGAAGCCATGGCCAAGGCAAATGCAGTCTGGAGAGGGATGGTATGAAATATTACAATGAAAATAGGCACACATTCATGACCTGAAAAACACTGGAGAAACCTGATCTTGAAATCATCGTACCATTGTGATCACTTGTGTTTAAGAACCATAGAATCATAGAATGTTTTTGTTGGAATGTACCCTAAAGTTCATCTCGTTCCAACCCTCCAACATGAGCAGTTCACCTTCCCCTACCCCAGGTTGCTCCAAGCCCTATCCAGGCTGCCCTTAAACAGTTCCAGGAATGGGGTGTCCATCACTTCTCTGGGCAGCTAGATTTAAAGGAACACACAGTGGAACTGGAAAACAATGGGGAGAACTTACTTTCTGAGGGAGGGATATAAAATTTGGCTTGTTAAACCCAGGAAAAGTTAGCTGAGAGAGGGGATGTTGTTGCTCTCTATAGATACATCAGGCAGGTAACAGCAGAGCAGCTGCTGAAGCTGGAGGGTAGCGCTGGCACAGGAGCAAATGGAGATAAACTGACCTGAAGCTGGTGAGAAAGTGCTCAATTATCTGAGTGGGAAATTGTGAGCAGCCTGTCCAGCCAGGGACAAAACAGCTTAACTAGTTGTAAGACAGAGCTTAATCCCTTTATGGGAGGGAGTTTATGACTTGGTTGTCAGTGACCAAATGAGTCAGAACTCAGAGAGGAGGAGTGGGAGAGTCCAAGTTTTCAAACAGGACCACCTAATGCTACACTGTTAATTCTATATTTTAGCAGCCAAACAAGAACAGTCTAGAGTTTTTAGGTTTTGGTTTCCCTAGTAAATACTGCTTGGGTTTAGAGAGACATGTATAGAACACAAGTTTTCACATAGTTACTTTGGTATATAAACCCATAAAGGGAGTTAATAGCAAGAAGAGCTGCTGCTGCAGCAAAATAGTTAAACATCATCATTCCAGAGAAGCCAAACATGAGGTTTCAGAATGTGACCTCATTTTTTTAATAGAAATAAAAATGTTCTATCTAGTTTTCTTTAGTTAATATTTATAAGTACATCATTAGTATGTACATCATTAGGATCTGTACAGTTACTAAAATGCATATGGCAGATTCCTTGTGTTGTTCCTATCTAAAAAGGGTATTGGGACATTGGGCTGTAATTTTCAAAGGGACAGTTGGCAGTTAGACACTGGCATTTCTAAATGGTCATATTACACCTTTTTTTTTTTACTGCATGTGGTCGTGGGGCCTACATGATTTGGGAATATTACGAAGCACAACTGTCAACTCTTAGCAATATTAATGCTTCTGACATTAAAATAATATCTAACTGATAAATATTTTTCATCACTCCCCCACCCTTTCCCATGAAAAAAACTAAGCACACACCTCTCTCCCCCACATAAAACCCAAACCCAGCAAAATAGAATTTTTCTTCACAGAGCGGAAGAAATAAGAAGTGATTGTACAGATAAGACAATATTACTTTATCATTCTCTGGAGTTTAAAAATGAGCACTGGACTGGACTGGAGCAGAATCTCAACTATTTAAAGCATAGTTAGCCAGGAAAAGGGTGTGCTGTATATCCTGGGCTGAATGTGGCAAGAGAAGTTTATGCAGTCTTCCACTGATTTGGTTTGATCACTGTTGAAAAAAGGGACAGCATTTTTTTCTCTTTCTTTTTGTTTCTACATTGTTTCTTGATATTAAAGAGACTTGAATAAGTTCATTTAAATCAGCCAAAACTTGTGCTTGAGATAGATCACCCAAACTTCTTTGTACATACATTTATTCCAGATGCTCCCAGCTCAGCCAGTGATACTGAAAGAGTACTTGTGAAGCTAGTTGCTCTGTCCTTTTTTATCACTTTAAATCATAGCAATTAAGATATTCAGTAAGTGTATTACAATACAGCCCCAAAGCAGTAACAGTTTGAAATAATGCATGAAGAAGTGTTAGCACATTTGAGTTGCTCTCCTTCTAGGTTGTTACACACAACCTAACTGTGACAGGCATTGAAAGAAAGTGCCTGCAGGTCATCTTTTCTTACAGGCTGTAGAATATGTAAAAAAATTCGAAATTATGAAAAGGATGTCTCTTATCCCAGAAAAGCTGATATGAATGAACCTGCTTTCTTATCCTCAGTACCATTTCACCAAGCACATATCAAACTGTAATTTTATTTTCGACATCCTCCTACTCCTGCAGCGGCTGCCTGCGTACATCACACTGTAGGATCTCACAGAATACAACTCTGAACCACCCCAGGTGTGCTGTAGAGGATGTTGCACATCCCGTGTTGATATAGCTGGTAAAAGGCTGGTGTATGATACCATAATCCTTGGATAGCAAAGCTACAGATCACAGGAACACAGAATAGACCACTCTGTAGTCTATTGTAATAAAACTTTTATTTACACATAGTATTTTTATGGTTCTTTTTATAAATGATTCAATGTTTTCCATTTGTGAGCAGCTCCACTTAGCCTGTCAGTTAACCTGTAACCTCCTTAATAAATGGTTCTGAGCAGAAGGCTTAACAAATGCAAATTTCCTTTCCGAATTCTTAAGGGAGATTGCCTATAGGTGAAAACTGAAACGATAAAAGATGCTTCCAAGGACAACTTTTAAATCTGCTAAATGCTGTAATAACTGTATGTGGAATTCTATAATCAACTCTTTCAGAAGATAAATAGAGATGTCCTCATTAAAACATTTCTATTGTATCACCTAATAGCTTGGGTGGTGTTCTAGAGGGATTTTGTTTGCCTGTTTTGTTTTGTTAAAATTGAATGATTTTAACAGAAGACAGGGTTGTAAATGAATCATCTTGCATGATAATGCTGAAGAGGGTTTTTCTGTGAATCTGAATCAAACTGGCTCAAGTATTTGAAAAATGGCATCGAGACTTTAATAAAAAATAAATGTTATTCCACAGATGTGGCAAAATGTCAAGGACATATGTACACTTAAGCAGCAATAATGAGGGTGAACTTTGCTCATATGCAGGGTTTTTGATAAAGTAAAAATTTGAAAAGTCATTGTATTTAAACCATTTCCACTTAAAATGAGTTAAGTTGGAAAAGGACTGAATTTCTGCAGTCTGGTGGTAAAAATACCACACTTTTCATCTTAAAGACATGCTTCATTCTGTTCCTTGGTTCTTATCAACCTATCCCAAATAAAATACTTCCATATAATCATGAAAAAAAATCCTCACAGGGTGAACCACATGTCTAAAATCCTCAGAAGTCTTTTAGTTCATTTTCTATGATGTTCTCCCATCCCTTCCAGTTTCACTTTCAGATCTGGTATTGGGAAAACAAGTAGAGACTGGGAGGGTCCCAAGGCTGGTCCTTCCAAGACCTCTGCTTTCAGCAGAGGTAGCAGCACAGCCAGCAATCTGCTTTTGAGCACCAGGCAGTAGCAGAGTAAAATGGTTAGAGTGGTTGGGTTTTTGGTGATGCTACATATTTAACAGGAAAGGAGAAAAGAGGCAGAACAGTGTGACAAGAAGATGTCACTTCTTTTATTCGCTTTCCCTCTGTGTTGCTCTCATATGCTTTTTTTTTTTCCTCCCCCCAAAGTTTTCCATAGAGGCTTTTTCTGTAGTGGCCAGAATTCGTGATCATTTGACAACTGCTGGCCTCTGTGAAATGAGCTGAATAGTCCCATGCCAGGTGTCCATTTCACAACACAGAAAGCATTATCGTTGTTGGCAGCAATTAGCGTGAGTGTCGGCAGCCTCACAGGGGATGTGAAGGATTGAATGGCTGGGGGGGCAATGGTCACCCTTTGAGGTCTCTGTGGAGAGGCATCTTGGCAGAGCATTAAGCTCTGTGTCATAAAAGTCTATGAATTGTGTTTCTTTACCAGGCTTCTGTCATTTATTTTTAGCTATTTTAATTTTTTAAAAGGCAAAGAAAATAAAAACCTTGAGGAAGCGTTAATGTTAACTGGGGTACATTTGCATCCTGAAATCCTGTCTCTAACTTTTGGTGCTGGAGGATTCTTTTTTTACCCCTTCTCTAATCTCAGGGAGTGGAATTACTTATGCTTTTACATGGAAGTCGCTCTGTACCCATTCAGGAAAAAGGGCCAGATCTTCTAGATCTGTGGTGATTGTTTTTGAGTGTTGTAAAATGCATTGGACTTTATTTTTATGTCTCCCCAAATCTCCAACAGAGCAAAACCCAGTAGTGATGGTCGTGGCTTGTCATGTAGATCTGTGGTTTAGATTTGTGTGGTGCATCAATATGCAACAGCAAAATTAACATATAATGCCCTAGATGGATAATTTAGGGGGGGCTGATTTCAAGATTTGTAGGCCATTATGTCCCATTTTACGACCTGCTTTCCATTGCTTAAGAGTGTGCCATGCATTCACAAGCTGCAGGGTTTTTTTCTCTCCAGGATGCACAGATGGCATGTGCTTTGGACAAATCACAGCTAAAAAAAAAGATGCTGTTGTTTCAAGGAGCTTCATAAGGATGTTGTGTCATACCATATGTGGCAGAATCGAGAAGATGGAAAAAAATTATGGATGCTTGTAAAAGAGGGAAAGGACTGTATAGTGGCCAAGAAAGCTGCCTTGAGAAGTAATGCCTGTCTGGTCCTGTGAATGAGTCATCCTGCATGACTTTAATAGAACTTCTTGACATGTCCAAGGAGAAGTATTAAGGTCTGGCTTTTGATGGCTAAATGACTAGAGTCAGCACTAGTGAGAATGGAGGTTCCTCAAATAGGATGCTTTAAAAAGGGGACGTTTCTTTAGCTCCTGCTTCTTGCTGTCCCCAGTTCTCTGCCTGTATGTTGTACTGCAGTAATGCTTGTTCACCCCGCTGCCATAAATTCACGAATGTCTCTAAAATTTGGAGACACGCTGTACTTGGATGCTAGGGAAAAGCTAGCATTTTTTAAGAATGCTTTCAATAGCATGCGGGTATAACAAGATGGGGATGAGAAGAAATTGTACTTTACCTCTTTAGTTCTTCACCTTGGTCAGAGGTACAGAGTATTAAACACATGCTTGTTTTGTGAACATTAGTATTGCATGTTGAAGGATAAAGAATGTGCAAAAATATACTATACAATCATATACTTGTATAATTCAACTTTTTATCTCTTTCCATCTTGCTTCAGCAGGTTTTGTGTGTGTTTAAGGCAGTAAACAGAGCAAACAGGAAACTTTTCATAGCATAGGGAGGGCAATGTCAAGCACAAGTTACCAAAAGTTTGTATAGGTGCATTCTTGCAGATAAGGGGCAGGTCATCTTACTTTACTGTGTAGTGCAGGCTACACAGTAAAGTAAGGTGGTCTTACCAAAGGACAGAACACACACAAGAACGGTGTGACTGCATTAAAACTTCCAGGCTGTCAAACTGATTTGCTGCAAGAATGAGTAATTCACTCATTTACCTTGGGGAGAGTGCATATGACATGCAGGCGTTCGTTAACAGCATGGCAAAGTTTGTAATTACACTTGAGGACAATAGAAAGGGATTTGTGCATTTAGTACCTCTTGTCACTTTTCCTGATCGGAGTTCAGAATGGCTCCATTACCTTCTGCCTATTCAACTATACAAATGTTTTCCTGCATGCTGAATGAGCATTAAGTCCTATTTCCCAAGCTACAGGGAAAAGACTGATCTGATTGAAAGGAAGCAGAACAGAGCAAGTATCATCTTTTATGCACCTTACTGCCCATCAGATCATCGTCCATACAGATATTTAAATGTCTGCACCCACCAGGTATCTATGCCAAAACTTCTTTCAGTCTGGGAAACACTCGGAGAAATGTCTGAAAGATGTGATGAATTTGCCGAGTGTTTATTTCAGAAGTGTGTTCTATTCAGAGGGATCAAGTGGATGACTCCTGAGAGAGGTGGTATATATTTTACTACTGTTCCCAAAATCTGAGAAAGGTGATGGGGGATACAAGATAGGATGTGGGAGGACACATTTCTGACTATGTGGGCACTGCACCAGCATGAATCTAAATATGAGAATAAAGATACAATGTAGCATTTTTTTAAAAGTAAGTCACCTAACTCCCCTATATAAACCCAGAAAAAATTTATTAACATCATGTCTGTCCAGAGTCAAATCAGGAGTTCATGTGCTTATGTACCTGTAAAGTGTTGATATCTGATGTAGTTATAGTGGTCAATAAAGGAGCACTGCAGTAAGTCAGGAAAGCAGGGAGAGGTTTCCTTCCTTTGAGAAACAGAGCTGCTCAGTAACTACTCACTGCTGGCATTGTCTCTTACAGAGACAGGCACATCTGTAAGGGAGGAAAGCAGTGATTACTTTATTAGAAATAATAGTAAGACCACCCTCTGGTTAAGGTGAAATTAGAGTGCATGAAAGATCAAGGCTGTCTGGACACCTGGGAAACTTCAAATGAGAGATTTGCTATAGAAGTTTGAAGGGAAGATGGAGACACTGAGGGTGAGCTCTGCTAAGTATTTCTGAGGGTTTTCTTTTATTGGAAGCTGTCCATGGGGAACTTCTCCCTTACAAGGAAATTTTCTGATAAAACTCAGGTGTAGGCACTGTCTAGCAGATACACCCTCAGGCATAAACTCACAGAGTGGAATTGTGCAATGAGCAGAGAGATGTAGAAAGGGAAAAGTATTATTAAAGCATTGCTTTCCTTTCATTTCTTCACCTATGTCTTTTATAAAGTTGTGTAACTGTGCTGCTTATTTTGGATAGTCTAAATAAAATTCATTTCTTTTAGTTTATTTTAAATTGTCCTCAAACTGTAGCACCATTTTAACTACATGAGCCAGGTGGGAAAGCTTGGCACCACAGGGGTCAGGAGAGGAAGGAGTGTCAAGGGATGAGCCTGGCACGTGTTGGTGAAATATCAGGGTGTCTGCACAAATCCAAAACCTCCAAGGGAGCATGCTGCACATGCTGCTAGTCTAAATGTTATTTTACTCGTCTTTGTCTTGTATTTTAGGAGCACAGTGTGGCCAGACCACTGAGCTGGGGGATATTCTGTGATTTATCTGGGTTTGGTTCTGGCAAGTGTGACTTAAAGATGATTTAACGGACTGAGCTTTTGGCCTGATTCTATTATAGTTTCCTTACAGAACTTTGAATTGAATGCAGTAAAAGGCAAGCCTGGCTTTTACCTAGGAGCTTTGTTCCACTGAGAGAGCCATAACCTACAATTCACAGTTTGTTAGAGAGGGTTTGGTTGCACCTTGAAGTGAAAAATATGTACCCAGATACAATCTTATTGTGCTGTTTTCTGTTCGAATTCATCCAGACTAGAAAGGCTGAGACAAGCTGCTGATTGTTTCCCAGTGTTGCCTAGTCAAACCTCACTTTGCATGTGTCTGATGCATTCTGTTCGAAGCCTTTAGGATCTGCAAGCCTCTCTTACCTTCTCAGGTTTGCCAAAACCAGCTGTCCCTTCCTTGCTTTATCAGTATTAGCCAAAATTTACACTTTTGCTGCATTGATTTGATCATTATCTTTTGAAGAATTAACATAATAAAGTATGTTTTCTTCTTTACTTAAAAGGCATTTTTAGTTTTATTGAAAAAGGTGTTTGTACTAATTGTCTGTCAAATATTTAATTTTTACTTATTCTGATAACCTCCTAAAATGTTGCAAGTTTCCTCGCTAGGGGAGAGAGAAGTATCATTGAAACTGATGCTTCATTTAAAGTAAAAGTAGCGGATCCGTAAAATAATTTGTGCATTCACTCAACATGGTGTTGAGTGAATGGTGTGGACTGTTTTCATGTACTTATTTCCGTGCATAGGATGATTATGTACAATATCCAAAGAAGCTGAGCAATGGTATTAGGTGCCCGTGGATATGACAGATCTGTGATAGGACTTGCAAATATCTGTTTTTTCCTCATTGCACTGTGCATCCCTAGGTTTAGAACAAGGGTGGATGAGATAACATCCTAAACAACTCTTTGGCTAAAATTTTTTTCTGGCAGTAAAACAGATTGGGATGTGGGCTTCCACAATGGAAATGCCCCTTGCAGTGTGATATTAAGTTGTGAGGAGAGACAGAAACACTAGGTTTTTTTGTTACAGCAGTATGAGCGCTTGCCAAAACCCCTTCTATAGATCAATACACACACAGCTATAAATCCTAAGCATTTTGACCAAATTAGTATTATTGTTTCTTTATGATGTTAATCTTTTGTCAACCTGTGCAGTCAAACATTTAACTGAGGCTTTTTGCTTTTCCATATTTCATTTTCAAAAAGGGCAGTGAACATTCATTAGTCCATAGATCTAGACAGCTAGCTGGGGAAGGAAAGATGGGGGGGATTGGGGGAGGGGGCAGGGTATTTCTTGGTGAGGGGTTGTTCTGGTTTTTGTTGTTTTTATTGTTTCGTGGGGGTATGGTTTTTGTTTCTCTCTTTTTCTTTTTTTTTTCAAATTGGAGTGATTTGGGAAAATATAAAAGGTCTTTTTTTCCTGAAGAATGCAATGTGAGCTGACAAACTAGCACCTGAACTGTTGCAGCGTTACCTTAAAGGCAGGTTTATTGAAAGAAAAAAACAACACTTGTATATTTTTAGGGCATATTCAATATGAACAGAGGAACTCAAAGTGGTCATCCAGGAGAAGCCAGTGGATAATCACACTCGCACTGAGGTAGTTAAGCTCTTTGGAACTTGAGTGGCCTCAAGCACAAGTTGCTCATTTTATTAAGGGTGGAGTGGGAGTGTCAGTGTACATTTTCATAACCCTGAAAGGAGTCAGAAATTTTTAGGTGTTCCATCCAGCCTTAGGGCTAATGCTACTTATTTTGCACTGTATAATCATAGTTACTGTTCCCCAAGGCAGCAAAGACTAACAGTGTGGAAAGCCTGTGAAGTAGCAAAGCCTGAAGTAATGAAAGACCCTAATTTTCCTGCTTTTTAAAGGAGATCTCAGAAATTCATTTTCCAGTCTGTCTTCATTTATAAAGAGTTCTACGGATGAAGCCTGTTTTTTAAATCATTACCTATTTTCTGAAGATTACCTTCCCTAACCTCTGGCAGGTTTTGGGTGCAGAGCATGAATTTTTAAGTGGATTTTACAGGAACATGTCAACATATGCCTCGTGGAAGGAGTGAAAGGTAGGACTTTAAAAACATGATCCTCTAAATCAACAGGAGACTTCATTTTTTTAAATTATTTGCATAATTTCTGCTTGGAAGCACCTGAAACTAAAGGAGTTCTGACCTATCCTAAGTCTACATCTTTTTCCTTCTGTGTTTTGCCTAATGTTGCATACATGATGCAGTTAGAATCTAACATCTTGTGAGGGACAGATCAAGCTCTCCAGGATGTCATGCTTAAAATCTGGAACAAGATTATTTTTATTGCTGGCAAAGGCAGCTAAAGGAAGTGGAAGAATGTAGTTGTTCATGATGTAACAGTTAGCTAACCTTCCAGATTTTCATCTCATCACTGAACCAGGATTGTTTTCTTCATTAAGTTATTGTAGTAACTTACTTTAAACTTACTCATGCTCATAAAATGAAATATTATTTGAATTAGGGTTGTGATAATATGATAATATGAGATTTTTTTTTCACCCTAATTTCCTTGCCTGTGAACATTTTTCTGATCTCAAATGAAGGTGACATTGCCTGATTTTCCAGACTATAAAATGTCTCTTGAAACACCACTATTCAAAATTTTTTTATGTACCTTCCTTCAGTATTTGCAAGAGGATAATTATATTTTCTGAGAGAAAGAACCTGGTGAAATATTTGCATTGCAATTTGGAAGTTGATGCCTCTTCTTTATATAGTCTGCCAGTCCAGCTGAGAGGCAGCTCCTGTTGCACTGAAGGCTTTAGTTTGTATTTCTCTCCAACGCTTATTTTTTTTCTAACTGCGTACTGTCATTTGCTTTAAAATTACTTCTGTTCTTTCACTAGGAGTACACTTGGGTTTTTTTACAGCTTTCTAGCATTCTTTCTCATTTTCCTGAGTAATTTTGAGAACCCTAAGGCCTCCCTAAGCACAGAATCATAGAATTACTTCACCTGGAAGAGATGTTAAAGACCATCTAGTTCCAAACCCCAGCAATGGACAGGACACCTTCCACCACACCAGGTTGCTCAGAGCCCTGTCCAGCCTGGCCTTGAACCCTTCCAAGGATGGGGCATCCACAGCTTCTCTCTTCTCACTTGTTCCAGTGCCTTACCACTCTCTGAGTAAAGTATTTTTTCTTAATATCTGATCTAACCTGCTCTTTTTCAGTTTAAAGCCATTAACTGAAAAAGAACAGTAACCAAAACATTAACAGAGAGAGATGGCATGTTGCTTTCTCTATGACTGTTGCACACAAGTCGAGGACTTTCCATTAGGTGCTTAATGTTTCCATCAGATTCCATCAGAAAATCTGTTGTAACCACTGCCAAATCACTCGTCGTCCTCTTAGGCTTCAAGTCAGCATTGGCTCATCTAAAAAGATTAAGACTGAGCTTTTCAGAAAGATGCTACTCTGTTGTCAGGTTTTATTTCTGAACTCAAAGGACCAAACACTATCTGTAAGGAGTGTGCCTTAGTTCTGGTTTTATTCCTGTGACTGAAATCAGAATCTAATTTCACTTTTTTTCTCTCTGCTGTCTGTCATAGTAATGTTATGTTTGATAGTCATAGGTCAGAGCTCATGCATCTACATTAGAAAGACATTTTTCACTCAGTCAAAAACATTGCAGGTTTGCAGGCAGGAATAACTGTTTTGCAGATAATGTGGGTCTTTTGTAACTGTTGAATTCTTCAGTACTGACCTAGGGCTGAGTATCTCTCCTCATCATCTGCTCAGAGTGTGCCAAATACTGGGAACAAGGCCGCAACTGAAATTAGAAACAACCTTTGTCAGGAAACTTTACTTCTGTGAGAAAGAGAATTGTTGGAGATGCTTTGTCTCCCGCAACTATGTTCCCTAGACATTTTAGAGTTAACAGTGTCCTGAGTTTACATTTCTTTATGTTTTATTATTAGTAAATGGCTATTCACAGTTGTGAGATGATTTTCCTTTGTGAGTTCATCAACTTGTATTGTTGCATTGCCATTTTGATAACTGTTGGAGCTAATGTTTTGGTCCCAGGAGGATGTGAACCAGTGAGTAATGCCGAGTCGCAGTTTGAATTATGCATGTAGCTATTGGCTGCCACCTCCCATTTCCCAGTGTACTTCCATATAATGGTTATAATATGATTCTCCTGATTATAGATAGTATAATGATTCTCCTGATTATAGACTTTCTTGATACACAAAAATGTACTTATCTGACTAGATCATAATTAAGCCAGGAAGCAAGTATGTTTAGTTACTTATGCTGTTCAGATATGTAATGATTTACTATTTGCACTTGTAAACCATTTTAATGTCTTCTAATGGAAAGCTTTTCAGGGACACGAAGTTTAGGACAACCTGTTAATCTTTTGGCATCCTCCATGCCTCTCATAGTGTCCTTCCAGTTTATTCTCACCATGTGGTTGCATATATCTGTCCTGCATTCTGCTGATACGGAGTTTACTGAGTTGGGTTGAACTAGGTGACCACCTATTTCTAGTTAAGCTAAAACAATTGAACACCAGCATTAATGAAAGTTCAGTGTTTAGTTAATTAGTGAATAAAGGATCTGGAATATGTAAAAGACAACCAGGTCTATGGCAGCAATAGATTCTTATTTTCATTTGATGTTACCGAAGAGGTACTTAAAAGTTGAGGGTGTCCCTGAGGTATTGAAATTCCTGTCTGTTTTTTTTATGAAAGGCACTATGCCTATTCTTGAATGTGTTGTCTCTGCCTATTAATAGAAATGTCCTACTGGCACAGCAAGGTGAGTGGAATGGGGCAGGAGTGGCTGGTGTTCACCCAGCTGTTTCAGACTCTTCACAGTCTTGTGTATGTCCATGTACAGCTATCTGTGTTTGTGCTGTTTAGGCATCAATTAAGCTGATTCTTGTGGCAATAATACAGAAAGCCATGAAGTAGAAGTACTTTCAGGACTCTTTGTCTTCCAGTTCTGTAAGCAGGGTGTCCAGTTCATCGCTTCTGCTGCCTCTGCACCCTGTATCCCCTGTAAACAAGGATCATGATCACAGTCCTGTCCTGTCAGGCATTGTGGGTGCATTGAATGACATCCTAAGCCTTCATGTGACAGGGACCAAACAGCTGCATATCAGTAAAAAATTTAAGGGCAGCTGATTTTTGATCTAATGACAGAAGTCTCACCCTTGATTTGCAACAACCAGGCTGCTTTCCATAATTTTTCCTGTGGTGTGCCTCCATTTCCCATCGTGCCTAAAAAATGGAAGCAGGTTTCTGCTATTCTTCAGCTCAAGTTATTTTACCTTTGATCATCATGCAAATTTCTGGCCAATTCAGGCAGAGCTTTTCAAACCATGTTCTACCGAGCAAGCAGGGGTTTTCAGTCACTCTTCAGCACAAAGCCTCGCAATCTAGCTCTTTGTTGCTGGTGTTCAACTTCCAGGCTGTACTCCCTCTGTTAGTGACTCTTCCCCTATAATTATTCACAGCCCTCTTTTGGCTCTTTATGAGGAAACTTGTCCCAGCATCCAGTACCCTGCATCTGTGGCAGATGATGCTGCAGTTGCTGTGTCTTCTGCCTCCATGGTTTAAGATCAGTGCAGAGCCATACAAGCACCCTGAAACACTTTTTGCTTCATTTATTTTCAACCTTTCAAGGTAATAAGCAACAGTGGGAATATCATTGCTGTACCTTGCAAGATCATTTGGCCACATCCAAGGTTACTCCCTTGATGTTGTTGTCTTCACGATTGGTATGGATTAGATCTAGGAAACATAACAGGGTTGGCGATTATTTTGCAAATATTGGTTTAAGGTATATCAAGGTACAATCTGGGGGTTTTTTAGTACTTTTCTTGTTTCTCATTTCAAAGTGTACTTATGGAGCAGCTGCCAAGAATAGGGTTAGAGTCTCCTTCTTCCAGTCAAATGCTTAAACATTAGTCTTGGTTGTCATCCTCCCTGACTCCCTGCAGACCCCTGTTTGTCACCGTATCATCTCTTTCCACCAGAGGAATGTGGAAGCACAGTCAAGGCAGACTGTTGTCTATGCCTGGTTGTGTTGATGCAGAGGTACAATACCTGGCCTTGCTGCAGCCACTAGTGCAGCAATGTCCTGTTATCCCAGGAGAGAGAGTGTTAACTCTGCCTCTGCCAGGACACAAGTTCTCCAGGGGGGGATTAGGGCTTATGAGCTGCAATGTGTGTCCAGCTGCTTTTTCTGCATGCAAAAATTCCTGCTTTTTAAGTCCAAGTGATATACATCAGATAGGCTAATACATTTCAGGTTTGTTTTACAAGCAGGAGAATGTACAGCCTAGGCTTTTGTTAAAAGCCAAGCACTACGGTGTCTGCAGCAATACTAAACCCTTATTGCACTGGGACTATCTGATAACGCCTAAGTTGTTAGCTGGATATAGAAGAATAAAATTATATCATAAATAAAAAATTATGAAAAATTAAATTTATAATATAAAATTATAATTTTGCAGTGTTTTAATAGATTTTGACTGTTGAGTTGTAGATTCAGTTATAATACTTTAATAATAAAATAACTTTATTTAATAATAAATACAGGGTTATTGAAAAATTCAATATTTATTATAAAAATAAAACTATTTCTTGAATAATTATGTTTCTCATCAGATTTTGGCTGATTTAATTTACTTTCAAAACTCTTTTTACCTCTCTGCCTTCTCAGTGGTTCAATAAATTAGACTTGAATGTAGACCTCAGAAGTTCTTGTTTTATTATTAAAGGCTCTATCATTTCTTATAGGCGTGGCCATCCTTTGGTGATGCTGTCTCAAACCCCTTTTCCTTCCCTGATCCTTTATTACTTGTTCCTCTAACGGAAGTCTTTTAATTCCATTCTGCAAGTTAAAAATATTTCCACGTGACAATTTGTATGGAAACTCTCCAGGCTGGTTTTGTTAACACATACAGCCCACCTAGTGGTGTTTGCACTATATAAAATCCTGTCATGATGCCTGTGCTGTATCCTCATCCCACATTGGAGAACTTGCTACGCTGTTGTTTTTCAACATGAAGTGTGTCTTTTGTACTGTCTATTTTAAAATATTTTAAAGATACTATGTGGACGTACAGTCCGAAGAAGGTTTCTCCTTCTCACGAACTCTGTAAGAAAACAAGATAAACTGGGACATTCTTTTCTCTTTCTAATCTCATGTTTTGCTAACTGGAGCTCCAAGGCTTTGACCAATCCCCCTGAGGGGTGGAATGACACTGTCCAATCACTATTATGTAGATATCTCTATATAAAAGTTAGAATCAAAATAAAGACACTTCACTTCTGCTTTCTACAGCCTGGTGTGTTTGCTCTTTCTATTGCCCCGCGCAGCGACAATACTATAGCTAAAAGTCTGTTCTTTTCTCCAGCTATGGAATAGTGTTGTTTTACGTCTTGGACTTCAACAAGTCCTGACTTTTATTTAATTGTTGATGAGCTTTTGGGGGTCCTTCTTCCCTGAAATACACTGGAGACTGATTTACATGAGTTTTGAATTCTGCACATATAACCTGGTTGATAATCACTACTGCGCAAGTGCTATTCCTATAGATGAGGAATTTTATTAACACTAGGTATTGCAATCCCTTTCAACTGTAAGTGTACACAGGTAGTTTTTTTCTCTATACTTCACTGTTATTTTTGATTGGTTTGACTTTATGTAATTATAGACAAATCCTGATAAGTGAGGGTGGGAGTACTGTTGGTGGGAGTACCGTTGGTGGGAGTACCTGGTAAAAATTTCTGAAATAAACCATTAGATTAGATTGTTATTTTCAAGGTATCTTAAGTGTTGGGTAATTTTGTTTCTCATCAGGTTTTACCTGAGTTAAATTTACCTTCCAAACTATTTTTACCTCTCTACCTTCTCAGTGGTTGAGTAAAACAATTTTACCACTTCTGTCATGAGAGAAACAGCTGCTTATTACTTTCTAAAACAGAGATAATGCAAGCAATCATCAGTTTTGAAAGAATTGTAATTACTTTTGGCCAAGGCACTAGTGCACATTTAAAACCTGTGTTCTTAGAAAACTGAATGTACATTACATGGGCTTGGCATCTGACATTTTCATTCTGTGTGAGCTGGGCTCTTTGCAATCTCTCAAAGTAATTTCTAAGGCTTGTGTGCAAGCTGTATCAAATCTAAGCTTTGAATTGCCCTGCTCCATATCACTGGACCTCGCTTCCATCCTCAAGTACAAGCCGTGCATGTTTCTCTTAGTTTGCAAATTGATGCAGAAAACTTACCTTTTTGATTTAGGCTTTACTGGATGTTGAATTTTACGTCAGTGTTATAAGATCCAGCCATGTTTTATCTGCTGATTAGTTTTACAATGTAAAGTGCCTGGTGATGCATTGCATAGAAGGTGCTATAAAAGTAGTTTATGGTGTGATAGCAAGGAGAAGTGTGAGGAGAGCAGATTCACTTTATTAGATGAGCAGGAGTCCCCAAGCAATCAGTTCTCAACAGTAGTTAACAATTGGTTTATCTTCAATCACTGAATCCTTAATAAACATGTTTTTATGGGAAGTGAAATGGTTATATTGAAAATAAAGTAAAGAGAATTTATAGGTTTGTGTCAGTTTTATCTATTAAGAGAAAAAAATTTGAATGCATATCTAGTTTTTCCACTAAATATCTTTTCCAATAACCATGTTGACGAAAACAGGAATAATAAAATAGTCTTTCTCAATGTTATGTGAACAAAGTCCTTTTCTGTGAAAAAAAACAGATGACATTATATCTATTTGTTTAATTCTATTGTGTCGATTATATTTGGCAGGAATATGCACAATCATTCTATATAGACAGGTCCTGTTACCTGCAAACACAAATGTTTCTTTAAAGCTATTTTTCAAGTGGAGTCTATCATATTGTGTCCTATTTGGTAGTGGGCGGTTTGTTTTCAAGCCTTATTGGACTGTGGCCTTGGATAGTAAGAATTTTGACAAAATCAGCATCAAAGGGCAATTTTGGCACTTGACTCTTCACAACTATTAGCCAAGGAATTTCTGACAGCCCTGGTAGGTAACATGGATATTCTCATCTTAGTTTTGCAAATGGAGAGCTTAAGACTTTGGTTAAAGCTTTCTGAGCATCTGAACTCACGGGCCCTTGGGTTGGTTTTGTTGTTTGGGATGGGTTTTTTTGGACAGTCTTCAAAAGTATTATCAGAATTCCTGAATCTTGGAATAAAGTTTGTTCTAAGGCCTTTTAAACAATAGCAGTAATTTCACAAGTGGCTGTGTGTGACCACACTGCATCAGCTTGGGCTGAAGTTAGGGCTAAATGCAGGAGAGACATGTTTTTCATATGTGGGCTCACTCCTGTTGAACATAATCACGTTGTACCTGAGCTTCAGTGTGGGATTTGGGTGAAATTTTTTTCAGAGGGCGTTAATGGCACATAACTCTTAGCTACAGATAAAAGGATTGTCTTGGGCTGGTTTTGTCTGCTTGTTTAGGGACAGTTTTGCTAACCACTATTTCTGAAGTTGGTGAAATTGAGGGAAATTGGCTTTCAGCAAGTGAAATGTGTGCCTTAACTGTGCTTTTCAAAATAGAGGTGTGCTTTGTGTGTAATTGGAAAACCAGCACTTGTGGCTGTGACATCTGATCTTTTTATCAAAGATGAGACTGTTAAATAATTAGTGTTTGAAAAGTAAAGATTGACATGGACAACAGCAACCTCCTGTCTCTTTTCATATGCGTATTGAACTCTGAGAATGATTGTGGAAATGTAAATGTAACAAGCTACAGAGTATTCATAGAATCATAGAATGCTTTGGGTTGAGCAAGACCTTAAAGATCATCTCATTCCAACACCCTTGCCATGGGCAGGGACACCTTCTACTAGACCAGGTTGCTTGAAGTCCTGTGCCAAACAGTTGTGGATTCCATTGAATTCTCAGCATGTACATACTTTGGAAACCCCTTATTGATGTTAAGTTACAGACTTGTGAAAACAAAAGTGCTGGTTTTTTCCAACAGTTGCTGTGCCTCTGACTGTTAAGTGGTTTTCCATCGGCTGAGATACAGGATTTCTTTCCTTGGGTGCATGTTGTAGCTATTATTACTAATTTACACTCATTAGCAGTTCTTCTAATTAGCTTAAAGGTAAGGCATTAAGCATTACCATTTTTTCCTTTAAGTTCTAGACATCTTAAGAGTGTGGAAAGTAAAGTGAGGGAGACCACTTTCTGCATTTAAAGATGACTTCTGCCAAGGGCTTTTAATGACATGGCATAGGACCTGTTTATATTGTAAACATCTAGTTATTGAAAAATAAAAATGTGCCTATTAATAATTAAAAGGAAAAGTCTTGCTGCAAGCTACCAAAATCTACAGGATAATAGTTAGGAATTTAAAAAAATTTTGGGAAGAAATATAATAATGTGAAAAATAGGAACAATTCGAACAAAGCCACTCTAAGTAGGCCCTGGTGAGGTTAAAGAAAGAAAAATAAATCAGTCCTTTTGGGTATATGTTCCATTGTGGAAAAATATAGAAATCACATATATATATTTGTCATTATTCATGTAAAAATAGGGGAAGTTTCAATTTTTGTTTTTAAGTGACCTTGCTTCAAATTCTAAGAATTTTAATGCAATATAAACAGTTTTTTTCCTGTTTCTGAAGGGAGAATGAGTAATACCTGTTATTACTGAAGCCAAGAAACAATTTTGTGAGTCTTCAAATTGGTCAGTTATCATTTTCCTAAAATCCCTATCTCTAACAAAATTCAGTGCAAGCCCTCCTGAGTGGCATTGTTGTAATAATTGAATATCAGAGTTAATGCAATATTCAAAAGATTCCCTTCCTTGTTTTC
This sequence comes from Melanocharis versteri, assembly GCA_013397845.1. Taxonomy (NCBI): domain Eukaryota; kingdom Metazoa; phylum Chordata; class Aves; order Passeriformes; family Melanocharitidae; genus Melanocharis; species Melanocharis versteri. The sequence continues at coordinate 30,715 of VZTG01009135.1, forward strand.
TCTCTTGCCTGTCTGTGCATGAGATCAGCAGTTAATGAATCTTGAGGCAGAACAATTTTTCTGTTAGCCTCTCAATATATATATGGACTTTCAGTAGAAAGGGAATTTTTAAATCTACAGTTTAATGTCTTTTCATTGTCTAAGAGCCGTCTTTTGCTAGAAGATACTATTTCTATGTATTGAAAGGCTGAGAAATGAAATATGCTAATAAAAGAATATCTGATTCATTATCCAGAGAATAATTTAATGGGGGGATGAGGGGTGGGAGAGGGATTAGAAAATTTATGATTAATATTAAAATGTGGTTTTCAGTTGAATCCATGACACATTGTTCTGGGGTTTTTTTACAGTAAAAGATAGATTGTGACTAATATTAAATGGGTTATTGGAAGGCAAAAGGAGGAAGTTTTATAATGGATTTGAATGCTCAGGGCCAAATCAACAAGCTAGGCTATAGGATTTCGAAGGGAACATACATGGAGTTTCTAATTATTCAGTTTACAGGAGTACCAAAAGCATCGGCTGCTGCATAGACACCCTTGATAGCATGAACTCTGTCCTGGAAGTTTCCATTCTTAAGAAAATTTAAAAATAGGGTGAAGAAAGGGCAAAACTTGTTCTTTTTGTCCTGCTGCATCTGTGACAGTTTAGCAGCCTCAATAAGCTCAAGGAGGGATATGGGAGCTGGGGTGGAGTGTCCTGTGTCCCAGTGCCAGGGCACGTGGTTCCACCGGTGTCTCCTGCAGGAAAAGGTACAAGGGCATCACAGAGGAGCTTGAGTTCACTGTGGGATTAGCCCGGTGTTCCTTATCTCCCTATCTATTTAATAAGGGAAAGAAATTGGCCTTTTATTTTAAAATACTGCTGTCCAGGCTGACTTTGCACATTATCATTATCTCATGCAGTGAGACAACACCATCCAGTTCTCTCATGTTGGGTCTCTTCAGGCAAATTGATAACATAGGCTTGTTTTAATCTTCACCATGTTAGAAAGAACATCTCTAATATTTACAGCTGCTGTTAAATACATTTCCTGATAGGACTTTTGTCTTGTCATTCACAAGATTGATTTGTGCCCTGATTTCTGTGGCAGCAGGACTCCTGAAGCAACTCTAGAGAAGCCGCCAAGCTAAGCTGCACTAGTTCTGTCATCATCCTCGTTACTGAGAAGAAAAGCATTTTTCTTCAGAAAGTGTCTGCTGCTTCTCCTTTATTGATCGAAAGTGCTTTGCATGTGCTGCTCCTCTCATAACACTTTCTCTGTCATGTCAACAGTCGACTAGAGGACCAAAAGTGCAACTTGCTCTCAATGAAGCAGGGAAGGAAACCTTCCCACTCTTCTCCAGTCAGGTTTACTGAAATAGTTGTGCCTCTTCAGCTGTTTGTTGATGTTTGGACCCAATGATCTTAGAGGTTTTTTCCAACCTTAATGATTCTGTGATTCTGTGATATTGCCTTAGTGCTGGTGGCAGCACCATTATCTCTTTGCTATTAAGGACTGTATCTCAGGAGCACTGTCTACTGCTCCAAGCCTGTAAGGCAGTGCAGGGATCATGCTCAGACCTCACTGAAGGCCAGAGGATTTCATTTATGACCAAAATATCTGAGTACCAAGGGAAACAGAGGGGCAGGCCGACCCTCAGGTGCTGAAGCCTTGCTGTACCTACCAGGGCTTCATGAAGTCACCTGCATGACTGTAACTCCGTGCGAGATAAAGTGACTTAAAGCTACACTTGGGCAACAGTAGTATAGAAATATGTGCATCTCTTGAGGATCACAGAGCTAATGTAGTGCTGTGAAAACTTTCAGTGTGATAGTGAAATTTTGAGTTAAAAATATCCCTGTAATGACGTTCTTTGCAATAAAAGCTTGTATGAAGCTACCAATCTTGTTCAATGGAGATACATGACAAAATTTAAAAATCTCTCTGACCATTTGTGCAAATGTAAAATAGTTCAGATTCCACGACTACATAAGCATTGAGCAGTACCTTGGAGTATATAAAGTTCTCAGATTTGTGTAAATCCCATCAGTCTTTAAAGCATTACACATGCAAAATGAATCTTAGGTCATTCTTCCCTTGTGGATCCCAAACCAATGAAGATTCATTAAATGGTGAATGCCTCTTATTTTTTCAAACCTTAGTTTTAATGATTCTGATTTATCTAAATGTTTTCAGTACATATATAGGTTTACAGAAACAGGATCTGACTTTCCAGCCTGCAGCAAGAAACCTGTAATTGTTGTGACACACGTTAATTTAGTTTTAAGCAACAACCACTTGGTGTAAGCTGATGTTTTAAGGTACAGTAAAAGAATATGGATAAGAAACCCACAGATAATAAGTGTTTTCATATTGCTCTCTAATCCTGCTCTGGGAGAAAATAATGTATCTTCCACTTAGCAAAGCTGGCAATTGAAAAATTTAAGAATGGAGATTGATGACACAATGACAATTCCATGACTTTTCATGGTTTCAGGAGGTTTTTCCCTATTCATGGTTATTATCAGAGGTACTACAGTAAACAGAAATTGCCTAATAATTGCTAACACATATTTTCTAAACTTCTTCCATAACTTTCTTGCTTTCTAAACCCAGCATCATCTAAATCTTAAAATAAACTGTCAATGCTGGTTGTTTCTCACAGCTGGTATAAATATGAACAGTATAAGTAGGCGAACATTCTTCAAGTAACAACACATTCAGTTGTACAACTGGAATGCAAAGTGCTGATTGCCTCTTTCGGAGTATTTTAAACATGGGTTTTAAATTAGTTGAAGTAATGGATAAAAGATGAGAAATGGTGCAAAAGGCTCTATATAGTAAGAATTTGTAGACTTCTAATGCAGTCAAGCTCTCCAGTATGTTTGATATGGTTTTTGAAGAAGAAAAGATCAGGCAAAAATTTTGGTATTATTCCTTACATTGCCATCCTGTCTTCAAGTATTGGTGTGTGTAGATGTCATGTATGGATGAACAACCTAACTCAAAGAAACAGTGCATTTGTCAAATTGCCAAAAAGTGTTCCATCATCCTTGTGTTCTACCACTTTCCTTGTGTTTGATCAATAATGCTTAGTCTAACATCTGCCAAATGCCAACGACCCCATCACACAAATGAAATGAGCTTTGCTCTTGTTTCTGTGGACTGTGATAACGTAAGCCAGGCTGCCAGCCAGCTGTTATGAGACCATTGGTTCGGGTGCTCAGGTGAAGGCTTATACAAGTCTTTCACATGGGATTAAGTGTCAAACTAGATTGTATATTACATGTCCATAACTTGGCACAAGCTTTCTGCACTGCAGGGCTGGAAAGGGCTTAGTATGTATCCAGAGCAAAGAAAAACTGAGTTCTGTGGTACTCTTCTTGAGGAAAGAGTTAGACAGCTACTACTGCTCGCTTTCACCTCTGACATTTGACTCCTGGCTGTCTGGCTGCCCTAAGCCCTCTTCCCCTTTCCTCCTGCACTGTGAGTGCACATGAAGCTTGCTTCCCCTGTGTGGTATCTGTTGTCTTTGTCATAAGAAGAACGTGAGATACCTTCCTTGCTTTGGGGCAAGACAGGTACATTCATGGGCCCTACAGCTGCAGCCAGCCAGTTCCAATCTCCAATTTTCCCTCACTTTGTCAAGAGCAAGTAAAGACTAATGACTGCTCAGCCAGTCTCTAGGTAAGATACAAGCTCTTCTGCTTGTCTCCTTTCGCCTGGGATCCTGAGTATCAGAGGAAGAATAACAACTTGCCTTCTGGCAGTTCAAAGTCTGTGTTTCTGTCCTGACCAGTCAAATGCCCCAGGTAGTGAAATCATCACAGCCCATAGCCATGTACACACTGAAATGTGACTGCAAGTGTATTAACACTTCCGTTCATCTCAATCTGGCAATTCCAGGATCAGGACTGCTTCTTTTTAAGACTCATAAGTCTCAAAATTTAAATTTCAGAGGAGAAATTAGAATGAAAATAAAAGAAAACATCATGGGAAGGGTAGTTAGTGATGCTGTCATCAAAAGCCAAATTTAAAACTGAGTGTGAGTAAGAGGCAATGAAAATTAAGGGCAATTCTTATGTTTATCTTAGATAGCAACAGCAATTACTGTGGTGCCTTTAATACTGGCAGAGAAGGCCAGTACCTTTTTCAGCTAAATAAAAGGAACCACAACAAGTAACTACTGCTGCAGTGCACTCATGGAAAATTTACATTTTGAAGGGTATAACAAAAGCTATATAGACTAGAGTTTTATTTAATAACAAAAGTTTTTCCTAATTCTTTAGGAAGTCTCCCTCAAGTGAGAAATGTTTATTCTATGCCTTTGAAAGACAAGCTGTGTGTCACCTGACTAAAAATTGTCATAAATGCCTATTTCCCCTGTGTACTTTTGTGCATTTGGTTCAGTCACCCTCAGCCTGAGAGTTTAGAAGAGGAATTTTATACAGACCTGTCTTTCCACAGTCACAGAATCACAGGATGATAGAATGGCTTGGATTGGAAGGGACCTTAACCCCCTGCCATGGGCAGGGACACCTCATATTAGATGAGGGTGCTGGCCATCCAACCTGGCCTTGAACACTTCCAGAGATGGGACATCCACAGCTTCTCTGGGCAGCTGTTCCAGTGCCTCATCCCCCTCACATGAAGTATTTCTTGCTAACATCTAATCTAAATCTCTCCTCTTTTAGGTTAAAACTGTTCCCCCTTGTCCTATTACTATCTGCTCATGTAAAAGTCCGTCTCCCTCCTTTTTATAAGCCCCTTTAGCACTGGAAGGCTGTTAAAAAGATCTCCCTGGAGCTTTCTCTTCTCTAGGCTGAACATCCCCAGCTCTCTCAGCCTGTCTTCATAGGAGAGGGGCTCCAGCCCTCTGAGCATCTTGGTGGCTCATACTGAAGGACTACTTGACACTAAACCTTCCTGAGACTGACCATGCACACCACACGTTACATGAGCATTTGGTGGAGCTCAGGATCATTACTGGTCATGAGGATGGGAATAATCAATGAGTTTTAAAGAAATAAGGAAAAGCAAGAGAAATTGCTGTCTGGGTAAATAACAGTTGTAACTAGACTTAAATGGTAAATAGCAATTGCAACTAAATTTAGACCACAATTTTATGCTTGTAAATATTAGATCTATGCACTACCGTATTAAATAGAAGTACAGATTTTATCTGATCTGGTGTAGATGTATGATCAAATTACCTGAAGCATGTGATATGGAGCTTATGATAGCTTCAGTTATTAGGAATGAAGATGAAAAGACACAGATAATACATGGCTTATCCCTCTGTGACACTGTTAATCCACCAAAACAATTTTTGACTAGTGTGATTTTGTAGATTAAATTTATTTTAGTCAATCTTTGCATCATGGAGTTGGAGACCTTCATAACTTAATGCTGGGTCTTCAAAAGTGGGACTTCCTGTATTATTTATCCCACAGATCTTAGAGGTCTGTCAACCCAAACTCACTGTCATGTGGGCCCTGTTACAGGGTTGCCTGTCTTGGTCTACAGCTTCCACAGAAGAGGAAACGGAAGGGCCAGCACCTATCTTTTCCCTCTGGTCACTAGTGACAGGGCCCCAGGGAACAAAATGAAGTTGTGTCATGGGAGGTTTATGTTGGATATTAGAAAAAAGTTCTTTACAGAGAGAGTGGTTGAGCACTGGAACAGGGTCCCCAGGAAAGTGGCCACAGCGCCAAGCCTGACAGAGACCAGGAAGCATTTGGACAACACTCTCAGACACATGGTGTGATTCTCGGATGGTCCTGTGCAGGGCTAAGAGTTGGATTCGATGATCCTTGTGGGTCCTTTCCAACTCAGGATATTCTAGTAGTCAAATTTAGTTTCACTTTTAATCCATCATTACTGGTATTATTTTGGTTTGTATCAACTGAATCAGATTGTCTCACTATAATGCCAACATTGGGTCAGTAGCAGAAATGCTTTAAATCTATTTTCATTTGTCTGACAAAGGAGAAAAGCAGTCCCTGAAAAGCTAGGGAAATCCACTTAGTGCACTATGAAAGTATACTTGAATATGCTAAAGTCAGTCACTGGAAATCCTACACAGATGAATCAGGAGAGAACAGTAGGTACATAAAAATACAATTTCAGAAGGACTGACGAGAATAAAAGTTTGTCTTACGTTTGTCCTAAGTCAATCTGTTAAAAACAAGGTCCAGTCTCCTGTTAAAATTCAAAGGTTTAATAAAAGGACAATAAGGGACAGGGTATAGGGCAAAAGGTTACAGCGTCCAGGTGACACCGGGAACCCTTGGCACGGAGCCAAGAGCACACCTGCCATGGTGAGAGACTCTCTTTATATACTTTTCTTATTGCATCATTCTATTGCATATTCATAGACAAGTATACATATTCAAAAACTATTTTCCATTTTCCAAGTACTCGTTAGCATGGCTCCTCCTTGGGTCCGCCTTTTTAGAGCATGCGTAGTTTTCTTTGGAGAGTCCAGTATCTTCCCTTGTCCATCGGTGTCCAGCAGATGGTTGTTACCGATAGAGATGTCCTGAGGCAGGGGCCTGTTACACCCATGCTTATCCAACTAAGCAGGTGGTTTAACTGTTTTAAGCTAGCTACATTTTAACACAGTTACATTAGCCACTACATTTAAGCTAGAACAAAAAGAAGCATTTAGAAGT
>VZTG01009135.1:37752-108833 GCA_013397845.1 Melanocharis versteri
CCCGGTGTCACCTGGACACTGTAACCTTTTGCCCTATACCCTGTCCCTTATTGTCCTTCTGTTAAACCTTTGAATTTTAACAGGAGACTGGACCTCGTTTTTAACAATCAGACTGTTAATCCTGTAATTTATGAAAAAGTATGAGGGGATGAAACGTTCGGACTGTAGACACGAGCAAAGGCACCCGTGCTAAAGCCAACAGATGTTGAAGTGACTGTGATCCAATGAGAAGCCTGAACAGAGAGAGATAAAGTGAGGAAGACCCTTGCCCCAGGGAAGAAGAGGAAGATCTCTGTTTCCAGAGATGAAGACGATCTGAGAGATAATGAAGAGAACCTTTGCTTCTGAACAGTTCATCCTTCAAAGTGTACCCCATGGGCCAGCAGCCCACAGAGGTAGTTGTAGGAAGACTACCAAATGTAGGAGAGACTCACACAGTGCAAGCAGATTTCGATCCCAGGCAGTACTTCATTGTGACATTAAACCCACAAGAGAACTGTTTCTTGTGGAGAAGTCTCCATGACATGGCAAGAGGGACTCTTCTCTCTAAGTGAACTGAAGAAAGGCTATTTTAAAGGTGGTAAACTGACTGAAGGTTCCAGGTTTTGTCTATGTTGTCAGTGGGAAAAGAAAGAAGGAAGTTGGGGGAGGAGAAGTGTTCTGAAAGTTTATTCTGATTCTTATTATTTTCCTTTTAGTTTTGTTAATAAAGTTTTCTTATACTCTTTAAAGCTTTGAGCCTGCTTTACCTCCTCCTAATCCTTATCCCACAGCAGAAATTGAATAGATGATCTTAGTGGGTGCACTAGCAGTTAACTAAAGCTCAAACCCACTACAAAGTTTTACAAGCTAGTGTGAGTAATCTGCATGTTTGTAGGCACTTCACTGATGTCCACAGCTGTATTCATACTTACATACTTACATACTTCAACATGGAATTGGCTCCTAAGTTGCAGAAAACAGAGATAAAATTTGTTGCCCTTGTTAATGTTATTAAATATCCTTGCCTCTTTGCCTATCTCTTCTTAAGCCACAGTAAACAGAGCTTAGAGTTACACAGTCATGGTTGAATGCCCTTTCTCTAATGCATATATTTAATGCTCAGACTTTGCATCATGGTGAGCTGTATGTCATGTTTGCTCGTCTCTGTGTGACAGCACTAAAGTAACATGAATATTTATCAGGTTGATGGAAAGTATATTAGAAATCAGGATCTTTATATGAAATTTAAAAAACTGATCAGTGCTTAGTATCATATGTAAAGTCAAATTTTTTTATCTTTTAAAATGTTCTTCGTATGCTCATGCTTACTGAAAATCTCTATTGTTCTGCATCATATTTTGGCCAAGGAATTTTACAAGGATTCTACAAGCCAACATCCAAATATTATTTTGCATTATTTTATTATTAATATGCAAGCTTGTATTTTAATTTGATTGGCAAATATCAAACTATTATACTGAGAACATCATAGCTGCCAATGCATGAATATATCTCATTATCAGAATGGTTTTGGTTAGAAGGGACCTTAAAGATCATCTAGTTCCACTCTGCCTCCCTATATCCATCTTGATGCATACAGGAGTAAACCACCTGTCTGGGCAGTTGAAGATGCCTATTCCTTCAATTCCTGGGGACAGGCATAGCACGGCAGCTGCAGATGTAAGGGTGGGACCCACCTCAAATCTGCAGATCTCTTCAGAATCTCATTTGACATCCATTCTTCAAAAAAGCGTCAAACAAAACCTATTTTTTTTTTCTTCAAAGGCATGTGTATTTTAGTGTATTTGTCATCTCTAAGTTCACATTAAGAGGTGCTGGTTCTAGCAAAACATAAGCATAAAAACCACAAACACACAAATAACCGGGACGCGATGGTAGACACAGACTGTGCATTGCAGAGTCCACAGAAAACATTTGCTGTCATGACACAGAAGTTGCCCAGGGTGGCATATGTTGAGTAGGATGGAGAAAACCTGTTCATTTTCAAAACCAGCCCTACCTGGTTTTTATTTTATTTTACTTCATTTTATTAGCAGACAAGAGCATGCTTCTGTTCTGAACCAGGCACAAGCCATTTTGTTCTTCATCTGATAATTGTTCTGTATGGTTTCCATGATTAATGCTAACCTGCAGTCCTGTACTGGGTGAGATACCATCACCTTCGGATTCCAAGTCCCACTGAATGCTTGAGTTTCTGCTTTCTAATAACTGGGAAAGAAAGAAGCATTGTTTGAATGTAACCCAGGCATTTTTGGAAATATGGAAATAATGGCAAATGGCTAATCTAAGTGGCAATCCAATATTCGCTGCTAAAATATAAGACTCAAAGATTCAGAATAAGACAAACAGCTTAGTCCTTACCTTCCTTTGGTAGCTGCTTTATGGGTTCATTTAGATTTTAGCTTGTGTGCTTGTTTAAGATAGAGTTTCATACTGCTCTGTGGAGCTGTAAACCACTTTTCCATTATTCTATGCTGTTTATACTCAGGACCTTACAAAACTTTTCATGGCCTTTAACATAGATGACAGTGCTGGGGATTCATTACATGGCTGCCTAAGTACTTTCTTTTTATATCAAAGTGATTTATATGTTCTGTACCTTTCCCATTTCCTCTCTGGTGAATGCCAGAAAAGTAAGGCCAGTGCGGCAGTCGCTATGATTGATACTATGCTTTTGAAGACAGATGAGAATTATTTAATCCTAGGGGACTTTCCAATTAGTTCTCTATCCTACCCGTGTTTGGAATTATCAGTTAATTTTGTGTGCATGGTTAGCTCAGCAGCTCCTGTCATGGGCACGCTTCGCAGTACCAAGAACTGAGAAGCTAATATCAAATAAATTTGAGCTGAATATGATATCACCTGAGCTGGAATAGTTTTCCAGGTATTTATTCAGGAGTGATCCTTAATATTGAAGATATTTTATGTCAGCATAGGGCCACTGCCCTTGAGGAAATTTTTCCAAAGTCAAGCCATATAGGAGTGACCTTCTTTTAATTACCTGGTTTTCCATTGCTGATGAAGGAGAGCAACACTAAATGTGATTTATATTCTATTCTTACTGCTCTACTCCAAAATATAGCAAATAGAGGTGAAGCACAGAGAAGTGGAGGTTTTAATGGCTGGTAAGTGGTCAAAGACTCTTGAGACACTGGGTTTTTGCAAGGCAGCACTCCGATACCCAAAGTATAGAGTATAGAAAATCCTGGCGTATTTCAGAAATTGTGATTTGGACAGCAGCTCCTGAAATTGCCATTTTAACAAATGTGTTGGGTGATGACCAACACTAGAATTTTATTGCCTGCTTTCTAAGAAAAGGAGGAAGACTGTTGTAAGTGAGTGCTGGAAATCTGTAACCGAAGTCTGTGCAGGCAATTATGAATATCAGTCACTGTAAGCAGGACACACAAGGTTTTCTCTCTGATAATAACCCAATACTTGGCACAGCTTCCTGCTCTCCAGCTCCACCTGATTGAGCTTTAAGTCACCTGACAAGAGCACCCAATTTTAAGAATCCAACTCCTTGTAGCTGTGGAAATACATTGAACTTTGCAAGAACCCAAGTCATAGAGCTTTACTGGGAGATTGTAGACTACTATGCTGGTTTTGTAGCATTCCTCTCTGCTACAAAGCTTAGATTGTACTGCGTGGTCAGTATTATCTCCCTCATTCAGGTTTACAGTGGCAGAGCCAGTAGTTTGTGCTGCATCGCCTGAACCAGCAGCTGCCGAGGCTGCTGGGCCTAAAAGCCCAGGTATAGGCAGAGCCTGGTGTTGGACAGGCTTCAAAGCCTAAGATGCACCTCTATTCTCAGTGGGAAAAGCCTCATCTGTTGTTCACGTGACCCTATGGAGTCTGGGTCTGTGTGACTGGCCAGCAGCCAGACACCCCCTTGTATCCCTTAATAGGATGTGACCCGGCCCCCTCTGTATTCCCACTGGTTGTTCCTGTATGCCCTGCCTCCCTTCGGTACCCCTTTAAAAGTGTGTCCCAAAGGAAGTCCTTCCCTTGTCGTCTTGGACTCCATCGAGGTCAGATAAATCTTGACGCTCCATACGGTGGCCACCTCTTTCTCATTTGCCTCTAGTGTCACCTGAGCTGGCCGGCTCAGTGTGAGAGCGGCTCTGTGTATTTTAGCACACAGGTGAGAGAGCTGTCCTGCGAGGTGCCAAGAAGCACCACCGGGGGTTCCCCAGCTTAGGGCACCCCCTGGGACAAGCAGCAGTTTCTCCATCGGCCACCCGCACGGCGACGAGTTTGAGTAGAACATTTTCCTAGAAACGCACTTTCCTGTAGAACCGTATTTATCAACAGTGGGTTTGTTTGCACGTGACACACATTTCTTGAAATACCCAGAAGAATGTGACCCGCTCCTGCACTTACTCGAGGAGTGAAATTACTATTCGTTGGGAACAATGTAATTCAATGTAAGAGGTGTTTCTAATTTTTGGGCTAAATAATAGTGATTACTGTTTCACTGCTGCATGGCCATTCTGAAAAGAGACATTTGCCTTTTGCGTTATCAGAGAAATATGAACACTACCAATAATTTCTTTCTTTATCTGTTGTAGGTAATATGTCATTTATATGTATATTATGTGTATATTTATATGTATATTATGAGAATTAGTTATGTCTTCTTACTTTCTACTAATCAGAGTGAAAAGACTAACAGGTAACATGCAAAGGAGTTTATCAATTATTTTCTACATGAGATTCACTGCTATCCTTTGTTTTACTAGAGCAGTCTCAAACAACTAATAATATTAAATCATTAAATTCTCATTACTGAGGAGACTGAAATTTGTGAAAAATCTCACATTCCTTTAAGGGAAAGGGAGAATAAGGAATGTGTGAGTCTAGAAATCCCAGGGAAGTAAGTTCCTTAAATAAGAATGCTTCTGCAATTCTAGTGACTGAGTTTATCAAATGTCACCTGCACTTACATAGGTATTCTAGATTAATTATTTTTTACCAAATCTTTTTTTTGCCTTGCCAATATTCATTTTTATTTTGTTCAGCTAATCAGATAACAAGTACCTGCCCACTGTTATCTCCATGTTAACTTGAATGTTTCACATTGAACTCTTTCTTTAACCTTATCTAACAACGAACTTCAGTGAATTGAAAATCTCCAATATCAGCATAATCCTTTACTTACCTTTCCTTGCTTAGGAGGTAAAATATCCATTGAGCTTGACTCACCTGGAAGATTTATAGAATATTAGTACTCTGAAAATTGCTGGTTCAGTCTCTTCAAATTCCCATGGTTTATGCAGTTGCATTCAACTTATCTGACTGTCCAATCATTGTTATGCTGCTCTATCTCTGCTGTTGCTAGAATTTAAATTCAAAAGCTCTTTGCAGCACGAGGATTGTAGGCTGACTCCAGCTCTTTTGACTCCAACGGGAGTGGTGTCAGTAGCTTCTGTAGGTCAGGATCTACTTTCTAACCTTTGCTGTGCTCTTGAATCACTGATTAACAGTGTGATCTCAATAACACTGTACCAATATCTAGAATTGTCTGTGCTTCTGGTGTACATGTATAGTCATGTCTGCCACACTGATATTGGGACACCTGCCGCATAATAGTAAATGCAGTCTCTGATTGACTTGGGTATGGCAGAAATTGCTTAAAATGCTTTTTTCTTATTCTGCTTATCATAAACTGACTTGGAATGTGGAGGGTTCCCGACATTCATCTTATATTCATTCTTATCTTATACCTGGATTTTATTTTCACACATCTGGAGATAGCCTGCCTTCATGGTAATGAAAAATAAAGCACAGAGGAAAAAAAATGGGGTTTGTGCTTTCATTTTTATTAGTTCATCTCTGGAGCCTGAGAGAGATTTTCTTTCTTGTGCTGCATTGTGATTGAGCCAGGATATGATCTACTGTTTAGGAAGCTGCTTAATAATTATCCTTAAAACCATAGGTAGCACCATCAGGTTTGCAGAACACCTCCTCATCTTCTACGATACTGCACTGTGTTTACTCCTAAAAATCCTTCCTGTTTCTTCAGCTCCCAGGGCTCAAGGCCAATGTAAAGCAGACCTAGCACTTTGCAAAATACAATTTTTAAGCCCGTGAAGCTAGCTTGTTTCTCTCTCCTTTTTATTTATCAGAACTCTCCCCGTACTACTTCGGGTTAGTGGAGAAAATCAAGCAGTAAGCTCGGGGCCTTTTTTTTCCATTATCTCTCTGTCTCCAACTGTTTGGCCAGAATCTGGCTGTTGAATTGCTCTCTAGAGCTTTAATTTATTTTGATAATGGAGGTTTAGAGACCTGTGCCTCTCCTCTCCTAGCTGTGGGGGAGAAAGGAGGAACACAGCCGAGTCGTGCTCTGGTGCTGCAGAGCTGCACATGCCTTTCCAAGGGTTCACGGACCCTTTCCAAAGGTCCTAGGTGTATTTGTTACAGGTGTAATCACCTCTACAGGTGTGATGTCAGGTACAAAATTCTGACTTAAAGAGAATCAGATTTTAGTAGGTAAAATTTTTTAAAAGCACCTTAGGACTTTTAATTTTAGCATTATTATGGTAGGTAAACTGTTAGGGTTGATTTGTTATAGGCAGTTACATTCTGGCTATTTAAAATCTGGTTATCACGGAATCTAATTCTACAATGGAAGATCATCTAGTTTCAATCCCCCCCGAATGTTCAAAGTCTTTTTTTTAACAAATTCTTTTTCTGGCATGTTTTAATATGACAGTCAACCCATTCCCATCAGATCCTGTTCAGCTTCTCTCTGCACCATCTTTTCTTTTTGCAAGTTTGCGCTTGCCTAATGTCGCTTGAAAACTCAAGCAGACTCAGGCAGCCTTGGTGCTTGTACCCCTCCTGAACGCATTCCCGATGGTACTCGTCTCCAAAATGGTCATGATTGTACACACAGACATTTCCTAGGAGCTGCTCTTGGCCTCCCAAAGCCTTGCAGTTTACATAATTAATGGCTGGATTGTGGTTTGGGCTGTTAATGCCAACAGAGATCATGCAGGTCCCCATTATTTTTGCACTTGTCTCATCAATTCCCATTTTCTACTCGAAGTCAGATATTTCTAGAGAAACAAAAGCATAAGAGCAGATTTTTGTTCAACAGATGTTTGAAGGGGGAAAAGATCTAACAAAGCTTTGTGTCAGCAAGCACTAAATTAATTAGAATCAATGATAGAAAGGGATGTTTTCAATGATTTGGAATCACAGGCTGAAGTCATACCATCCTACATTTTCCTTAGATCTAACTTTATGTAAAAAAAATGTTGTCAAATTAAAGGGAGATCATTCTCTTCTCCCCCTTTCCTTTCTATTCCTTCTCCTCCTTTCCTTTCTATTCCTTCTCCCTCTTTCCTTTCGATTCCTTCTCCTTCCTCCTCCTGCATTTTCAGGGAATGGATTGTGTCACTTCTTTTTTTTAAAGGTCTGCTTCTTTTAGTGAACCTGACTGCTGCTGTGTTTGTTTTGTGTATTGCAGCATCCTACAGAAAATGTCTAATTGATTGTTATAATAGCAGTGGGCAAGAAATTGTTCAGAATCCATTTATTCATGTTGAAGTAGTTTTTGTGTCTATCCCTTGTTTCACAGAATCACCTCTTTGCTTTATTCTTGATGTTTGGTATATCAGACAAATGCTCTTGTATTGAACAGAGCAATTAAACATCTGGTCAGTCATGTCACAACAGTATTTTTTCTATTCACAGAAAGCACTTGTACTTGCTTTGTGAAAATACTGTGCTTGCTCTAAAGCTACTTCAGGGTTTCAGATCAGCTGCAAGTTCCGCTTTGGCTGCTCCAAACCGTGGAAATTGAAATAAGTACTTTTGTTAATGTGACAAGATGTGATAATACGAGATGAAAGTTACTTGAATTATGCCATCTACCACAGCCAATGTCTGTTTCTGCATTTCTTTGGAAAAATCCCCCGCTCCATCATAGTCAGGCATTTCTGCCAGATTATAGTAAATTTTTTTGTTTGCTGATTTGTATGTTTGAATGGGTAAGGAGCCACCACCCAGCAATTTAAGTTGTCCTATGTCACAATAGGAACTTACTCCCATGTAGGATGTGCCTGGATATCTGAGTTTTAATGCAGATCATCCTTCCCATGCTGTTTGCCATGGTGTAAACAGGATGGATATGTTCCAGATGTGTTCAAATGAAGTGTCTCTCAGCCTGGCACTGATGGATGAGTGCAGCAGGTCATGACCACTCACTGCTTGTGCAGGGAGAAGGAGAGTGTCACCGGTGCCATTTGCAGTGCGGAGGGTTCCGTTGACTTCCACAGGGTGCCTTCTGCACCCTCCAGCATTTGGGACCCAAGAACCATGCCTGAGCTCAGTAGGAGCCCTCGCTCCTCTAAAGACTAAATCCTCAGGCTGGGGAGGACAGAGGTTCCCACCCCTGCACTGGCTGCCACTGCAGCTTGGCAGCTTCCCATGGAGAGAATCGGTGGTGAAGACTGGGGAGCCCTGCTCCTGCACCCCAGTATGTGTGCAGTCAGAACAAAACCATGACGGATTGCAGGATGGGAAAGTGCGGCATACGAGCACATTTCTAGTGCTGTCTTCACCTCTAAAGAGCACCGATGAAAGTGGCGTCACACAGACCTTGTTAAAAAGGGAAAAAAAAAAAAAAAGGCCATCAGGAAAGAGGATCTGATATATCTGTAGCTCTGTGTTGCAGAGCATTTTAGCATCTCTTGTGAATTGCTGGCTGCTCTCAATTCGCACTTATTAAATGGACATTCGAGGCACTTAGCACCTTGAGGGGGGCATTCAGCACTGTTTAGCATCAGTGTCTTCCTAGGTCTTCACTTCTGAAACAACCAGCTCTGCAAAGCAGAATAAAATTTTGTTTTGACAACCTGTTGTGATGTATGGGTCCAATTACTGAAGTCTCCACACTCATGTTGGTTCTGGAATTTTTTTTTTTTTTTTTGATAGTAGAAGCATAATCTGAAACAAGGAATTCTCCTTTATGTTGCATTCCCTCTAGGCAAAAAAGTAAATATAGGGAGGAAAGGAATTAATGGAGCCTATAACTCATAGGGGTGTTGCTTGTTCATATGCATCATATTACTCTGCCACACTTACTCAGTTTTTCTCATCATTCTTTCTCCACTCACAGCTCTCCCTGCTCTTATCATATTTTTACATCAGCATAACATTTTGGATTTCGTAGAATCCGCTCGTAATTTACTGTAATGCTAACAACGTGAATGTTGGAGATGTAATTTACACCATCGAGTTGAACTGGAGCCAGGCACTTCTCTAAGAGCTGCACCTGCTTTCTCTAGGCTGTATTTAGTGGAATTTTTCCTATAATGTTCAATTCATATTCCTTCTGAGAAAATATTTAGTGAGCTAACAATTGAAGTTAGGGATAGGGGAACTTAGTACAACTTGAAGTTCTGTAATGTAGATAAAACATTTTCCAAACATTTCAGATATCACAAAATGAGTTTTGAATTATGCGAGTTTCTCCCTCTGCTCTTTCTTACTATTAAATCCATGTTCACTTTCATTTCATTTCCATTAGGAGCATATCCTTTTTCTGCCTCAAGGAGAAAACAAACAAAAACAACATACATACAAAAAACCCCAAACCAACCAACCAGCCAAAAACAAGGAAAAAGCACACACACAAAAAAAACCCAAACCCCAAAAAGCCCACAACCAAAAAAAAAAAAAAAAAGACAAAAAAAAAAGCCAAAAAAAAAAAAAAAAAAAGAAAAAGCAGAAACAAGAAAACCCTTTTGTACAAGTAAGCAAGCTTTCTAATTTATCCTTCTGATCTGGAGTGATGGTCAATCACTGGCCCTTCCCTCTTACAGGAGGAAAAAAAATAAATTTTGTCTTGTGAAGTAATGTCCCATTTGCAACATACAGCATGGAAAGTGCATGCTCAGAGACATATTAATAAACATATAAAGAATTCTAAAAGACTGTTATTTGCGGCACATTGTTATCTGAAGTTTATGTAATTTAGTCAAGACAATTCTTTTTTCTCTGTGATTCTACATTAAAAACTATAGGCCAGGGCTCCAAGCAACCAGGTCTGTTGGAAGGTGTCCCTGCCCATGGCAGGGGTACTGGAACAAGATCATCTCTAAGGTAGCTTCAAACCCAAACTATTCTATGATTCTCTGGAAAATGAACTTATGCTTATTATCAGCAAAATTGGAGCAGCTCACTCCCTACCTTTGGCACAGATAAATGTTAGATTGTCCTACTTGGGATTAGGAGCAAGCCATCTATACTTAGAAATGTTGATTTTTCTCTTGCTACCTAATTTTTCATCCTTAAATTTTTTAAGAAGAGTTAGCCCCTGAAAACAATAATATACTTTTGAGTGGCATGAAACAAGATTCTGTGACCACGTGTTAGCAGCTCAGTCCTGAGAGGCAGCAGATGATGACAAGAAAAGGTTCCTGATCAATATGAGGGGCAGTGGTGCCATCAGGTTCAGGTCCTTTCTGACTCCCTCTCAAATTTCTTGGAGTTTCTAAATGAGATAATCATTTTTGTCTTTAATATGGGGAAATCATTTAAACTTGGTCAAACCAAAGGTGGTCAAAATCCTTTTCTCTTTCAACAGTATTGAGTCGCACATCCATTAGCAAGCTGGGATGCATTGACTTTCAAGTCTTCTTTTCTAGAAGCCTCTGAGGCAGTTTTTGTCATTTTTGTCTCTCTTATGCAAATGAATGGAGAGTTCTCTGCATCCCATGTAATACAATGGTTTGGTAGTTTTGAGTGCTACAGGAGGGCAAACCTCTTTGTTGGTCTCTTATAAGTACCAAGAAACTAACTCTGTTGGTTGGAAAATCTAAAAAAATATATGAGCTGAGCATACTTGTCATTGGACTGCATGAAGATGCCTGGTAAAAGTGCCTAAAACTGCTAAAATATCTGGGGTCTATAACAGAGGAAAAGATGTTTACAGAAATTCACTTTGCAATTTATTATCAGAATTATACTCCTGTATGGCTGTAACCTGTGGAAGGTCTCATGTCAAAAATGATAAATGGTCAAAATGCTGGTAGCAATTTATGTTTGCTATTGAATTTCTGCTCAGCTAAACATCCACTTAGAGCATGTACTTCTTGGTGGAAAACATTAAAATTCAAGATAATTTTTTGTTTTGTGGTAGAGAAAGGAACAGCTTGTGGTACCTTTAAAGAGCTCGTTGCAGTAAAGACAAGAAAGAAAAGAAACAAAACAAAACAAAAGCCCAGAACAGGTTGCTCAGCCGGTGGCTGGACTGGTACAAGCAATCTGTGCAGGATTTCTCCAGAGGAAAAGTCTTGAGGCTTCTGCTGCTGAGAAACACAGCATAGAGTTGTGAACTGAAAATTGTTGAAAAAGCAGAACCTTTACTTAAGACAAAAACCACTCCCAAAGAGTTCTGCTGTGCCTGCTATTTTGTCATTCAGCCTGCATGCCTTTCTGCAGTGTTTTTCTGTTCTGAACGAGTATTCTGTTGGGCTGGAAGTGGAGTCTGCAGCAATTTCAGACCTGGGCTGTTACAGGAACAACCTGGTCCTGTAATTTAATCCTTTAATTTAACTTCTAGTCTACCACAAAAAATTCCCCTGTTTATGAAAACTACATGGTTCCCTTGGTTCATCTCGCAGTGCACTGTTGATTCCAGATGGAAATTTGATGCCAATCAATACTACAATACCTTACTGTTTTCTTGTGTATTTATGCATGTTGTTTACTTTCATAACGCTAACGCTGTCAGAATTCACTTGATCCCTTGTTCAGAAGTGAGGAATTTCCCTTCCTGGAGGAGACACAGCTGGAATACAAATAGTGATTTGCATAAATTGTGTATTTGCTTGATATGGAATTTGGAATTCATCTGGAATTTATTACAAAATGGGGGGCAAGTGGCAACTAATGATGAAGGGGTAATGTCTCAGTATGGCAGAGCCGCGTCCTCTTTGCTGTCAAAGCTGTGAGTTGTGGGGAGAATCCACCTAAGGCAATCAACACTGTGCTTTTGGAGGGCATCAGGATGGGGTAGCCTGGATAAAGTGAAACCTGGATCAACGTGGTACTGGAACACAGTCAGTACATCACGGTTAGTATATCCCTCTTTAAAATAATGGGAGGTGATTTCTGCAGGCACGAGGGCTGAGCAGGAAGCCCGACCATGGCTGCACACCCACGGCAGCGCTCGGTGTCGTAAATACCGCGGTGCTGGACTCTGCTGCTTGTGTGGGAGGTAGATGGGGACTTGTTTCATCCTCAGCCTAGAAAACCCACTTCCTGAGTATCAAGTGCTGTAGGGTAGTTTTCTCTGTTGGTTCCACCCTCCCCTCCTGTTAGCTGTTTGCTTAAAGCTGATTTCTCAGAGCTCTTCCACAGGATGGGAAAACAACTCCAAAATCAGTGCTGGGGTCATCTCTGTAACCTGCATGTTGACACAGTATGTTTCTGTTCCACCATCACATATGCCAGACAGGATTTTTTGTTCTAAACATGTCCTGGAAAGGGTTTTTTGTTGGTTTGGGGGTTTTTATAGATTCTTCTTCCCCCCCCCGCCGCCACCCCTGCCAAGCTAAACAGGATATTTGGATTCTTTGGCAAATTAATCAAACAACACCTTCTTCTTGTGCCATTAAAAACATATTTGTGAATTTGCCACTCAGTCTTCTGAAAGTCAAGCTAGGCACATGGCTTGTGAGCATGCACAAGGTGTATCACCTGTTGACAGCCTTACCCTGGAGTGCTTTAAGGCTATCTGGATCGTGGTTGTTCACCCTGTTCTCATTCTGTTTGAAGAAAATATCACTTTTATTTCAAATTAAAATGCCTGCAGATTAAATACTGTGAGCTTTTGAAAGACTTCTATAGTGATCTGTGCCATTTGCAGTAGATATTGTTAAAGGCAGTCAATGAGCAATGGCAGCTACGTCATCTCATGTCTAATTGCCTGAAATACATTGCTCTCCCCTCGCAGTCTTCGTGCATCTTTATGATTGAAACACATAAGGCTTAATGCATTGAGAGTTTCTTTCAGAAAGCCATTTCTCCTAACAATATAAAGTATTACAATTCTGTATATTTGGAAAGCTGCACCAGTGCTGTCGGCCCTGTTAGTTCTTTAAGGCTGTCTGGGAGGGAGAGGGAAAGTGGTTTTCTACTGTTGTGGGATTGGGTGCTTTTTGTCTGTTATTCAGAAACCTGTTTAAAGCACATACAGAAGTGAGGGTGAACTCTCTTACCCAAGCATGAGGTTTTTCAATCCTTGTCTCAGCTCTTAAGCAGTCCCATTTCCCAAAATAATTCCTCTGTCTCCTTCACTTGTTACTGCAACCTGAATTGCTAACCCTTAGCCTGTAATGAGTGGCTGCTGCTGCTTCACTAGACCTTCACTAGGGCCTCACATTCACGTGTCTGAGGCTGGAAGATTTTTAAAATAAACCTTTTTTTTTTTAATTAACTAACCACAAAACTGAAACTCTGGTCTAAACATCATCTCACATTTTGGTTCCAGCTATCTACTTTTTTTCTTTGGATTTCCCAAATTCAATTGTGGCCTCTTCTTACCTGTTTGGGATGCTACTGTAAGGGCCATATCCTTCTCTCTTGCCTTGGCCATTTTACTCCTTTTTAAAATTTTGTTTTCAGTGCCTTTTTCTAGCACAACAGATGGGTGTGTTCACTTCTGTGGCTTTTTTTCCTTGTGATTCCACACTGTGAAGTCACCTCCTCATCTAGGCCAGCCTCTCAGTTATATTATTAGATAAGACCTTTTGTACACCCTGCAAATTATTCCCCTTGTTCTCCCCAAAAACATTTGTTAAAATTTCTTAAATCCTTGAAGTCCTTCCTTAAAATACCCTTTGGCATAATAACCGCAAAGTAGTTGACATCTCTCTGCATCCATCTGTTGTCTCTTATAATGAGGCAGTAAAATTCAGGGCTATTTTTTTCTTGTTCACACAATATTTCTTAAGTGAGCCTTGCCATTCCAGTGACCTCTGACAAACTGCAGCAGAAACTGTTGTCAGGGCCAGACGGGCTGTTAGTAACTGAAGGGTTTTCTCCCTGTGCATTATTATCATGGTCTTTGCCCTTAGCATCCTCTTTGTGTAACCTATTTTTTACGTGACATCAGGGGGATGTTCCCAGACGGTGAGAAGACTGTATTTTCTTATGCTTTGCTGAAGTGTGCTATACGTAACATCCCTGGCAATCCAGAAAATACACCTTGTAGATAACCAGCTGTTCTTCATTCTGAGAATGAAGAACATTCTGCTGCTGGAAGTATCAAATCTCATCGTTAACTATATGAGGCACAGTCTTGTCTGCTTTTTGCATTTCAGCCTAAGTCCTTGGAGAGAAGAGAAGGAAGTAGTGTGGGTTTGGTAAAGATTCATCATTGTGTATACAAAAAACTCCAATTTTATATTTATTTAGCAGCAATTGTGCCCATTTAATGCTAAGCAGGCATTTAGCAGTTGCAGGTGACACTGAAATCGAGGTGTTTACAGAGCAGTGGTGATCCTCTTAGATTCAGAAAACCGTATGGCATAAGAACTGCTGACATCTTTCTCTAAAGTGTGGCAACAGTGCCATCCATTTGTACAGTATGATCAAGGGCCTTTTACTAGCAAGAGCTACATCTGCATCTTTTCATTGGTTCGCTAAGAACAGCACACATTCAAGGGAGTTTTGCATGAACAATACATTTCCTCTGAGGCAGCTTGAGGAAATCAGATTTACTCAGTAGGTGTGGGACAACCAGGCTGGACATGCCCTGGTGTCCAGAATATGTCCCTCAGTGGCGTACAGTATGCAGACTGTGGTTCTTGTAGCACTGCTGCAAAGAAATCATTATGATTTTTTAAGTGAATTGAATTTTAAGTGAACTGAAACTAATTCATTAAGACCAATTTCTGCGGCTTATTTTGGCATTTTCTTACAAGAAAAGAAATCAAGTCTTAGACTGGAGTCTAAAGTAAATGAGGTGTGGTTGCATCATTCAAGGTGACATTTTCCACAGGCACAACACAATGGCCAATTTGGGGTGAAGCAACAGCATCGACACAGAGTAAAGGCATTCCTAATTCTCTTTTTCCCTCGCTTTCCTCTAGTCATAGATCCTTTATGTGTATCACTGTGCCGAATTTTTCCATCTTCTCCCTTCCCTGTTGTTGTTTCCTCTTCCATCATCTTTCATGGTGGCAGCCTGTTGCATACAGGCTGGAGAGCTCTTGGAAAGTATTTCTGGTTTTCTAATCCCTGGGAATCTGCCTCATTCCATAAAGAGCCATCCCACTCAGGCAGAGGGTGTGTTACTAGCTGGGAAACCAACATCTATCTGTATTATCAGGATAAATGGGAGAACTCTTCTCTTGGCTAAACTTGAAAAGCTAGTCTGAACTCTGATTCCTTTGAAAACAGGGCACCTTTGTCCATCTTTATCCACTGATTTTAGCAGCATACACTCAGCAATACCTTTTTGCTCTGCTGTTTCTTGTCATTATCAGATTTATGTAGCTGTTGAGTGTGTATTATTTTCTAAGGCTGAGAAGACTAATATCATCAGCCATAATTCCGTGGGTTTCTCCTGAAGCCATTACCATAATTAAGATAATGACATTTAAAGCAAATGTTTATTTTATACTACTTTGTATGGCAAAATATAATTAGATGTTTGGCTGGATATGTATATGGTTGAAAAGGATTTTAGAGGCTGAATAAAGTCTGAATAAAGCAGTAGTTTAACTGAGAGTGAATCTGGAACTTAGAGCAAGTATGCCATGAGCACACCATGCAATCTGCGAATAGAGTGAGAAGATTTTCTTAATTCACCTGCACTTCAGGAATTCTTTGTCCTGAGTGACAACTGTACCTTTAAATTTACAAAATTTCCACAGGTCTTTTGCTAACTGTGCCAAGTTAATCTTGTAGATATTTATCTGCTTTACATTTGAAGCGAAATAAAGAATAGTTTCTTAGCACACTCTGTAGTGCAATGTGGGCTTTTCCCACCCTGTAGGAACTTGTTTATGTTGCCCACACACACACTTGAAGCCTGAGATCCCAAGCAGAGAAGCAGATTGCAAGTGAAGAATTTAGTTGGCTACCATGTGGCTCTAATCCTTCATTTTTTCATTTGAAATAGCAAGTTTTGCAGATATTGGTATGGTTAAAGGTGTGTGGAAGAGAAGTTGATTTCATGCGTCACAATGACATTTTAGGCTTCGCTTGATGCCATTTGTCTTTTTTCTTTTAGATAGAAGTTCTCTATTTTTTGAATGTTAGCCAGGGGTAAGACACAGCCTGACTAGATGAAGTGCACCTTTTATATATCTCACTTGGCATTTAAAAAAAAACAGAGGGGGTGGAAAGAAGGATGCTCTATCTACTAAGTAACAGCACTCTGAGTAATATGAAGGTCAGAGAGCATGAGAAGAGGAAAAAATATTTAAGCTTATGTATGTCAATTTTTTTCAGAACCGACTGAGTGCTGATTTAGTTATTTAAGTCAGTGTTTGTTGCACACAGTACTAATGCTTCAAGTTCAGTATTAGGTAAAAGGTTAAATCATAGAATCACAGGATAGTTTGGGTTGGAAAGACCTTAAAGGTCATATTGTTCCAACTCCCCTGCCGTGCTTGGGGACACCTTCCACTAGACCAAGTTGCTGATCCAGGCAGGTTGCTCATCAACCAGGTTGCTCATTGAACCCATCCAACCTGGTCTTGAACACTTGAACAGTAGTTTAAACTGTTAAATCTTTGAGGAAACAATTCCTTTGTTGGCATACTCCCAGGAACTCTCATCCTAACACATGCTTTCTCAGCCAAGTCCTGGAGAAGGTCTCTCTTTTCCAACCATTTTAGCACACACTGCATCCCTCATCCATTTCACCTTTCCAGATACTTCCCTTCTGAATACTTCTACCAGCATGAAAAATGATTTCTCTATTTTCTGTCAGTCAATGATCCCTGAAAATATGTATCCTTCCCTCTATTAGCATAGTGTAGTGGATGACATCCATTTCAGTGGAATTACTCTGAAAGTCAATTTTTGTACCAGCATTACTCTCAGAGTTTCTAGTGAAAGCCTTCTTCTATCATATTGGCTATACCATTTTTCTGGGTCTTTGGAACTTTCTTGGCACCTCTTAGTCTAGTTTACTTAGGCTTTACCATCTAGTTTGCCTAGGTGTCAGAGGCTGGAAAAGGTGATCTGTTTGGAGGCATTTGGGGAGCTTGCAGTGTGTGGTAGGGGGTGGGTCAGACCTTGCTCTGGTGAGGTGGTGCCCTGCCCCTGACACTCCCCAGTTGTACAGTGCCTGTCAACCATGACTCACTGGAAGCAGCCCCCCCAGTGTCACCTAAGCCACCCCTGAATGGCCAAGAGACTGGAAGTCCCACCTGGGAAGAAGGCCCAGCATGGGCCAAGCCTTTAAGAAGCCTGGTCATGAGGCAAGCACGTTGTTCTTTAACCCTACCTTCCTCTTGCAGCCTTACATCACTGGAAGCCAGGAGCTATATGTCTGCCTTTCTATATCTTTCCTGTCTTTCTCTTTTACTCCTCTTCTTCTTCTTCTAGCTCTCTTCTCACAGAACGTAACATCGAATGGGTTATAAGGTTTTCTATGTTCAGTGGGCTAAGTCTATGTTGTGATAAGTGATGTTATGCAGTATTTACTCTTTTTCTAATGTTCCCTTAATTTTCCAGTTTGCCAGTAAACTTTAGTGTATTTTTACCTCTTGAGAATATTTAGTTGGAATTTTCTCCTTTGCGCCTACTCAGAGCGAAAGAACCTTGGTTTAGCCCTAGGTTTGAGTGACCAGGGTGTAAGATACTTCATTCTTTTTCACAAATCCCACCATAAAAGCTCGTCACCTCACCAATTACGTTTTGTACATGAAATTGTCTAATTTCTGACTGGGATGAGCATCTGAAAGGGATGCTGTGCTCATGTGTACACACTGTAGATAAAGACGTAGGAGCTAGCAGCGAGGTCTGGCAAAGTCTGGTGGTGTATTTTCAAAGGAGGTTCATCATTTTAAGCATATTCGGTTTTGTTCTCAGCTTGGTTCAGTCTTGAATCTTTCTGTGATTTTAATTTGTTCTCAGTTCAAGGCCTGCCCTTAAACTGAAATCTTATTCCCATTGAATTTTATAGCAAAATTGCTGGTTTCAGTGAAACTGGTTTGATTTCCTGTGTTTAGCTGTACTTTAAAGCACGGTGCCAAATTTGCCAAAATATAGGGAAATTAAAAATAAAGTGAAAACTAGGCCATGTATATGATTTATCTAGATAATGGACATACATGCCTCCCACCTGAATAGAGTTATACAATTAAAATTACAAATTTGGGTACAATTAAGATTTTTTAAATTAGACCTATGAAGATGCTTATCGTAAAAAGCTGTTTCCAGTGTTTTTTGCTGTAATTTTGGTTTTCCTTCAAATGAAGTCCAAGATTAAGTTCCATTGAAAAACTGAAAAGGGGTACATAAAGGACTGTTCAGTTTTGTGGCAGGGAGAGGCAGGTTGAACTCCAACGTGTGTGTGGATGAGGTTGTTCTTCAGTAGCCAAGGATGAGGGTACTGCTATTATCACCACATGGAGCAAATGTCTTTCAGCTCTGTTGGTGTACAGACAAATGTTTTGGAGATAAAAATAAAGAGTCCAGTTCTGGTGACTACATTAGTGATTGCATTTGCATATGAGGTTTGTCTCAGTTACATATTTCTTCAGAAAGAAACACTGCCATCATGATTTCTGGCATTCCGAATAATCTGGAAGGCTAGAAAAGTATTCTAAAGAAAAAAAATTCAAGAGTGCTGTAACATTTTGAAAAACGTTTGTTAAATGTTTTCCCAGATTCATGAGCTTTTGCCAGTCTGTTTTGTGATACTTAAAATCATGAAGCATCAGAACTTGTACCCATTTGTTATGCTATTTGTATTCAAAGTTACCAAAAACTGACATTAATTTTTTTCTGAGCCCTTTACGTTTCATGAGGAGTGTGCGGGTTATTGGAACTGGCTATATAAGTATTTTAGATTCCTTTATAAAAAGTGTGGTCTTCCTACTGTAAAAGAGAGAGAGAGTTTCAGCTGTCAGGCTACTTGCTCTGTATATAAAGATATTTTAAACATCACGCACAAGGATATATGTTTATGATGAGATTTCTCTGAGAATCATTCTTGACTGTGGTATTGGACAGGTTTTAGAGGAGAAATTACTTTGAAGTATCAGGTATCTAAGATTGAAATGGCTCCTTTTGTGGAAAGAGCTGTCTAGGAACTTCAGTGCTGGTGGTGTTTTTGAAAATATGTCAAATTCAGTAGACCCTAATAGAGGCAAATTATTTTTCAGTCTGTGTCTTTTAGAGTTCTGTTACTCTCGCTTTGCACCACTTTCCTCCTTTGATTTACGGACTTTGTGTGTAAGATTCAGTACATTTAGTCAGATGTAAGCAGCTGGAAGCAATAGAGTTAGAGCACTTTGAAAGGCTGAATTTTCACAAGTGGTTTGGGGTTTAGATGCTGGGAGTCATTATCTGGTGCTTCAGAATAACATTTAGAGAATTTGCTCTCCTGGCAGAGATTTGAAAGAGGTTATTCATGGGTTGTATTTCACTTCGAAAAAGTTGAATAAAATTACATTGCATTATATTTTTAAATGAAGAAATCTGATTGAGCCATGCAGACACATTTTAGAAGAATATATATTCTAATGGTACAAATCACTACTTTTATTCCATGTATTCATAAAACATATGCTCCCAGAAGCTTTGGAGAGAACCTTTTTTCTTGCCAGCTATATACAGTATGGTGAATGTTTCCTTTAAACTCAAGCCAACATCCCATGTAAACATGATGGAGTTAGCTACAGCAGTTTTATGGGGGAGCAAGAATTTATGGTCTTACATTGTGCTTTTTTCTCTTTGTTGCTGTGTTTCTTTCACAACTATCCTTTCTATCTTTGGAGGCTGGTTTCATTAGTTGTTGTACGAGTTTCCCATGTTTTATCCATACCTCTCTGTGATTACATGTCCTCCACTAATTTTATGTTTTCTTCCAATAGTTTTTTTGCAATACTGACATTTTGAGGGGCACCTAATTATAAGCCACACAGGGCATTATTTGCTTATATTGTGTCCTCTTGTTTATGACCTGTCAAATGCAATGCTACTTTCCTCACTAACAACATAGGGAATGGAGCCACCATAAAGCAGAGTAGCAGTCCCAGATTGTTACAGTGGATGTGTGTTTCCTGTAATTGCTGTTTCAGCTACAGTGCACCCATTCCTGCAACAAATTGTTCCATAGACATGTGTTATCCTTTCCTTAGCTATTTCACTTTCTACTTCAGTAGCAGGGTAAGTTTTCCCACATCTGTCTATTCCTGCTCATCCGG
Source organism: Melanocharis versteri (assembly GCA_013397845.1). Taxonomy (NCBI): domain Eukaryota; kingdom Metazoa; phylum Chordata; class Aves; order Passeriformes; family Melanocharitidae; genus Melanocharis; species Melanocharis versteri. The sequence goes on from VZTG01009135.1 coordinate 58,164, forward strand.
TGGGTTGTAGGAGAGGAGTGCCATGCCAATTATTCAGAGTCTTTGGATAGTGTTGTACACTGACGCTTTCAAACAGAAAACATGGATGTGCGTGACCTATAAAGGTAAATCAGAGCATCCCTGACTTCTGCAGAGCCTAGGTAGCACGGAACTGATACCTTCATCCATCAAGCTTTCATTTCTATACATCTTTACATTCTTTTAACTAAACAAAAAGGCTTGAGAGGGACTTCTTACAAGGGCATGCAATGATAGAGTAAGAGGAATGGCTGAACGAGGGAAGGTTTAGATTAGGTGTCAGGAGAAAATTCTTTACTGTGAAGGTGGTGAGGCTCTAGAACAGGTTGCTCAGAGAAGCTGTGGAAGTGTTGTCTCATCCCTGGAAGTGTTCAAAGCCAGGTTAGGGCTCTGAGCAACCTGATATAGTGGAAGGTGTCCCTGCCCATGACAGAGGGCTTGGAACTACATGGGTTTTAAGGTCTCTTCTAACTCAAATCTATGATACAGGAAACCATAAAAATAGTTTCAGCCACTCCTCTTTCAGAGTGAAACAGAAATGACAGTTTTAGCCTCCTTTAGAATGGGTGTGATCAGAACATCACTTTTTTTAGGAATATGGTCATGCAGAGTAACATTCTCAGGGAGCTGGAACCTGACAGGTTGTCTGTGCTGAATTTACGGAACAAATAGCAAAATACTACTGCAGACAGAACTGAAAAGACAGGGTAAGGCTGTACAGGATGCAGTGAAGTCTGGAATTCTTCAAAAGAAATGGTGAACTGTCATAAGATCAACTGCTAGTAACAATGTGCATGGTCTTAGTGGACCTGTAGCTGTGTGGGTGTTCGTATTTGTAATTCTAGTGGCAGTGTGTGTTCAGGACCAAATTTTTCCTTTCTTGCTCAAAAAAAGATCTCCAGGCAGACTTTACTATCTAGCTTAATTGCAATCTGTTTTGAACTATTTTTTCTCCTTTTTTAAAAGCACCAGGCTTTGAGTGTGTCTGAAAAGGTAGTTTTAGAAAGATTATAACTTCCACTCTGCTTTTGTTAAATAAGAAAACATAGTTACGTGCATTCTGTTATGAGAATGTCTATTGCACAGAGGTGATTTGAAACACACCTTTAGCAGAAGTTGCATTTTAATGATACATTTACATGTGGTTTCAAAACAATATCAAGATAAATCTTTTACTTCTGTATATAGACTGGATACTCTCTGGGGCAATTTCTAGCAAATTTTGGTGATGATTTATATAGTTGATGTATTCTACGTAGGGAAACAAAAAATATGAAGTAAAATTTGGAATCAGCAGCTAAAATGGTCCCATTTCCTGCCAGATAATTTGCCTTTTGTTTGTATTGAAGCTGATGTCAGTCTGGAAGAAAATAACGCAGTAGTTTTGCATTGAAGTTCTTTAAAAATTATTACCCTTCTATTCTGTTCAACTGTACTATCCCAGTTTAAAAGAAATTGAGGTCAAAAGGCCTATAAATAACCATCTGGTTAGTAACAATACAGGAGACTGATAGTACTGGTATTTTCTGCAAAATTTCAGGTGCCAGCTGTCACTTGATTTTTGCCTACTCCACTTTCACAAAAAAATTCATCATTGTTTTGTATTTCAGAATATTTTAAATTTTGCATTTGGTGTATGAAAGGAGAAAGACACTTTTCTTTTTAAAGGGGAAAAAGAGGAAAATAAAACAATAGTATCTATATCTTGGTCTGTTTTCCACTCAGTGCTTTCACTCTAGAAAATATGTTAGCTTTCTTTTCTGCACTCCCAGTTTTTAAGTGCATTTGCAAGTCACGAAAGGTCTTGCTGACAATGAAATTCTGTGCCAAGTGTCATTTCTCTTTGGTGCTTCATATTACCATGTTGAAAGAAAAATAAAGCCCAAGTTGCTCAAGCAACAGATGTTTCTACCCATACCCACGGTCCATTTACCAGTGTTTCATTAGACATTTTTCTCTTCCAGAGGCCAGTCAATCTGAATTTTCTACGATTCCGAATTCTTAGCATCAGAAAGCAAATGTTCATAACAAACAGAGCTTTTGACTTACAGACTGTGAAATTCCTTCCTGAAAGAATGGATTACTCGTTTCACTTTTCAGCTTATAAGTGCTGTATAGGCGACATTGTTTGGATTGATGTAATGCCACCCAGCAGAATGCAAAATCCTTCCCGCTTGCGGGGAAGCACATGGGAACAGCTTCATTTTTGGTCCTGGAGAGGCAGTAAAATACTGTTTAGTGGGAAAATTTGAGTGCAGCTTGCAGTCTACTCTAGAAAGAAGAAGTCAGGGTTTGGTGGCCTCAAGATGTGGTTACAGATGATCATTTCCATGGGTGAGTCATCACCACTTTGACTATCAGCACATTCAGCTGCTGCTGCTGCTAAATCACCTGGAGGTCCTTGGCCTTTAGAAACACTTTCTTCCTGCTAATGAAATGGTGTTCTGGGGAGGTACCCTTACTTGCATGCCCAGTTCATCCTCTCTTGTACAGGCAATTGATTGGGCCCCTGGTAGACATCTGTCTTGGTCCAGTGTACCTGTTGTTCTGTCGGAGTTACGGGTTTGTTTGCTAAGACTTCGGTGTAGGGTTATGCCAAAATGGGTAAAATCAAAGCTCAAAATTCTGCATTTTTTCTATTAGACTTAATTTTATATGCGTAAAAACAGTGTAGGTACAAATATAAATATGTATATTAAACCATTAAACTTTTTTTTTTTTTTGTGTAAAATGGTCTTATTTTAGGACATTTTGGAAAAGCAGTTCTCACTTCGTGCTGGAGACTGTTTCCACTCTGAGCTAGATATTGATAACTGCCTGGTCAGTACAGGTTAAGAGGCTAAAGTTGACACAACGGATAGTAATTGCTTCATTCACAGGAGTGCCATCAGGTACAGAAGCCACATGCTCTAGGCCAGGCTAGATTGTGGACTATTACATAGAGGACAGAAATTCTGATGCTTTCTTTTACCTTTTCCATAAAAATTGGGACAGATCGTGAACAAGGACAGATAGTCAATTTGGTTGTAAGAATGAATGATTCTTGAGAAGGGCATAATTGTGTTTTACAAATATAATTATAAAGTGCTCCCACATGGTTGTTCTCTTCGATACATATGCAAATCAGAACGCAGTACTGTATAAATACAGTATTTCTAATATCAAGGTTAATGATGAAACAGCTTGTAGCCACATTGAGCTGATGGTGCTTACTTCGAGTCTATCTTAAATCTCTCTGGGCAGGGGAAGGCAAACAGGCCACCCAAACTTCAAATGCTGTTTGTTCCAATGTTCAGTCCCAGCAGACATCTGCTTATACAATTGGATGGGCTCATTAGAAGTTAAGCTCAACTGCTGCCAATTAGGATGTGCTAATTTGCATGGGCAACTTGATTGTGTGGCATCCTAACAGACTGTGGTAGGATTGCTGTGGGAGAAGGCAACAAGTAAATCTCTGGGTTCAGCTGATTCCAAAGTCAGCTGACCAGAAGTGCCTTTGGCATCTGTAGCTGATGATACGTTCATAGATTTTTTGCAACATCTTCATCTCATATTTTCACTATGTTTAACTTTGGGGCAGAATATAATTTTTTGGCTGAGAATTGGGAATTTAGGTAGGTTTCAATCTTCCAACTTACTAGAGGGAATGTGCTTGACATCTCATGAAATGGAACTTTTATGAGTATTGCTTACCAAGAGAAGAACAGCACAGCAGGCAATTCCCTGAAATGCATTATGTCTAGTTCAAGTTTCTCCAAGTTACCCAAATCTCTTCATCCTGTGTCTTTGAAAATAGCTAATGATATAGCTTGTAATGTTGAGAGACAGCAAACTGGCTCAATTTCGAAAAAATATACATTTCTCCAATGAGTGTCACTATATTCACTTTCTTTAGGGACACAGGCACATTAGCCATTAGAAGAACAAAGCTCAGCAAAAGTGGCAAGTGGGAAACCATCATGGTGTCATCCCACTTCACTACCTGAGGACAAAGCTACAGGAGAAAATTATGTAGGGCTTCTATGCAATTATCAAGGGTTTGTTTCTTCTGTTTCCTCTGTTTCTGGCTCTTCTGAGTGAAGTAAGCTACAGAATATTGTACAGCATGTCAAGAAATAGAGCATTAGAATTCTATTAGAAGTTTAGATGTGACTACAGTTTTCTTATCCTGGTTTCCCAGCAATGGATTTCCTCACTGCCTACTTCTATCCTTTTGTTTAATTCAGTTCCTTTTCTGCTTTTTCTGAAATACCTGTGGTTCTTAGTACAGCATTCAGGTTGGAGTAATGCATTGTTTTGCGTTACAGAACACCTCAGGCTGCTTAGAAGCAAACTTGCTGTTTCTGGAGAGTGTTAATTTTATTGTAGCAAAGAACCAGTCATTGAATGTTCACTCTTCTATGTAAAAAATTGCAAAGAGATCCTTCAGCTTTCTTAAATAAAGCTTCAGTTGAGACTGTTACTCTATTGGGTTGCTCAGAAAATATTTAGTTTTGTTTTATTAATCACAGCCAAAGATTATCTGTGAATTCTAAAAGTTTGATTTATATGGTATGTTTAGTCTTAGACATGCAGGGGAGATACTAAAAGTTTGGAGGCTTTAGGCTCGACGACTTGAACTTGAGTGCGGGCAGAAAATGGTATTATCATTGGATGGCCAATTTTATGAAGTGAGCAGTGTGTTGGGGAGTGGGCACAAGTTTTTTCCTGCTTTTCTGTGTTTACCTAATGCAGTTGACAGAAGTAAGTTTTGAAATGGGCAGAAAATCTGATAGCTCTCTTTGGTCTGAAAGGTGGGGGCCTTTTTAGAAGGTTTGGGCAGATTTCAGGATCTGGGACCACGGACTTGGCTTTTCTGAGTAGTGACATTTTTAAAAGTATGTAAGAAAAGGAGGGAGATAAAAGCAAGACTGAGAGCTAGAAGAGAGTTGGGGTTTTTTTTAGTGTTTTTTAGGTTTTGTTTTTTTATTTTTCACTGAATTTGTCATGGGGAAAACCTTTCAAATTGAGGCATTATTCTAAAAGAAGTTTGTGGGAGTTTATATAGTTTTTAGTGTCTGAACAGTTACATAAAACATTTTGAGCTTTGGCTTTTGTTTGCACCATGAGCTCAGCCTGGCTATTCTAGCAACCTTTGAGAACATCTGCACATATTTATGGACTCTGAAGTTTGAAAACATCAGGTCTTTGGGTTACAATGAGGTTCTGGCCAAGTAAATGCACCATTATTCATTCCAAATATTACCCAGAATGATAGCATGCCATTTCCATCATTATTCAAATAAAAGAGCCACTGAAAGGGTTCGGTTTTTTTTTTAAAGTCCCCATTAAACTAAAATGTGGAGAATATAGGAAGTGTGCAGAAGTGGATTCCAAATCTCCTTGTGAATTGTAAAAACTGATGTTGAAATGAACTGTTAGAACACAGGTTCGAGCCAGGAAGTCAGTTTTCCTTTCTAGAGCCCAAAATGTACTTGGAGGGGGGGGAATGTAAGGGGGAAATTAAGAGGGAGCCTGAGGGAGCATCACTCTTCGGTGAGTCCTTGGTGCCTGCAGTATGGGAGGGACTGAATTTCCCCAGGAATGTTCTTAACTCCTGTAGGCACTTCCTAATTATGTGGCTCTGAAGGAGCTGAAGGAAGCCCTCCCAGGATCACGGTTGGAGCCTGTTTTTTCCTGTGCTGTGCCACACGGGCTGAAAGTCCATGCCATGCACAGGAGCTCTCTGACCACCGCTGAGAGACCTCACCATACCAGATTTCCTGCTGATGTGCAGAATAACGGGTGTGAAAAGTCTTCCTGAATTAAATGCTGAGGTTATGTCATGGAATCATAGAATTGTTCAGGCTGGAAAAGACCTCTAAGATCATCAAGTCCACCTGTTAACCCAGCCCTGCCAAGTCCACTACCAAACCATGTCCCAAAGTGCCAAATCTACCCACCTTTTGAACACTTCCAGGGATGGTGATTCCACCGCTTCCCTGTGCAGCCTGTTTCAATGCCTGACCACCCTTTCAGTGAGGAAATTTTTCCTAATATCCGATCTAAACATCCTCTGTTTCAACTCAAGGCCATTTCCTCTCATCCTGAAGAATCCTGTTATAAGATTAAGAGAAAGGACAAGTAGCAGTTTGGAAACTAGGGGCACAGAAAGACTTCTGAGAGAATGAACATATTGTTAGAAATACCACCAAGTTGTTGGCAGATGTTCATCTTTTTGTGAAAAGTATAGGAGGCTTTACTGATGCCTAAAAGCAGGTAGGGAGCACTGTTCTCCAAGAAAACGCCTAGTGTGGTGCCAAGGAGTTTAGAGGCCAGATCCCAGAATTCATGCTCTAGGGGATCTGACCTTTGCTGCCTTATTAACATCATCGTTACTGGTGTTACACACCTGGCAGGGGATAGCTAACTGGGAATTGATCTTAAAGAGCTGGAGAAAGTCTTGGTTTGTGCAGATGCAAATGGAAAGCTCCGTGCAGGTGCTACCTGCAGTCACAACCATCTGCTGTCCTTGCCATCCCCACCCATCCCAACTGCCTGCAAGAGCCTTGTGCTACTCTCTGCTCCCAAGACAAGGCTGTCCCTGCTTGGAATCTGGTCCCTTAAAGGGTAAACCTCCACTAAATTAATTAATATGTATTTTTTCTGCCAATGATTTTTATTATTTCAGGAGTGTTGTTTATTATTTCTATCCAGAAAACAACTCTGGCATACCAAGGCTTCACTGTATTTAGCAATAGTTTTTCTGTTATATCAAAGATGTTTTTCTTGAGATTATTTTTTGGGTTTGGTTTTTTTTTTTTTAAGTTTGGGGAAATTTCACTTTTAATCATTAACTTTAAAATTTAGTATTGTTTTTTATATCCCCAGTTAATTGCTTATAGTGATTAAAAAAACTCAAAACCAAACAAAAGCTCATGCTTGTGGAACAGCTTATAGATACTGAACACACTCTTTTTTAAGTATGTGTAGAATGAGTAGAGAAGAACTTGAATTAAAAAACAGTGTTTCCAGGCAATTAGATACTAATTTCAGATGCTCTAACTGCAAAACCAGTTAATGAGTGCACTGTGTACCCACCAACATTGTCAGTGTTAGCCTTAATAAGGTACAAGGCAGTAGCAACTCAACAACTGTAATATTTAAAAGGGAACGAGTTCCTGGCACATGATAATTTAAAGAATTGTCCTTCCTTTTCCTGGGATATACATCAGTGTCACTTTAGTGGCAGTTAAAGGCAGGGTAACAAAGTGAAAAATGACAGCTCAGTCCTCAAAGTGAAAAAGTATTTGGCATGTATGGCCAAGAAATGATGTGATGGGACATGGCAAATGACTGACCGCAGCAAATTGAATGGCAGAGTTGGCACTGACCTTACCAGGCTGCCAGAATGTCATTTGTAAGCTGCTGTCTGTGCTCATTCTGTTCTTCTTTGAGTAAAATTGGCTGAACTGCTTCTCTTGTTGTGTATGTCTCTTCCGTGCTCTCACAGCTCTCTAAGTACTGTCTATTGCAGCATATGAGTCACAGAGAGAAAGTTTTGAAGGATAAAGTATCATCATCTTTGTTGTCCTGGATTTATTGAGGTGATGGCCCAGGGGCATTATTTTAATGATGCACAAATCTTCCTAATCAGTTTACTGTCCTACTTTTTACATTTTTACATTCTGTTTGTCATATTGCAACAGAGAGATCTTGCTTTCTTCCCCTTCCCAAAGGGCTGTTGATTTTTATTGAGAAAGGTCTGGGATCACAGGGAACATTAGTTTTTTAAAGCTGGACACTGGTCAGCTGTATCTAAAGGTATTCCATCTTTAGTAAGATGGGTTTGCACTCTTTACAGTGGTTATCAGTCATATCAGTTCTGGTGTTTTGCTCTGCTAGATATAAAGTATGACCCGAAATGTTGCTGTCTCCCAGTTCACTGTAAACAATGTATTTTAGAGCTGTTGAGTCTGTATTATGCTCCTGACCATGTGGTTTTATTTATTTTTATGACAAACCTTTGAAGTTCTCACTAATAGATCAGGAATGAAGCAACTAGTTTGGAAAAGTACAAATCTTGGCAGTTTTATTGGTTCCATAATTTACCCAATCTTTCTGGTTAATGCCAACAAAACTGCCTAACTTTGGATGTTTTTCTAGTCAGCTGATGCATGTCAAATATGTGTCTGTCTTACAAAGATGAGAGGTAAAGTACCTTAAATATAAAATATATAAATATAAAAATACATCTACTCAGTATTTGCATAAATTATTAATTTGTGGCATACTTTTATAGTGGTCCAAGTGAAAATACAGTATCACTGCCAACCCCAAAGTTTGATGTTAACTGAGTTTTGAATGCTTTAACATTTACATATTTTTTAACATTAGACACCTCACAAGTCATTTAAACTAAGTCAGGAGAGTAAATGGTGAGGAGATGCTTTAACAGCTCATTGTAGAGCATGCCATTTATAATTCACCCCCTGATATCTATCCATTGGCCTTGGAGGCACTTTGCAAAGGCCCCTTTCTTTTCAGGGCCACCAGTGATAAGTACATGTGTCTGATGACTGGAAGAGGAGGATGTGAATCTGTTGTTTGTACCTGTGCATGGCACTTTTACACAAACACTTCAGCACTACTCAGCATTACACATGCCATTAGTCACAGCTTGGATTTAAGCAGATTTTCTCTTTTCTTGAGACGGCATCCCAGTTGCTGCAGTTTCTGTGCATACTTTTAGATGGTTATGATGCAAGCAGGTAAGCATGGGGATAAAATCAGTTAAAGAGGTAAACACCCCTTTCCTGATGCATTGCTTTGTGGCAAACTTGAGGAAAGACTATTCCATTCTATTACTTTAAAGTTGTTGAAAAAAAGATCATAAAACCATAGAATGGTTTGGGTTGGAAGGGACCTTTAAGATCATCTAGTTCCAGTGCCCAATCAGCCAGTCACTGTGAAAACATAGAAATACTCTGTAGAATACAGGATATCTTTTCTGTTCAAGCAACGTGCATAGAAACCATTATAACCAAGTCAAATTGTGCTCTATGATGGCAATATTTTGGGGTCTGATGTCTCTTGGTTAAGAATGTCTAGTTACAGCAATACAAAAATCTGTTGTGTTTGAATGAAACCTAACCCAGGGCTTAATTTTCTGTATCTTCAATTGTGCATCACCTGGAAAGGATTCAATGTGTCTGTTGGCTTTGTAAGTGCAGCATCAGTTTCTGGTGTTCTTGATGGGGCAGATTCAAGATCAAATGGAAGTATCAAAATAGAGAGTATGCAGCCTTGGTAGGTGAAGATCCAAGGCTGGATGCCCATGACTGTAACCACTGCAAGTCAGGAAGATAGCAAGAAAATGACTAAAAGCATGCATGTTTTTGGGGGTTTTTTTTGGGGGGGAGAGGGTTTGGGTTTTTTGTGGGGTTTTTTTTTGTTTGGTTGGTTTTGGTTTCGGTTTGGTTTTGGTTTTTTTTGTTTTGTATTTTTTTTATGGTTTCCATGGTGGCAAAGGCTGCCACTATTGGTGCTTTCACCTGCTGCATTTTTTTCCCAGAAACTGCTGTGTTTTCAATCCTGGCAGGACAGGGCAAAGTGTTGAGGTAGCTTACAGTTTAGAGTGAAGTCTAGTAAAATACTCAAGTATTCTCTGAAGTATAGGGTTAGATCTACAAACAGAGGTATATCTGAGCTGTTGTGGCATGGGATGCTCAGTCCCGTAGTTGACTCCCTGGGTGAGGTGATAAAGGAGCTGCCCAAGCTGCACATCCCTTAGGGCTAGAGTCATCTGCTGAAATTCTGGGCTTCTCTAACAGTCTCAGCTTCTTCCAACCTGTGTGTGCACCTGGGCATGGAAAAAGTGGTGACAAGTGGCTAATGTTGGTAAGTTATGCATCATCAAGCACCCGAAGTCATGGGAAGAGAGCTGAAGCTAAAGACAATTGCCAGATGCCCTTGGGGGTTGGAATCTCACATGAAAGACTTATGCTGATTTACTGCTTACTAATTTTCCTCTCTTTTTCCTCATGTTTCTTCCTCTCCCACTTACCAGCAGAATTCTCAGTGGTTTAAACCCTGCAATTCAATAAAGCAACCCTTCAATTCAGGAAAGAAATGTTTCCTATAGAGTTTGCTCAAGGGAAGTTATCAGGGTCTCCCACATCTCTGGGTGGAGACCTGGGTGGTGGTATTTAACTTTTAAAGAGGAATCCATGGATAATTGAAAATAGCTCTTTTTGCTACTGACTGCACCTGCAAGAACCAGTGATAATGCTAATTGAGGGTTGCTGTACACTTGTATACAGGAAATCACTGTTGTGCCATGCTTTTTACCTGCATTTTTATTAAGAGAACAATACAGTATCATTTTCGCTGATGTTCTGAAGACCACAGGAACAGAGATTGCCATCTGGACCAAAGCAATAGTCCATCTCCTCTCACTTTCATCCCTGACAGCTGCAGAACCCGAAAATAAAGATTGTTTCCCTTTTTAAGCATTGGGACATCAGTGCAAACTAATCACTTCATCCCTAACCTTGGCAAATATCCAGTGTTTCTCAGTGCTGCTTTCCTGCAGGTAGCCAGGGCCTGTTTTCTTTTTTCTTCTTCAGTGGCAAGGTTTTTGTGGGCCGTTTCAGTGTAACATCAACAATTTGTACTAACAACCTCCTGGGGGATGGCTGAAGGTTGCTGTGAATTTTTGTCATGATGAAATCAAAAATGGATGATTAGACAGAGAGATACAGCTAATATTAATCAGGCAACAGTTTCAGCCTGAGACATCATCTGCCCTTGCATTTTAACATCACAACAAGAATTTTCTTTTGAAGTATGAATAGTAGCCTTGAGGCACTTTGAGGCCACTTACACACTGCCTTTCTATGTTGCAGATTTTGGTAAAAATTGCTTTGGAGGATTTTTGCGAGTTGTAATATGAATTCTTACTGCTGCATTTGAGTCAAATATATTGTCTTGGCATGCAATCAAATTTCAGAAACAGAGATGTGAGTGACTTGGGAGTGTTTTAAGTATCAAAGTTTTAATGGATTTTCTTCATTTTACAGATTTAATCACCACATAGTAGGCATGTCATTGATTTTAAGCATATTTCATTATTGACTCCAGTTGGGAGTTTATTTTAAAAATCAGTGGCATGATATGGCTGTGTGGTTTTTTTACTGTTCTCCGCAATTTGTGTAGGGCTGGGGCTTGATCACTGGTTTGTATTAAATCCATGAAGTGGCCATGGACAGTATTTTTCCCTGATTTTCCCCCTACATGGGTGTCTGCCACCATTTCTGGCACTGGCAGAGATGTTAGAGATGGAGGGGGGAAAAAAAACCCCAACCCATCAAATTTGCTTACTTCAAAGAAGTTCTTGTCTCCATTTTGGGTAGTAAATTGATAGGACAAAACAGAATTTAGTTATTTATTGTTCATAGCTTTACTTGAGTCGATAAGATATAGATAGATAGATAAATAGCAGTCAATGTCTATAAAGGCTTGCGTAAGAGTGAAAAATCGGATAAAATCATTTTGTATGGTTTGGTACAAAATAGCCAAGCGAAGGAGTTTGATGATGAATGATTAGAAAGAGATTGAGACATTTATCCCCAGGGCAGGAAGGGGGAATAGATGGGTGTAGGAAGTGATTTGGAGGATTAACTGCAGTTTGAAGAAAGGGAGGAGAGGGAAAATAACTGACAATAGTTTGCAGCAGTGATTTGTATCTTAAAAATAATGTTTCCAACCAATGTCTCCCACCCAGAGGTTTCCAGGGTGTAATGACTGGAAATTATATCTTTACTTTGTTTTAAATAAAGATGGGTAAGTACAGAAAAGTACAAAATAATCAGAAGATTATCTGGAATTGATACAAACAATTTTTTACAGGCATGTAAACGCACTAGTTTTGTTGAGGGGAGGATAAGAAATACGGAAAACTAATAAAATCTCATTCTGTGTGATTCATGCAGACCAGTTGTATTAATGACAGAGGGGAATGTTTTCTGTGTTGGGGTTTTGACATTTTAGCAACAGAAAGTATGTTACTTTCTCAGCTTGGCATTCCCAAGAATTAAAACAGTATCTCATAGTCTGGTTTAGGAAGCAATATAAGATTTAGTGGCATTACATCTAGCATAACACTTCCAGATTCATAAAATTGTATTGACTAAATCTTTTGTATTCATATGGGATGAAATTCAAGAACATATAGATATAGGCATAGTGTTGCCAGTAGCAACACAGCAAAAGGACTTGTCTAAACTCTGTAAGATGTCTGCTTCACCTGCAACATATTTGTAAGAAACTGCAAGTGCCTATCTGACATTTACTGTTTGTAGTCCAAGGACTGATGTCTCATTAATTCCGCCTAGAACTTCACTGTCCGTGATAGGTTTGAGCTGCTGTAAACAATAAGATGAAAAATTTGCTCATCATATTTTACTGTCAGAAATCTTCCTTCTGTAGCCTTCCGTGGTTGTGTCAGTGGACTTTGTGTAGCAGAGAGTGTGTTGGCCCTCATATCTAGTGACGTTTTCAGAAGAGGTCATTATTTTTTAATAAGCACATCTAAATTGAAAGGTATTAAATTTTGCAAGCTCTGTCACTGCCAACTGTTCTAAGTCCTGGTGCTAATCCACATTATTAATCTCATTTAAAGCCCATAGATCAGTGCTTTCTTGTCAGTATCTTGAAGCCCTATTGCCAACCTATTGTATCTTTCCTTCTAAAAGTGACCAGTTTTGACAAAAATTAATTGATTTTGAAGAGTAATAATCAAACTCACCATTAATGAACAGCTTATCCACAATAAATATCCAATTGATAGTTTGTGTAATATTTAGAAATCACTGGCTTTCCTTGCCTTGAAAATTAGTATTGAATTTATTGAGCACCATGGATAAGCATTAGTTAGAATGACAAAAATAAATTAATGGTTTTCTCTATGATTTTTCAGGTAAGAGTGATGCTGCAGCAGCACTTAATCTCTTCTCAGCATTTATCATAAAAGTGCAGAGCTTCTCTGAGAGTAAGTTTGTATTGTAGTGGTTGGCAACAGATTTAAGAAGTTGTTCTAGTGCATAAATAACTTGGGAATGAAATGTTCAGAAGGTTGGAGGGAGTGTGCTGCCAAGGATTTAAGAAATAATAACATCTGGAATCCTTGTTTCACAGCTTTTTTTACAAGACTTAAATATTGTGGGTGCCTTTAGAGAGGTATATGCAGCACAGACAATACAGCATGACAGAAGTAAGGCATCAGGCCACAGGAAAAAAATTCTTTACACAAATCCTCATTCTGTGAGGGGCTTTTATTTGCCTAAAAGCTTTTTTGTTCTAATAGACTTTTCTGCTTAAGGGTGTAAAGAGGGTCGGACTGGAAATGTGAACGTACAGATTGTTATCAGCTCTCTACTGCCCTGTGGCATGGACCTGCTTGCCCAGGCACTGTTTTTTAAAAGGTAGTGAGGTTTTTGTGGTGGTTCAGAGCAAGGATCTGCCCTGAGCACTTCGGCAGATTTCTTCTCTGTGAGAAATCTCTTCTTCCTAGCTGCTGAAAAAGACTAAATCTGGTACTACAGATACTCAGCTCCTGAGATCCTACTGCATGTGTACATTCAGGTACTTGAAATGCTTCTCAAACATGTTAATCTTCACCTGTGACACAGATAGAAAGCAGCTACTTGGAGAGGGTGTGAAACAGCATGTTGTAAACTACTGTCCATTTTCTACATGAGTTGTAGTGATAATTTTTTAATTACTTTGAGCTAATTATTTTAAGTAAAATTGGGTAAATTGTTGGCCACTTTTTCCATTTGATTAGTGTCACACACACACAAAAGCCACTTTCTCAGGTGCAGCAATGTTGTCAAGAGCTACATCCAAAGAAACAGCAGGTTTCCTAGCAGAAAAAGATACATATATACACTCTTGGGGACTTGGGTGGCTCTCAGGAACTATTGCCTTGGCTGGTTACCCAGGCTCTTGGTTTTGAACACATGCCAGGGTGCAATAAGCTGAAATTAATATGAGGATGGTATTAAAAATGAGGCAAAAAGTTGTGCTCCCAGTGGAAGCACTGGAGGCTGGGGATATTGTTAGATACCTCCTCAGGGTTTTCTGGCTCAGGAGGAGCCATTGCATCTCATCTGAATGCTAGCACAAGTATTATGTCTGAATTTTCTTTGGGCTGTGAGTCTTCTTGTGTCTATTTCCCCATCTGCTGCAATTTGGCCTTACTGTAGCCTGCTCTGTTTTCCAAATGGACCCCATATGGGGTATGCACATGAGGTGGTCTCTATGAGCCAGCCCTTCCCGTGTGTATTTTCAGCTTGTGCCCCTCACACATGGCATTTCCTGTATTGTTCGCTTTCTGCAGGCCTGATAGTCATTCTATATAGCCCTGTCCCTGATAATACTAGAATGAAACCTTTCATTTCAAATTGTTTATAGGCACAAAGCTAAAGGGCTGAAGTGGATGTGTGACCCTGTCTGTGTAAAGCAATCTGTAGAATGCTATGATATTGAAAACTCAGTCATCTCTATGGGTATCTGTAATGTAAAAAGCACATTTAGTAAGTTTTTCAGGTGCCCCTTTATTACCTTATCATTGCTCCTCACAGTAGCTTACTGTAATGGTCTGAGCATATAAAACACCTGTGATATAATTGAATTTCTGATAATGATTTGCACTGTGAATCTAAGATAATTTATTTAGAGCCCACTTGTGAACCTTTCCTTCCATATCAGAGCAGCTATTTCACAGAATTGGTACTGAAACAATGCAATGATTCTAGGGGGCTGAAATGCTTCCAACCTGGACCTTGAGCTGTCTCCACATACTTCCATAAAAAGAAATTAGATATTTACCTGTCTCACAAATGATTGTGAAGATCAGGTGTTTGGCATTTAAGATCTGTTCAAACATAATTTTTCGTGGCAGAAGAGAAACTAATTACAATTGCTGTTCTTTTTGAAACCTGAAGTCAGTGTGCACCTTCTCTGTCATTTCTGGGGTTTGAGGAGGATTTCACTTTGCATTTTATTCTTTGGCCGGTTTACCTATGGCAGCATGTACTTAGAATTAAGCATGAAGATGTTCAAATTCACCAGGCAAATACATAAAAATACAAAGGCAATGGGATGAAGCTCACATTTTTGTGTTTTTCTGGCCTGATGCCTCGCTAATTGTGGGAAACAGAGAATGACGTGCTGAAGAGAGGTCACTGCATGCAGCAGGATCCACGTTCTGCCTGGAAGGGACAGCTATGTGCCATGAAGTCTGCTTTCCATTCAGGGTTTTTTTCCTGGCATAAGTTATGCATCTGATACTGAAAATCTGGTCCAGAATGTTTTACAAACAAACCCTAGAGGCTGCATGTATGCAAAAATAGCACTTTATATTTTGTTTACATCCCTTGCAGAAGATTGGTATAATATAAATTACTGGTTGAGAGATCCTATTTCTGTATTTGCTTTAGGCACATGCTCATTTTAGCTTTGTAGTTCTGGAATCTTATAAAAAAAGCTGAAAAATGAGGACCCCTAGAAAGTTTTGAGCAGAAGAAAACATTACTCTCTATTGTTGCCTTGAGGCCAAGCAGGCAGAGTTTACAAGCTCTCACTCTTAGGAGACAGGCTATCTGTACACTGATTTTGCTGGCCCGATTTGTGACTCAAACTAGAAAAGTTCAAACATCTAGTAGTTGCTTCCACACATTCACATTGACAGACCTGTATGTTCTTCGCAGAGTTTTTTCTTTCGGTCAGCCTTGTTGATGTTGAGCTCTTGCCAAGTGTGTGTTGTGAGTGATGTGGTTGCCCTATTGAAGCAGGGAATAAGCTGGGGCATCCCAGCCGCTCTGTCTGTGTCAGCTTAAGCAGAAAACATCATTTTAATAAATACTGAGTCCTAGCTTGTCTTGAGTAATGGCACTGAATCCTGAGACTCAGATCTAACCTTATCTTAAAACAGCTCCCCAGTTACGTGGATTCTGCTGTTTCTTTAGGTTGCTCTGTTCCAGTGCTTAACTGAATGTACAGTGAGGTAATTTGCTCTAGTACCTTAAATTTATATTGCTCCAAGTTCGGGGTATGAGCTCTTGTTTCCCCAGCCAGATGCACGGAGCATTTGATGATCACTGTCCACTCAGCCATGTCTTAGTGTGTTCTTCAGTCATCTTTTATAGTCTGAACACACACACATATTTATTTCTCCAAGCCTTTCTAAAAGCACTTTTCTAAAAAAAAAAAGCACTTTTCTAAACATTTCCTTTGTGGTCTTCTCTGAACTTTCACCAGTTTACCTTTTTCATACTCTACATGAGACCTCATTGTTTTTGAACCGGTGTTAGCAATGAACCAGTTGCCATTACAAATGACACTCCTTTTAGTGCATTCCTAGAATAATGTTTTTCATCCTTTGTGGCAAATTTTGCATCACAGTCTTTAGTCACTTATCCTGTGATGCATGTCGAATTCCTCAAATCCTGTTTTCATAGGCTGGCACTAACCATTTGTATTTGTGACTTGTGTGTTGTAGGTGAAGTGTTTCTCATTGTCTTTGATCTCAGACTGCTTTTCCATTTCAGCAAGACTTGTTTTCTAACTCCATACTTAAAATAAATTGCTCTTGTCTGTTTTTTCACTGGCCAGTTTTATATGTGTATTCATTCCACCATTAATGGTATCAACAGTCAAGCATCAGGGCCCAGAACAGAGCCATTGATGCCTGTTTTGATACATTTTCTAGTTTTGCCAGGAAATCACTGGTAATTGTCCATAGGAGCGTGTTTTCAGATGGACCTGCATCTGTTCTGTTGTGGTTTCATGTTAACCTACATTTCTGTGGTTTGCTTCAGAGCATGTCATGTGGAATATGTCAGAAACAGGAGTGAAGCCAAGATAGATCCCATTCAATGCTTTCTCTCTAGTCCACTTGAGGAAATTAGGTTGGTTTGACAGCATTTGTCTTCAGCAGCTCTGTGCTAAATATACTCAGGCATTCTGTGATCCTCTAGATGTTTACTTGGGGAAGGTTAGATGTATTTTCTAGATTAGAACCTTTTGAAGGTAATGTATTGCTCTGTAATTTCCTAAATCCTCATACTGTTGAGTTTTCCCTTACTTATTTCCTACCTATCCTTTGGGATTTCTCCCATCAATCATGAATTTTTCAGGAGAACGGTCAATATTCCCCTAGAGTCTCTGGAGTGATTTCAACAGGCTTCAGTGTCAATTTTTTACCTACATATGTCAGTTTTTTTACCTACATATGTCCAAATGCACTCTTTCTCAGTTTTTTCATCCCATTTCTTTGTTGAAATTGATTATACTTAAGAGTTTGCTCATAATGGAACATTTTTGTCAAGAGTGAATCAAAAAGGCATTGAATGCATCAGTTGTCTCCATTTCTCCATTTACCATTTGTAAGTAAAGGACTTTCCCTTCCCTTCCCTTCCCTTCCCTTCCCTTCCCTTCAAGAATGGAACTTTCCTTCCCTTTTTTTTGCTCCTAATGTATTTACAAGATCCTTTTTTACTTCATCTTTCCTTACAGCATTTTATGCCCTCACACCAGAATGTAGGATCACTGTCAGGCTCTTAACCCATTAACTCAGGAATTGTAACCACGTGGTAACTGTTGTTCATTCTGCATGATAGTCAGGAAAATCCAATAGTGGTTATCTAGAAGATGCTCTCTATTTTTTGGCTTAGCATTTTTTTCTGCAAGTATGGCAGCAAACAAAATCTAGGAAAACAAAAAACGGAAAACAAAACAAAACCCTCAAACCCCAAAAAAACCAAGCAAAAAACCAAACAACTCTCCTCTCCATAAACCAACCAAACAACAAACAAATAAACCAACCCAAACAAACAAAAAAAACCCCAACCAACTAACCAGAAAAAGGGTCTGGGAAATATATTTCTAAAGTTGAAATTTTGGCAGTTACCCTGTGCATTAATCTGTGGAAGACCTGGCATGTTTTGTGGGTGGTCATCAGCAGTACTCACACACCCTCTCATGACGACCTAGAGCATAATGGCAAATGTGTTTTTCTCTGTGTCATTCCAGATGTTAGACAGCTCTAGCCCACATTTTCCATCTTTGGTTTGGCTTTATCACCTCTTCTGTTTGCCAGTTTACAACTTGCTACAGGGAAATCATTTATCTTTTATAAAGAAAAGGGATTTTGCCTCTGTTTTTCTCCCATCTCCTCTTTGTTTTTCTCCCGTCTCCTCTTTGTTTTTCTCTATGGATGGGGAAACATTTGGCCCTATTGTCATGAAGTGATGTTAGAAAAGTCCTTAGAAAGTGGTAACAGAAGTGCATATGGAAAGAACTGTATTTATTGTGGACATCACAGAATGTCTGTTCCATTGAAATTCGAACCATGCGGCCGTGTGGGTGGTCAGAGATGAAAGCAGGATCTGACAGCAGAGAGCAGATAAAAGATAACTGTAAGTGGTAACTGAGTGAGTCTTTACCTATATTTAAAGTCGAAAATGTGCATCCCTAAGTGCCAAGTGTATGAGAGGGCAGATCCAAACAGGGGTGAACTGCGGAAGCTGCATCAGCTTTTGTGGCACTCTTTTCTCAAAATCTGGCAATATCTTGGATTTTCATACCTCAAATCCATTTGGCTTAGCATTTGTTATCTGGGGAAAAAAACCAACAGAATCTTATGATGGAACTGTCTTGATGGCTGGAACTAACTTATACACTGGCCAAAATGCATGAGTAAAAGGATATAATTATGTTAAGTAATGCTGGTGTCAGTTCTCTTTTTAATTTGAAGACAGAAGCATTTTGAATGTGTAATTAACTTCTTCAAATTGCCTGTGATGCTATGACCAATCATAATTAATTTTATTTTGAAATTGCAGCCATGCAGTGGTTTGAATTCAGTGCATTGAATAACATCGTAATCAAAAATAAAATTTTCAAAATTTTTTTTTCAGTGGAGAAGGTTGCAAAAGAAATCCTGTACATTTTGTCATTTTGGGTCCATATAAACATTACAGGCAAAGTTTGATGCTCTGACTGCATTCTGTGTGTTTTTCAAGTTTTTCTACTAGTGGCTATTTTTTTTAAAGTCTCCAACTTTTTCGCTGTAGCAGATGTGTACATCAAACGTTTCTAGGGAAAAATATTTTCACTAAAAATGAGGTCTCGTGAAGTAGAAAGAATTTTTATTGTGTCACTTTATGCACAAAGCATTTGTTTTCTAAACACTATGGGCATATAAACATTTAAGAAGTAATGCTGTATATTCATGATATGATGTGTCTATCACTTCTTTTTGTCACAATTTCTCCCCAAGTGATACTTGTAATTGTAGAGTTCCTAATAGTTTACCCAGCTTTATGCTTCTGATGGAATCCTGGAGCAGTGATTTAATGTTCTGCTGGGACTAATTTCAGTGTTTGAATTCTTGAATGCTGGAACATTACTCTTGGTTTATTTGTGCTGCAGTTGTTTCACCTTCTCTTATTATTTCTTCCTTCCATATATGGGATAATAGAGTATAGTTCACCTAAGAATTAGAATGGGGAAAAAACCCCATCACTTTCTTGTCAGAGATGCACAGATTATAAGGCTGGAGAAGAGGATGGTGATGAACTCATAGGCTTTTTGGAACATGCAAGATATGGAAGTACTCTGAATTTAATGTCTTAATTTTTGAATACATCTTAGAAAATCCATCACTGGTAATATCGCTAAAGTTCTAGTTACATTGCTGTTAACTTTTGCCCCTTACTTCTAGCCTGAACTTAGTGAACTTCTTTTTTTTACCCATTTTCTTTATTCTGCAAGGTTAAAGACTCTATAGTGTTGTATTAGGAGCTTATGCTTGGTTGATTATAGAGCTGAATCAGAGTAACTCAGATGGGCAAGGAGCTCTGGAGACGTGTTCTCCAGTGTCCTTGCTCAAAGCTCTGCTATGGGCTGTGTCCAATTGGGTTTTGAATCTCTCCAGGGTTCAAGATCCCACATTTTAAATCATTTATCCAGTTTACGGGGTACTACAGTGAGTGTAGCTTTACTGAAATGGAGGTCACCAGTCCTCTTTCTAGTCTTCCTATATCCTCCAAGTCATGCAAGACAACCAGGTTTGTCAGGCAGGATTTGATCTTGGTGCTTCCCTGATGGTTTTTCCTATCCCCTTCTTGTCCTTTATGTGCATGTAGGTGTCTTTGGGGGAATTTTCTCCATAATTTCCTCAGGAAATGAGGTGAGGTTGACTGGCCTGTTGTTTCTTGTAACTGTCTCTTCTCCCTCCTTGGACAAGGGGACAGTTGTCAGAAGTTTTTGAAGATGCAGTAGCATCAAGTGGCTACCCAACACCCTTAGTCATCGTGAGCAGCATGTACTTTTCATTTGCTGCATTCTAGGATAAAGTCCTCACTCCTTAAATATGGTCTTTTTTCTTTGTTTCTGGATTTATGTTCAGTTGCAGTTGGATAGATGTTTGGTCCTTTCTAGCCTCTGCTTGGAAAACATCCAATTCAATTTTAAAACCTGTCAGCTGATCTTTGATATATTTAATGTATTGCATTAAATTTGTAGTTTTCCTGTTTCTTAAACAAAATATTACATGGCACTGAATTGCATACTTCAGGGAAATTTATCATCTCAGCACCTTTAACTTGATTAACCTTATAGTGTGTAATGTCATTGCCACAGATCTTGAGTTAGATTGACAAGACCATAAACACTTTTGATTTATATAGTCCTTTAATTGCTTAAAAAATAGTTGTGTTGCTTGTTCCATAATTTTTCCCAGGACTGATTTCAGGTAGGTAGAACCTACTTACTTTTTGCCTTATTAGCATGTTTGCTTTTTTCCAAACCTCTTGAATTTTTTGTACTGTTCAAAGAGTTATTCAAAATTGATGTTGATGGTAAAAATTGCTCCTTGAAAACTACTCTTTGAAAGTGTTGCCCTGAAGCTTGTGCAGGCCTGCTGCTTTTAAAAGGTCTAACTTTAGAAGCTTCATTTAAACATCACCCTTGGTTACTTTTTGAATGAAAGATAAATGTTATCATCATTAAGTGGTATGACTATATCTACTGCCTTATTTTCCAGATACTGGAGAGAGATTTATTGACTGCTTCTAAATTTTACAGCATTATTAACAACTAATCATTTTTGTTCGCTAATCAACAAGAAAAATTGCTGTGACTTGGTTTGTTGCTAACACAGTTTTAAAGAAACACCCTTTTATTACTCGTTCCCAATGACTGCCAGTTTCTTCTGTCTCCTCTTACCTTCCCTTTTATTTCTACTTGCAGCACATCACTACCTCTGTTAAGTGCCTTTCTGATACAGCATGTAGCAAAAGTAATGGAATTTATTTCTATGCAGTTCTCCACACATTTAATTTATTTAATTGCAGGGTGATGTATATCCATAGACCAAATCTTTATTTTTCCTTCATGTTTTTAGTGGCCATCTCTTTTTTCACTGTTGAAGCCATTCACTGAGTATATGTGCCTGTTTATTCATGGAGAGCTGTTTTCCCTCTCTCTTGTGCCAATTTTTTTCTTGTATATAGATAGCCATCTTTTTGATTGTGAGTTATGAGGCAGTTGGTTCTATATTTAAAGTTTTTAATTATCTGGCATAGTTCTTATTCAGTCTCCTTATTCTTTGTTTCTTGGTACATAAACATTTTTGGTTTTGGTGAAATCACTTTTCTTAAGAAGCCTCAGACTATTACAGATTATTTTCTTTGTACAATGAAAATAACCATGTCTAGATCATTTCCATGAAGACACTCAAGATTTTTTAAATGTGATCAATCTATTTCTATTTATCCTGTTCATATCTAATGCTGAATTTATCTTCGTATAGGCTTTCAGAATTTTTCAAATTTTTGAAATTCTGAGGGAATTGTTCCTACCATTTATGGCTGCATTGAAAAAATTATCACAAATCTGCTGTGTAATATTAGTTGTGACATTAAATTTACTTGGTGCTCACCATTGCACTATCTCTGCTGATCTGAGCAGGGTTGATGTAATTTCGTCAGTCAAGATAGCCTGTAAGTATTTTTCAGGGAAGCAAGAAATTTGAAAAATGAATAGAATTCTATTCTTCATTTTTTCTTTGTACTCTAAATCAAAAGGTATAGAAACACATGCTTTTGAGTAGTTAATAAGCAAAAAAACCCATAAAGCTCCAGGCTTCGTCTTCTGATATGCTAATTCTGGAAATAAAAAAGAGCAATGAAACTCTCTGTAAATGGAAATCACGGAACGTCTGACAACAATACCCTTGCCAGAACACTGAGAACCATTTCTTATCTCAGCAAATCCTTCCAGCCTTGACTGTCATATTAGCCAGTTTTATTCTTCATTGCTTGTCTTTGATCATCTGCTGCATGTTCCCATGGGAGAAAGTTATGCCCATTTGCCTGTGAGCAGCTCGCAATGTTTAATGAGTATCTGCACGTTCTATCAAGGTTTTAAAAGCACTGCTGCTCAGATAAATTGAGCAATCCTTTCATTAGCTTTATGTATGCAGACTTGCTGTTCCTCTCAAAGACAATAAGGCATTTGAGTATTCTTTCTTGTGGGTGGACTTGCACATTGCTTTTTTTTTTTAAAGGATGTTGTTGCCAGTGTTTTCGTTTCAGCTGGATCTGAAGACCAGGTTTATTCTGGTTTCTGCATTATGGTGTAATGCTACCTCTGTCAAGTCTCTTTCCAAAGAGGAAGTAAAAGATTACATTTGTAAACACTAGTGCGTAACATGTTAAAATAAAAGGTATCTTTATCTGACAAGTTGTTTATCAAGTATATCCCAAAAGAGACTAGTAGTATTTCTTGGCACTGTCTGCCTTCAAAATGGTTTTTGGTCAATCCCTTACAAGCACGTGCTTAGAAAATGCTTAATTAATCCAAATCCTTCTTTTTTTTTTTTTTTTAATATACATTGAATGTCATTTTTATCTTGCCTGTTCCTAAAGTTAATGGTGTCAATAGTATATAGGTGCAAAATTGACCTAAAGAACTGCAATGTAAGCATATACTGGGTCATATACTCTTGTCTATTGCATTTTGTGTTGGATAATAATTTACTTTCTTTTTATCCTTATTTTAGGCTGCCTCAATTTAATTTTAAGATCCTCAGTACCTATAAGATGTCCCAAATATAGTTAAATATGTCTATTTGTGACAGCATTTCTAATTCCTCAAAATATTTTGTCATTGTGGAACAACATAACTTCAAGAGTCCTTAATGTTAAGGACCTTGACTTAGCTTTGGTATCTCTGTGATAATTAGGAAGAAAGGGGAGAAATCTGACCACTGAGGAATGTTTCTCAAGGCTGTAAAAGAAAGCCTCACAATGGAACACTACAGGCCCCGTGAGCCAGCTGGTTCCTGGGAATAGCTGAAGATCTTTTTGTGTCCAAATTTAGATAGTGAAGTGCATCTGTGGTACAAGCATCATTTAGAAATCAGGCCAGCCAGAAATGGGAACCCTTTGAAAAATTAACTATTTCTTTTCATCTCCTTTGTCAGGGAACTTTATTTCATGCATAGATTTAAGTTACTTTTTGTTATTATGGAGTGTTTCAAAACAAATACGCTTTGAAAGATAAATTTTGTTGTTCCTTAGAAGAGTTTTGGGATAAGCCTGTGGACTGTTCAAAGTTTTCAATTAAAATGAAAACACAGAAGGTTCTTTTTGATGTTGGCAGACTGGTGGGGACAGAGACCTCCTCTTTGCTCTGCCAGCCATGATTGTGTTGGAAACTCATTTGCATGTCAATTCTGTGTGTGCAGAGTACAGAGAGCTTCTGTTTAAAAGAATATTCCTCACCTTTACTGAGGAATTAAGGGTAAAAATGCTGGGTTTACAGCAGATAAGATGGAGTTAGTATTTCCTCCCTGTGCATCTTTTAGCCTTGTGAACCAGCACATGATACTGCTTCTTTCTTAACAATCGTGGAAGGCAAATGGGATAGTGTACCATGACTTTAATTATTGGAGGGCATGGGCCAAAACCTGCTCAAGATTTTTTTTCATTACTCCAGTGGACTTGGAAGCTTGTTGTACATGTCTGTCAGAGAAGAATGTTCTCTGGATATGGCAGCTGCTACCTTGGGGTTTCATAGCTCACTCACTGCCTGGTTAACAGAGCAAATCTTCAGAAACCAAAAACACATGGCAGATGATTACCCAGCATGGAGGGGCTGACAGGCTGCCTCCCTTCTTTTGCTCCCTTCTCAAAGGAAAAAGAAAGGGAAAGATGAAGTCTTAAGTAAGCAGGAGGAGGATGGAGTAAACTTCTAGAAAATCAGTGAGTATATTTTCCAGTTTCTGGAAGGAGAAGTTTGGAATAATATAACTCAAGGCTTAATAGGTAATGATACCTAAGGAAGGATTATTTAACTCATGTTGGACTCATGTTTAACTCATCTTAGTTTTGAATTGAAGATATTTTTCCTCTGGGAGTTGGAGTTATAAGTGAGCTCTGTTGGTCTGCAGGAAGTATCTGGGAAAGGGAGGAAAGTTTGGGCAACAGCACTGGAACAGGGGGCAGGACTGGGATTGGCAGATGTGTGTTACTGTGCAAATGTGAGAAACTAAATGATGAAAAGAAAGTCATTTACTGGTTTTGCAACTCAGCTGTAGATTGTAAATATGCCTCGTAGGCAAAAGAGGTGTGTGCATGGACCACCAATATGAAGTCAAAATTCAGTGACACTTTGTCACAGACTGCAGCGTTTAACCCACAGGAAAATCTGACAGCCAGAATTTCACTGGACTATGACTGAAGTGCTGCAGTGCAGTGAATCTACTGTCTTATTTCTGCACCATTCAACTCATTTCCGTGCTGGACCCCTTTGTGCTTTTCTCAGATTTTATTAACTTGTGTAGGTGAGTTCACTGTCATCTAGCCGGTTGCCTGTTGGAAGCTGCCCAAAGCATAGTAAGTATAGTTGGTGTTGGCAACAGAAAAGCTAATCAAACAAAACTCTTCCACTCGAACTCAAAACTTTATTACTGCTTGAGATACAGAAAGGAAAAGGAGTTAGTTCAGTAATTGGAGGACAGAGCTTATAATTCAGAAAATCCAGTTGTCAAATACTCAATAATAAAATTTAAATCCTAGTTTTAGTGTATATTCATTGGCTCTCCTTCAATTCTGTGATACAGCTTATCCCCTTTCTCATGAAAAGATCATTTACTAAATGTATTCCGAGTTATTTGGAAACTGCTGTATGGTACAGCTGGAAATGTTTTTCCCTTCAAACTGCTTGGTTACTGTATGTGACAGCCCCTCCAGTTTTATACCACAGTAGATCAGATACATTAAATCACTTCCAAGATAAAAGTAGTTTGAATGTGTTCATGATCTTTTAAAAGGCACATTCCAGATGTTTGTTAACTCCTTGACCACCAGTGAAAGAATGATATAAATACTGATGTAGCACAGTACTTTTTAATGACATAGAAATGGTCTTCAGCTCTTAGCACAGCAAGGGTTAATCAAACCTGTTTCTTTACACATGGTCCAAGTTCCATTATTAACTTGACACAACTTAAGCTTTATAAAAAAAGTCAATATGCTGCTCAACAAGCTTTATTTATAACCATCCTAATATTGCTCTTTTCTTGTAATTAGTACAAGTAGAAAATTATGTGGTGCTAGTCACTTTCAAATTGAGTTAAAGAATGATAAATAATTTTCAAAAATCTATAAACATATCTTCTAATAAGACACCCTTAGCAGAGACTTTTACTGATGACATTTCTGGCTGTTGCCTCAAGAATTCCATAATTAGTTATGGAAAAAAAAAAGAAAATTCTTTTTGATTTCTAAATAAACAC
This sequence comes from Melanocharis versteri, assembly GCA_013397845.1. Classification (NCBI taxonomy): domain Eukaryota; kingdom Metazoa; phylum Chordata; class Aves; order Passeriformes; family Melanocharitidae; genus Melanocharis; species Melanocharis versteri. The sequence goes on from VZTG01009135.1 coordinate 84,031, forward strand.
AATGGCATAAATAAAACCTGAAGCTAGTGGCATGGGGTACCAGGTTTTCCTGCCTGGATTTCCTTCCTGCTGAAGATACACATCAGTCTCAGATCCCAGATCTGTGCTAGCAAGAGAAGGTTATTGATTTCAGTTGCCCTTAATTGGGTTCGTTGGCACAGGATGGTTGTGTGCAGTAATTCAAGGGTGGGGTTTAACAGAGAATATTAACTGCTCTGCTTTAACTGTCATGTGAACATACTTGATGCACACTCGGAGTAAAACTGGGTGATATGGCCGGCTGGATTTTCTAAGTTGACTTGGGGAACTTCAGTTTGCCCCCATTAGCCTAAAAACGCAGAGGAGTTTCAGTTCCTGGAGGTCTCTGATGTTTGCTGAATTTTGGGGCAACCCTGATGGAATCCATATAAAGGATGATATACAGGCGTAGTACAAAACAGTAACAACTGTAGAGAGTTAATGGAATTAGGCTTCATTTCGCTCATTTGCATGGAGTGATTCTCAAGACTGTCCGAAGAGCAGTTGGCCAGCAGGTGGCAGGCAGACAGCTAGAGATTGCATCAGCACCTTCTTAATGACTTCTCCCTAAAAGTTCGAATTTCCAGAAACCTTTTTTCTATGGGAGCATCTTTCCTGAAACAAAACATCATGGAAAAGTTATCTCAAAAGAGAACAGCTGGACGAAAAAAATCCTCACCTGGGCTGGGAAGAGGGAAAGGAGCTTAATAATTTTTCAGATATGCAGGATTACTAGTTAACTGTGTAATAAACATAATGAAACCACCCTGACCGGGTGCCTTAACAACTTCACAACATATAAGTAGCTAGTGGTGAAATCATTGTAGGGCAGGTAAAACTCAGCTGAAGAGAGGACACAAAATTCTACAGATCATTGCTTAGGTTCTCACTATCCATTCACTACAGCCCGTTGTCTCCATGGACATCTTTCTATCATACCTTGGCATGTGTTAATATTGTAGTAGTATCACACCCAGTACATAAAACGTTGATACTGCTCTTTTTCACAATTGTGTCATTCCCATTAAACTACTGAAAGAATCCCAGGGAATGGTTTTAAGGATCTAAGGCAAACATCTCAATATTAAGGAAATGGTCCAAGTCCTTATCTCATTACACTGCCAGAATGACTATTCTAACGGCTAATAGAGATGCTTGTAAATTCTTCCTCATGGAAGTCTGTCTTGATTTCTTTCTATTGCTTCTAAATGATAAAATAAGCTGAGAGCAGCAAAAATATTTAATTGGGTTACTAATTGAATGTCAGGCATGGGCTGCCTGTTAAAATCAAAGGTTAACTGGCAGTTAAGAACATTTATGACAGATCTCTAGATCTAGTGTCTAGAGATATGCCAGATAATAAGATAAACTTCCCTGGAATATGTTGCTTTCTGGCCATAAAATGCATTTGTAGACTTCTTATCACTATTTTTTAGTTCATGGTACTGTCAAATGCAGGGAATCACATATTTCCTTTCTCAGTAAGTGTGCTTTTTAAAATCAGCGTATTAAAAGATAGAGTAATTACTATGCTGAGATTGCAGCTAGTTCCGGACATTATTTTTGTTCAGATTCTGCAGAGGAGATAGATTTTGGGTTTTAAAAAGAGATGTTAGAATATAATACTGAATGAAAGCCCAAACCTTTTTTGCATTGGACGCAAGTAAGCTTATTTGCACTGGTACTTAGGAATTTGTGGTTCATGTGATTGAAGAACCTGATGCTCTCTAATAGATTGCAGAGCTCCTTTTTGGCGTAGACTAATCCTCATTTTATAGATGGGGAATAGCGTACAAAGAGATCAAGGTATGTTGACACTCCCAGTGGGAGTTCAGTCTAGATAAAAGCTTTAGAGGAGCTGTTTAGCCCTGGAAGTGTATGGAGGCTCTGCTTAAATTTCCCTATCCTGGTTTTCGTCAAGGTAAATGAATCTTTATGTCAATGTAGCATGCACATTTCTGAAGAAGTTTGAAAATCTCATATTCTCTCATACAGAAGAAAAAAAGATCTTTTTCTTTCCAGAAAGAATCTGTTTAGAATGTCTTACTTGCATTAGTGCTGATGGAAATATTGGCAATTATAAACCATTTGAATACATATTGAATACATGTTTTTAGGTATATTCTTTTATGTATACATATATGTGTGTGTGTGTGTGTGTGTGTGTGTGTATCTGAAACTGAGTTTCCTAAAAAAAATGTTGAATGGCAGGTGAGTTTTTAATATTTTTTAATAACATTCTTAAGAAGTTTTGAGCCACAGGATGCTGGAGAAGAATTTATAAACCTCCACCTAATAAAAGTGTATTGCAACATAATACTGGAATTTTGCTTCACTGAATATATTTTTAAAACCAGAACAAAACCACCTTACAACTCTTATCTTGTGCTGAATGCTTCATCACCATCTTGATAATGGGCAACAAATCCTTGAAGTCCTTGTATTACCTGGGTAGTATATTAGTATTAATTGGGTGCAACAGATCAACTAATGCCAGAAAACATGCCAGAAAAGATGATATTCTTGTAGCCTCAAGGTAAGTTTATTGTAGGCTGACAACTTTTTGCCTTTATTATGTCAGACTTGTGGCTAGTTCGTCAGTTCATCTATTGTTGATACAAAATGGAGATCAGATGGTCTGTTTGGCAAAGGCAGGTGACCTGCTTTGATCAGGATCTCCAGAGATTACAGTCAGGCCTGTTTTTCTACTTAAGCAGAAAGTCAGCTGTCTTGAGGAGTTTCTCACTTGTTTCTCACTTTTGGGGCTGCTTGTCTACCCTTTCTCTCTTCTGTCAAAAACTCAACTTGGTGATTGAGAATAAAACCTTAATGTTTCATACCAAACCATCATTTTCCAGTCTTTTCACTTCTTTCGAAAACTCATTTTGAGCAGCAAAGAGCACGTTGTGTTTTTCTGAGTGCAAAGTTGCCGGCCATCGTCTTCGGTCAAGAGGTTTTCTTCCTTCTGAGCTGTGAAATCAGCAAAGCAAAAAACTCCCCAGCCTCTTGCAAAGCAAAATAGATTCACGAAGGCACTTTCAGTATTTGTGCATAGTTTGAAATAGATGTGGTTTCATAGTGAGGTGTTAGCTCACTGAAACCGAACTGCTTGGATTGCTACTGTGGAGTGAAGCACACATTTAAGGACTTTCTTGGGTTAGGGGCTACTTCTTCATCATGGTCAATTTGCATCTCAGAACCTGTGTGACTAGCAAGAAGTTGCTCCAATGTGTGCTCCAAATGTGCCAAATTCTCAAACATTTTTGCTGCAAAAGGAGAGATGATGGAGGTAAGGCTCTTTATATAAGAAAATTAGTTCTAGCACATGAATTAGATGTATGGTCATTGCATTGGTCTTGTTGGATGGATAAAATCAGCTGCCCCTGCACCAGAAGTATTTACTTGCAGCCCTTCTCCGAAAGGAGTAATTTTACCCAACTTCTTTTGTGTCTTTGTCCCAAAAATAATGGAAAATGGGCTGTCTTAATTCAATTGTTGGAGACATTTTCTCAAATACAATCATAGAATGGTTTGAGTTGGAAGGGACCTTAAAGCTCCATTGGTTCCAACCCCTCTGCTGTGTGTGGGGACACCTTCCACTAGACCAGGTTACTCGAAGTCCCATCCAGCCTGGCCTTGAACACTTCCAGGGATGAGGCATCCACAGCTTCTCTGGTCAGCCTGTGCCAGTGTCTCACCACCCTCATAGTGAAGAATTTCTTCCTCTTAATGATGAATTCTGATTTCCATGTCCACCAAAAGAAATGGAATGGCTTTCTGCACTTTGGATTGACAGAAGTAGTCATCCTGCTCAGGTTCCTATAGTGGTCTGAGCACCTGCAAGGGATAGCAGAAGAAAAAGATCTACCAAAAACCATTTAACTAGCCAGCACAGATTGTAGTACCCAATTAAGTTGGCTCCAGGGCTCTAAGGCCATATTAATATCTCTGGAACTCTGATGAACAAAGTAATTTAGGCTGAAAATTTAGTAAAAACCTGCAAAGTCTGAGAGTTTTTACATTACAGATTGCTCAGTGTCAGAGCTTTATTCCTACTGTGTGGTGCTGTACTTCACATGCAGTCATTCAGCAGTCTGAGATTTATTAAATCTATCTGAGGACCTATTAAAATATGAAGGAAAGGTGCATCTTAAAACCCAGCATGTCTGGGAACTGGAATTTTTATGTCGAAGTCTGGCTTTTTTTTCTCTAAAGGTAAATCTATAAATTTTTCTCTATAGGTAAATCTCTCTGAAAGTTCAGAGCAAAATCTCCTGAAATTGAGCAAAGCTGTTGTGAATAACAGCTCTTGCTATGAAAGAGTTACAGTGTTTTACTTAAGGTTGCCCTAGAGCAAGTCAGTGTGGTTTTGAAGATTTCTTATGCCACCTCTGTGGCCAGGCTTTTCCACCTTTATTCCAGTGCTCCTAAAAATGAAGATTGAGGCTCCTGATGAAATTTCAGAGGTGGGTTGCTTTGGTTTGGCAGTGTGGAGTTTGTTTGTTGGCTTGTAATGCTGTGGGGCATGGTGGTACCAAAGAATAGACCTTCTGTAAAGAGGTTTCTAGGGCCGGGGACTTGCAGGAGGAGTTGTTTGGCATGTTTTTAGTCAAAATCTTACAGAAGTCACCTGTAAAAGCAATTGCTTTGTAATTGCTGCAGTCAGAATTCAATGAAGATATTGCTAAAATCCTCATGCGAGTGATATGTGTGTTACATAGACAAAAAAAACCTTACTTTTTAAATTTGAAGCATTTTTCTGAGCTCTAGTTCTTCACAATTACTAACGACTCTTTCAGAAACCAATCAGACTCTGATTCTTCGAAAGCTCCCTCCTATTGACTTGATTTTCTACTGTTATGTGAATGACTTCAAAATTGCACCCCAAAAAAAAAATCAGACATTTTAATGAAAATCTTATTAATTTGTGATGAGGTGGCTGGTACAGGAAAAGTATAGGTTGATTTTCAGTCCATTCAGGACTGTATGGCTGCCAAATATTAAGAAGTGAGCGAGATACATGAATGAGTGCAGGTTATGGTCTCTGGATGCCATGGATATATACCACAGGTCTCAATCTTTCATCTGTGCAAAAAAGATAGAAAGCTCAATGTGATATTGTTGGCTAATAATGAAGAAGTTATCTGGTGCATGATCTCTATTTGGAACACAGATACAAGATCAGCTGTTATCTGTATAATGCACACATCATTGAATTGGTTAGTGAAGCAAAGTTTGCATTTAAAATAATTTGGATCTGTGATACCAAGTCTATTTTAAATCCAGAAAGGCACCATATGAAATATTAGTAAATGCAGGTATTCTTCCAATATATTAATAACAGTTACGTCTCTGTATTGAAGTGCTTTGTTTGTTTAAATTGCTCTGTTGTGATGTTATATATGTAGTAGATGGTGCCCTATACACCATAAAGAAATCAGATGATGAAGAAGAGAGGAATTTGTCACCTGTTCATTAGAGAAACATCACAGGTTTTAAGTTTAGAAGGAAATGTAGAGTGAACTTTCCTCATGATTAGTAAGGTCCAGCTGTTGTTACTTGACAGTGGGCTCACATATTATAAGGGTAAAATATTAGAAATTGAAAGGTTCTTTCTACCTGCAGGAAAGCACGACAAATGAGAATTACAGCATACCACACATTTAATTGCATTTACCATGACATCTAGCAGATGCTGGAGAAAACAGGATCAATAGTTTTGTGTCCTGAGGGAAGGTCAGCTCACACCAGATGTACCAGTTTTCTTCCCCTTCTTATATAATAAAAAATGTGCTGTGAATTGATTTAAATCTTACTTGAATCTCCCTAGAGAAGTATGTATGTTATAGCATTTCAGCTTTACTGACAATATAGGTACCATTCATTTACCAAAACTCATTCCACCATGCTAATGAGGTAATCTTGTTCTGAAAGAACAAGCCATTAGGAGGAAAGTTTGTATACAGAAGCATAATGCTTCTTAATGGGGTATACAGAGACTTTTGCTAGTAATCAATGGGGAGTCTAGGAAATAACACATTTTTGCCAGTTATATTTTTATATTATTTACTTTATCAAAAATGCAAAGCTTAAGTTAAGGTTGGATACAAGCTTAAAAACAAGAATGAAAATCACCTTTATAGGAGAATATAAAGTGTAGCATGATGTGTTGTGTGAAATGTCATTACTGTAGCATTGGAAAGAAAAATGTAAACTTTAGGAGGAGAATCAAAGTTGATGGATGGTGTGTTATCAAAGAGGAATTTTGATACCTGCCTATCTTTTGATTTCAAATAAAGCATCTACTCAATTCTGAGTTTGTTTAATCCTTACTTTATAGGCATATTCTCTGCTAGATAGATGAAACTCTATCTTAGAAATGGCAATGACTTAAGAAAAGAGATAATTGATCTGTGTTCACCTTCAAATTTCAGACTGCTGAAAATGGGGCAAGTTACTATATCTCTGCTTAGGTGAGAGTTAAATCTGCTGGATGCTGTCAAACATTTACATTGATGAAAGAATTCAGGGTCCATCATTTTTGGATACCACCTGAGAATTTACTGTTATGTAGGGGTCAACTGTATGCGTAGAAATGTGTAGTCACTTGGTGCTTTGGAAGAGATTTCCTGGAGAAACTGTTCATTAACTCCATGGTGTGGTATGCAGCCTCGTAGCTGTTGATCACACAGAGCAAGTAGTTATCAAAGAGAGGACATTGCAAGGTCATTAAATTCCTTTCCATGCTGGGTAATCATACCCTTTGTGGATAACCTGTTGCGCAGCACTCTCAGTCTTGCAGCAGGGTAAATTACAGAATCCCTACAGGTGCTCTTATTGATTATGGCCTGTCATATCTGCAGGCCAGTTATTTACTTACAGCAAACACAGGGTGTGTAGTTGGCTATTACTGGGTGCTTGTCTGCTTTCATTTGGTATCACCAAAATGCAAGGATGACAAGAGCCTCCTTTTGTTTCCTTTCTGAAAGAGTGGCTGTACCTCAAGCATTTGGTCTTGTTTTCATTTATGCCAATTAATAATGTAAGTGACGATGGAAGATTCTATTTGGAAATGGCTGTTCCTTCTGCATATATAAACCCCTCACAACTCACCTGCCTTTTTTAAGGCTGTGCTTTGAAGCAGCTATTCAAAACAAATAATACCCTACGACGTGAGCAGCCCTGTTGTGAGCAAGGGCACCATACCAAAGGTGAAGCTGACCAAAGGGATTAAAGGATTGCAGCACTTTCTCTTTAATCAGCCCATCCCTTTTTTTCCCCAGGTATATAGTGCCATGGTTACTCTAACTACAATGAGATACTTTTCCTCTCAACAGCTTCTTCTGTTTCCCCTTTTTTATCACTCATATACTTCCACATTGTTTTTGTTTTCACAAAGCTTAACTTGGCTATAAGACTAACTTCTGTCCTTATTCCAATATTCTGGGGACTCATGATTTTTTGTTTTTCAACAAAGGAACAAAGTCAAGCCAAAAACATAGACTGGGAAAATCCTTATAGTCAGGAGCCACAAGGAAAAAACTCTCAAGTTGTTTGCTTTTGACCATCAGCCTTTGATGCGAACTTATTATTTGGTTTACCTGATCTATTAAGATGATGGAAAGTCAGGTACAGTTGATGAAATAGTAATAAATAATGTTAACTGAGACGTCTGATTATGTGAACAAATAAGTTTAGTCATTGAAAGTCAGCTTAAGAGATGAGCATACTGAGGATCATCAGTGATCCAATGAGTTTTGCCTTAGGTGTGAGTAGAAAAGTTTATGACAATAATTGCTATTTCTAGTTTAATTGCTTATCTAAATCTGAGTTTGAATAAGGTTCACAGCGGTAATGAGAATCTGATATTTTCTTGTGAAATTTCAAAGTCTTTCTATTTCCTCAAAGACAGACTAAGCACTCACAGTCTTTATTCAGAGTGAATAGGGAGTTCTCATCCTTGCAAGAAAAAGTTGAAGACAATTTCTTTAAAACATCTCTTTTTTGGCTTCTACAACCTTAGTGCAGTGTAATAGGTAAGCAAGAAATCAGCTGCAAAAAGGGCAAAGCAGAGCTGAGGTGAAATTGGAAAAGGGAGGTTGGAGGAAACAAACCACAGCCACTGTGCATGCTCAACAAACAAGCAGTATCCAGCTCCACATTTTACTGCCAGATAGTGTACTTGGAAAATATGGCCTAAATCAATTGCACCCTTTATGTATTGTTTGCATTTTGCATGGAAACTGAAGATATAACATGGTAACAAGAAAAGCAGTCTTTGCAGACTGAACATTATGGAGTTCTAATAGTTTTGCAAAATGAGTTCTCAGTTTTGAGCCTATAGATGAAATTGTATTGACTGATATAGTGTTTAACACCTCTTAGAATCGAAGCCTTTCCCCATGTGAAATGAGGAGACCATATGGGAAGACAAGATTATCTGGGGCTTTCCAGAATGGGTGTGTTACAAATGGAGAGGGGAGTGTTTGGACAAGTCCCCGTCTCTGCCCAGGCCCCGTAGACAGTAATTTTATTGAGGCAGCCAGCACCCCAAAACCCACTCTTACTTTTCAGGTTCTTAATAATGGCCAATTAGGTCTATTACAACATGGATTATTTGTTGAATAGACCAAGGAAAGCAGACATAAGACTTTAACAGATTACTTACTACACAGGAAAAACAAAAGAAACACTACTAGTAGATAAACAATTCAGTGCACAAGTGAGGTACCTATATTTTTACAGCTAGTGAAGAAAATAGTGTAGATTAGGATTCAATGTATCTTACCATCCAGTTTCTGATGGGGCATACATATGGTCCTTTCTCTCAATTTCCAGAAGAGTATCATGGAGATGCATCCAAACTGCGTGGGAGAAGTCCTGCACGTTTCAGGGAGTAGGAGGGTTCTGTCTCTGTGAAAATTTGCGTAGCTTTTATAGTGTAAAGCAGTGAATTTCAGTCAATGATACCTAATTTTTATCTCTCTCTACACCTCGCTCTCCAGACAAAGATGTTTATTCTTAGCTGGGGGTCTCGCCCTCTTGGTGCCAGAGATAACCCCCCTGTCAGGCATCTCTCTGCTGGGTTATCTAATCCACATGCACCAGCTGTCTGGGGAGGAAGGAGCAGGGGGGTGGAGGGCAGTGGTTGGGGAGGTGGGAACATCCTGCCACAGGGTATCCTTGCAGGTGCTTCCTGATGGTTTTGTTGTGCTCTTTTCAGCAGACCGGGGAGCAAGCTGTAAAGATGTTCACTTAATGTAATAAATAGTCATTATTAATGTTGTCAATAACACATCAGCTAAACACATCAGAGGGAATACCTCAAGCAAATGTTTCTCGCTGCAAAAACCTACCACATCTCCTTCCTCCTCAATTCAGTGTACAGAATGTGCAAGGAAAGAAAATTAGTTCAGATAATCTACTTACCCAGCCAGAAATATATATAACAAATATATAAAGCACTCTGAAAATGCAAGTTTTCTGTTGTAAACTAGTGTTTCCCAGATATTTTTACGTTGTTTTTTTTGTTTGGTAGGAAAAGAGATATGTGAAATACTTATATTACTTTTGATTATATATAGTTCTTTCCTCATGCAACAAAGGTTGGATGGGTCTTATTATTTGAAAGTGTTTTCATTCATTTAATGACAGTTTTCCCACACTTTTCAACTGAACATGATGAGGAATTTTCAATGTAATGGATTTTTCTGAGAAAAGAATGAAATACTGCTAATCTGACCTGAGTGCTTTGAGTACCCAGATTAGATTTATAATCTGACACAAACCAATTAACCTGGTTTTACTCTGGGCTTATAAAATATGAATTATGCTGAAGTATTTTGAATAATTGAATAAGGGGTGTGACTTCTAGCAATATGAAATACAGGCAAATTATCTGTGTTGGAGGGAAAAAATGCCCAAGGCTGTAGGCACTGTTCTGGGTTTTTTGCTGTCTAGCCCAGTTTTTTGTTCACTAACAGTACAAATATTGATTAATGAGTTCAGTAAAGATGTGACAAAGCTGTTGCTGCTGCCTCATGTTTGTTTCCCCTTTTCATGATACATTGAGTAAGATATGGAATCTTGTCCAAAAAGATTGAAAGTGATAAAAATATTACAGTCGTGGGAGAAATATACTGTAAATGGCATCTTTTAGCTTTGATTTCTGCCTTCCATCAGCAAGTAGTGATTGAATCCACTAAATGAGAGAAGGCCGCTGTGCCAGTTAGGGTATTATTGAAATGGATTTTGACATAGACTGTTGCCTAAACAATCAAAGATATCAGCAGGAATAGGACACTGGGTATACAGTGTAAATATCCAGTTTGCATAGCACTTAAACAACTTGAGAGTTTTTTCCTTGTGGCTCCTGACTATAAGGATTTTCCCAGTCTATGTTTTTGGCTTGACTTTGTTCCTTTGTTGAAAAACAAAAAATCATGAGTCCCCAGAATATTGGAATAAGGACAGAAGTTAGTCTTATAGCCAAGTTAAGCTTTGTGAAAACAAAAACAATGTGGAAGTATGTGAGTGATAAAAAAGGGGAAACAGAAGAAGCTGTTGAGAGGAAAAGTATCTCATTGTAGTTAGAGTAACCATGGCACTATATACCTGGGGAAAAAAAGGCATGGGCTGATTAAGGAGAAAGTGCTGCAATCCTTTAATCCCTTTGGTCAGCTTCACCTTTGGTATGGTGCCCTTGCTCACAACAGGGCTGCTCACGTCGTAGGGTATTATTTGTTTTGAATAGCTGCCTCAAAGCACAGCCTTAAAAAAGGCAGGTGAGTTGTGAGGGGTTTATATATGCAGAGAAATTCCAGAGAGTGCTTTTTAAAAAAAATCCCAAAGGGCAGAAGCAGAGTCAGGTATATGGAGTACCACCTAGGCTACGTGCCAGCGTTAGCCTTTCTCTCTCCTGAGTGCAGCTACGCTGGTCAAATGGGATCTAAAAGTACTTACGACAAATCCCATTGTGCCACAGCTGCCTGAGACTGATTGGCTAAATTTACTCTCAAACCAAGGCTCATCTGCCTTTTGTCTTCTCTTACCTCCATCTCTGCTCATGGTTTTTACTGTTACTGCCGTTTTTAATGTGTAACTCTAGAATGAGCTGAATCCTTCAGTTGAATCAATCTCACACCGTTGAATGGAGTGGTCCAGCAGGGAAGTTGGATGGTTTGGATGAATGCATGCTGAGCAGTGCTGCCATCTGCATTTCATATGATGCTCGATTCATGGGCTGTTCTGGAAAACTGTTTTAGCTCCTTGTAGGCAAAGGGAATTAGGAATGCTGTAAAATACTTTCAGTCTTTTTATTCTTTTTATGTGTTTGGTACAGTGGGAAAAAAGGTAAATGACAGATTTGTTTTGCATTTCTGTAAGCAGTAATAGCATTTCGAAAAGAATGCAGCTGAAAATATTATGTGGCAAAATGCTGGTACAAAAAGATTACTTATGTCAGATGGATTCATTCTGCATTCTCTTAATTGCTGCCAGAGCTGTGATACATAAAGTCTCCAAAACATCTGGAAACATGGAGACATTATCAACAGGAAAATGCTTAAAAAAATATATAAGCACTGCTGAAATAAACTGGTGATTTCTCTAGGAGGATTAAGATCTCCTTCACATCAGCAAGTGAGAAGCTCATGAGATATATCATTAGCAAGTTGCTGCTTCTTCCAGATCTTTTTTTGGGCAAATCTGTTTTTATCATGATCTGGGTCTGATCATATTCTGCCGATTGGTGGCTTGTGCAGAGAAGGTTTCTTCTTTATTTTCTTTTTGTGAGTTCTATGCTCCTTTAGTAGCCTAGGGATGGAAATTTTTTCTGGAGCACTTTGGTTTCCCTTTCTCCCAGCTTTGTTCCTGTTGGGTGGTTGTTGGAGTGGTGACTCTGGGTCGGGCTATGTGTTTGTAAGAGACATCAGGCTTTCAAAGGACTATGGGCAGATCTGAATAAGACTTATACAGGAAAGCTTTCATGGAGAAATTTCTTTGCAGACAAGCAGAACTATCAAAATACATTCATTTTAGTGGAACTCCTCATTCAAAATCCCTCAGCTAAGATAATACTGAAATGGTGGAATAGGTAAATGTGCTTCTTGTCCAGTTCTTATGATCTCTCTGTTGCTCCCATGGAAGCCCAAGTTCAGCTTTCAGCACCCAGGAGAAAGCCACAACTTAGGAATGTTTCTAACCAACCTCCCAGTCCTTGCCATTTCTCTTGTAAGCTCCTGCCAGGAAAGCGTGAGATGGCACATCAACACCTCCTACTGTGGCAGCCTCTCACCAATCCCCCTGGTAACTCCATCTATCACCTATATCTCAAGAAAAACAGCAAAAGCTTCTACCCCAGCCACTTAAGATGATACTATATTTTGTGAATACAGGAACTGAGAGTGTGTATTGCAATCTGGAGTAGTCTTTTTTTAATAATAATTAGCTATCTAATTGCATGTCCAAGCCCTGTTGATGCATTTGCACTTGTGCATAATTAGGATTTATTTGAAAGCGTGCTGGTTTAATGGTTTGTCTCCACTTTCTACAAATGAAATTAGAGATAAATTTAATTTGAAGTAATAAAGTTAAAACAAACAAACAAACTAAAGCCAACAAAACAAACACTCATCAAAAATAAAACAAACAAACGAAAACCCCCCATAAATTACACTGAACATATTGATCAATCCCAACTCATGCAGCACTGGCTTCTGCAAGCTTTCATCATTGAGGATTTGTCCCGGGTCCTGTTGAACTCGAGTAGTATTTACTCTCTCAAGTAGTAGCTGGAAGCACATTGTGGACCCATTAAAAATGTACCATATTTGTAATAAACCTGCAGAACTAAGTACCAATTACAGGTACATACCTGCCCAATAATTCGTTATACCCAAATTATATCCCACAATATCTGCTTTTTGTCTAAATGCCAACAATCTCATTTGTCTTGCTCCTAGCTCGGATGCTTAACAAAGATTAGACAGAATAACAAATGGTATCATTATCTTTCTAAATGAATATAATGAAGAGAAAATAAAATTAAGAGTGAGGCAGGAAATTGTTAATATGTTTATGGAATTATTGTTATTGCATTAGTGAAAATGGGTTTTCATCTACTTCTGACTTTCAATTGCAGCACTCATTTGAGTACAGCAGGATCAAGATATTACTGTCTTTTTAAGTTGTTTCTATGCAGTTGCAGACAGGCAGATATTACATTGATAAGCAAGAGGTCAAAGGTATATTATCATAAAGGAAGAGTACTCTCAAAGTTCAGTTGTGATTTGCCATTTCAGATGCTCTGGTTAAAGATCCATCTGTAGAAGTTACTGAGAAAGTATAGAATCACAGAGTCATTAAGGTTGGAAAAGTGAATGGTAATATGTATTATTTGGTTGTGTTTATGTTCTTCCTTTGTTCCTTTTCTCTAGGGAAAAAGGCTTTGTGTTAGAAAATTCACTGATGCTTTTTATAACTTTCCTTCAGATGCCTCTGTATGACCTGGCCTCATCATTTTAATAGTGTGCTGGGAAAAAAAGGGAATACCCTGAAGTGCCAGGGCTGCTCTGTTTTAGTTTGGGAGTCCAGAGAACAAAGAATGAGATCAGGAGATGATGAAGAGTTCCTCCCCTAAGGTGCTGGAGTGGTTAGTGCTCCATGGCTGGTTTCGGTTGACTCCACTCTCAGGAGAATCTTTTTCACAAAAAGTGGAGCAAATCTACAAAGCAGTTACTTTTCCAGAAGCATTGAATTGGCATGAAATTATTTTTCTTATTTGAGGATGAGTGCCACCTGAAATATAAATGGTCCCTGAGTGCATTGATGATCAAGGTCAAAGCCTCTGAGGTGCCATTAGGTCATCTCATAGGGTTAAGCTACAATTTCTGTGAGACCATGGACATGTGTGCCCATTAGTGTAGTTTCAGTAGGGGGAATTTTTGCTGAGAGTCTGGAACAACCCTCTGCATCTCTAGCAAGATGCCATAACTGTTCTGCCACTGTTTCTCCTCTTCTTCCACCAGCTACTTAATTTGTAGCGTGGAAATATTCCCGTTTATTTTTATGTGACATTGTACATATGGTTAGACCTTATGGGATGCTTAAAATGTATGTTTTGAAAGATTACCTTTTGGCTTTGTGGCTTTTTTTCATCTTTTTAACTGTGGGCAACATCAGCCCAGAACTAGATTGTTTATGAAATAATATTGCCCACTGGCAGTGAAGGAAGAGGCAGATAGAGTGTTTTATGTCATGATGACAGCTTTCAAAGCAGTTCATTCCAACCATTTAGTCCAGGAGGAAAAAGCATTAGTGTGTGCCTGAAGGAATTTTGTGCTACAAAACCTACATATAAGATCATATTAGAAAAGATTACATACGCTGAACAAAAAGGTTGATGATCTTAAGGAGATTCAGTATCAGTACTGAGCCTCCGAGAGCAGGTACAAAGAATGTGATGTTACACGTGCCCCACTGTAATTATGGCATTGAGAAGACCCCTAGTAAAGAGCATAAAATGGCACCAAGTGTTTAAAGAAGCAATTTTTCTGGTTGCAAAACAGTCAAAAAGTAAGAAATGGTAATTTTGAAAGTGTTTTTCCAATACCGTTGCCTTGTGTGGCTGGTGTTCTGGGTTGCCACAACATCTGCGTATGGAGGAGAGAGGTTTTATGAGCCATTCATTTCATGTATTTCTTAACTTCTTAGCTATGACAGTCTTCCTGATGTTCTTTTGTGTAGGTCTTGAATTGCATCTGCTTATGATCTTAAAGGAAGAAATTGTGATGAGGCATCCACTTGAGGTCTTTTGTTACTCATCAGGGCCCTCTGTCCTTGGCTGAGAGAGGAGCTGGTGGCAGAAGTTGCTGTCCCTGAGAGGCACCACAGAGTCTTTCAGGGATGTTTGCTGGAAGACAGCGTGGCAAGATGCCACGGTGACTCCTCCTCCAGGCACCCTGTAGGAGAAACTGCCCAGTTCCCTAACCTGGTCATTTTTGGTATCCCCTAATTATTCCTGTCCCGTTGTTTTTCCTGATGCCTAATGAAGCCAAGTATATGCTAGTGAGGCTCCCAACTCTCTTCATGGTCTTTGTATCCTGACGGTATCCTAGTCTTGTTCTCCAGCCTCATGTTTTTCATCCAGTTTTAATGACACCAGTCTGTCTGACCCAGTTTTCTCTTCTCCCAGTGTACATTTACCCATGGAGGGCTCACCCTTTTATGCAGAGCAAGGCCAGCCCCCTTCTCCCAGCTGCTGTCCTGACAGATCTGCCTCCCCCCTCCTCTTTTGTGGACCCATTTTCCACATTCTATTTTAGTTTCTCATCAGCAATGGTTTTTTTGTAATCACTCCTTAAAAGAGAGGCAAGTAGTTATTTTAGAATGACTTACATGGCAGCGACTCTGACAATGGATAATACTGCAATAATCTAACATTTGGAAGTAACATTCTTGGCAGAGATTTGAGAGTAGAAGTGTGAAGCCTGGTGGTGTTTCAGTGGTTCCATGGATTCTCACTGCAGTGCCTCCTGCTTGATCTGGATTCATAAATATCAGAGCACATAACACTACCAAGGAGGTTATTTGCTATGTCCAAACGTAAAGCTGTAAAGTAAATATGAACAAGGATGTAATGTGCAATATGAGCAATTTGCTTAGAGCTAAGTGATCATTCTGCTGTGTGTGTTAGATTAATTGGCAACATCTTGGTGTATCCAAACTTGGATTTCAACAAATGAAGAGAGGAAAAAAATGCAGTTTTTGAAAAATGAGTGCTTTATGCATTTATAGTTGCATGTGGTCTGTGGTCACTGAGGTTAACAGCTGCTCATTTTATTTTTGCTGATTTTTCAATCACAAAATAATATCCTGTTCCAAGTGGAGGATTTTAGGAAAATACTGGAACAGATGAATAATATTAGCAAGTTACTAACTAAATATAATAGAGGAGGAATGCATTTCAATGTATTCAATTTTGCGGGATTATGGAGTTGGCATAGCATTAAAATGGGTCCTTAGCTATCAGACACTGAAAATGATTGCATGTCATATTATCATTTATTTGATTTCTAATTTGGCTTCAGACAAACTCTATTACCCAAATATTCACCTAACTATAAAAATTGGACAGTCAGTATAAGCCTGCTGCTCGCTAGGATTGAATGAATCCTAGGTGTTTACTGGTGATATAAAAGGCATGTAGGCAGATATGAAAAATAAGTAGGCAGAAGGAGTAAGGGACTCTCTTCAGAGGCCTTAACATTCTCAAGCTCCTTGAGCAGTATGCACAGGGTAATAATGATATCTTAATTAGCAAAAATTACAGCTCCATCTCACTGCATGAAGGGACCACTTAATAATGTAAAAAAGCAAAGTTGCATTTTTTTATAATCATTACTTTGAAGAACTGGCTTGAACAAAGAATTTCTTTCATTGGTCTTTATAGTGGTACGTTTTGGCTGGGGAGGCTATCACCCAACAAATCCCCTTTATTGGGAACCTGCCATAACCAGCAGCTCAGGATCTGAAAATGTATAAATTTGGTGTGCCTATGTGAGCACCCATTATTTTCTTTTTTTGCAACTGAAATAAGCAACATGGTGTAATTAAAAAATGAATGTTTTCTTTACCAATATAAAAACTGAGAGCATGTCATGTCAGGTATTTGCATTTGTTATGTCTTGCAGCATCATCACAATGTTTAATAAATATTTATATTTAGTGTTTGATTTGGCACCTGGAAAGTCCATACCCTGAATAATTTCACAGAACATCTGGAAATTTTTTTCATAAGAAGTTTCACATTCACTACTATGCTCCATATTTCAAGGCATATTCATTTTTGGTATAGCTTTCATAGTATTTTTGGAAACGGCTAGAAAAAGTTCTTTTCCAAAAAGAGGAAGTGCACTGTACTCTCTAGCGCTCAATGATAGTAGCTGAGATTTCGGTACAAAGTGGGGAAGTGGGCTGACAAACATATGTTTATTCCCAGCTCTGTAATAATTAGCTAATGAGCTAATGAGATACAATTGTCGTCTTTACCCATTTCTGCCAGAAATATTATTAAAATTATTAAAATTGATATCTCACCCTCCTAAAGTAATGACCGTTCTGTGGAGAATAAGCAGAGAGGGCAGAGGAGATTCCAGTCTGGGGAGAGCATGACCCAAAATGACAGATAGCTTACGAATAGCATGATGTGACAGAAATATCAGACATCCAGAAAGTACGGCTTTGTTTTGAAAATCATGCAACTAATGGCAGCTTGGCAGTCTTTTTTAGAGTTTTGGATGAATATGATTAAAAGAGTACAATTCATTTATCTGCTGTTAATTTAGTAGGCATGGATAATTCATAGCTTACAAATCTCACACACTATTTATATTTTTGAAGGCTGATACAATCCCATTTCCCAGATGTAATACAGGCAGGGCATCAGTTCAGAAGCTGCTGCCATATCCTCTTAATTAATAATATTCATCCAGTTTAAAATCTGGGTGAGAATAATGAATTAGAGGAACACAGATGTAGTCAAGGGACATGTCAAACGCACATCTAGCATCAAAACTGAAAAGGCAGAAAAAATCAACTTCAGCTCTATTTCAAGTGTTTTCTTGGATTTTCAAGTTTTTATTTCCTGAAGCAATGCGTGGGGGAAAAGCACTCCAGCGTTTGCCAGAGCAGCAGTAGCTGTACACTTAGCACATAGCAGAGTCTGCATTATTTCACAGCTGTTTCAAGGGAAAGCATTTTATCTCTTTTTCTGTGCTGCCTCAGCGCAATAGCAGTGCTTCCCATGTAGGTCAAGAGACCATGATGATACTGGTCTCTTTATGCTGCCATCAGAAGTGTTAGCTTAGAGTTCCAGTGGGACTTGCTTTCTCATTTTTTATTTTTATTATTTGGGTGCAGACAGGGTGAATAAAAGGTCTTGTTAAATATAAATAGAAGCATACAAAGCAAAAAAAGATATGTGTTATAAAAAATACGGGAGCAGTACTCTGTGTGATAGCTATGTTAAGCATCAGTGGATGCATCTTTTTTCACAGCTGATCTTTTTGCTGCTGGGTTTTTTTTCCCCAGTCTCCATCTCTTCCACACCTCTTAGCCTTTTCTGACCTGTGTGATATTGAAAGTACATTGAGTATGTGGAATGCCCTCATCTCAAATTCGCTCACTCTAATGCAGAGCACTGCCTTCAGGTTCAATGACAGCAGAGAGACAATGAGATCATGCTCAGGCTCTTGCATGGAATCACTTCCCCACCGTCAAAACACACTTTTTAAGTAAAAACAGCAGCCCAACACAGAGTGAAAATAGAAACACACAGGATAGCCAAGGTGGGGGTAGAGACAAGATGGCTTCAAACTGAAAGAGAGTAGTTTTGGTTTGGGCATTAGAAGGAAATTCCTTATTGGGAGAGTGGTGAGGCACTGGCATGGGTTGCTCAGAGAAGTCATGGGTTCTCCCATCCTTGGAAACGTTCGAGGCTGTGTTAGATGGAGCTCTGAGCAACCTGATCTAGTGGAATGTGTCCTTGTCCGTGGCAAGGGGGTTAGAATGAGATGATCTTGAAGATCTGTTTCAACCCAAACTGTTTTATGGTTCTTCAATAAGACAGCAGCTCTGCCTTCTCCCTCTGTGTTCCACTCAATCTCACCTAAAGCTTTTTCATGTCAACATCTAAAATAATCCTGTATGTGCCTGTGTAAACCAGTGGCCTTGAAATTAACTCAGTCATCGGTGGTGAAAGTTCAGTCAATAAGAGCAGGAGTCATGTCAATAAGACTAGAAGGAGTTGGGGTTGCCTCCCAGAAAAGTGCATGGGTTGAAGGTTTTAGTATTTCAGTGACACCGGTCTAGTACATCCATTTCCTTTACCTAAGGCATGAGCAAGGCTTATTTTGTAAGGAAGAATATTGTGATATTTTGTGAAATGTCAAGTGATTATCCCAGCAAAGATTGAATATCAGTGGCTTAACTGAAAAAAGAAAAAAGAAATAAGAGAGAATCACATCTTTTCCATAAATGAGAGAAAAGCCTAAATAACTCTGTGGGCCCTGATCTCCAGTTCATTGTAGGAGCACATTGCAAAGCTTCTCAGAGAGGAACATGGCTTCAGACAGGGACCTTGAAGTCACTGCTACATCCCTCAAGCCTGGCTAGTGATGTCCAATAAAGAAAATTGTTCTATATATATGATAATAGGAAAATCAAGATCATGTTAATATATACTGCATTGGGATTTGCTGGTTAATTCTGGCTGTGGGGCACGGACATCTATTAGTAACTTTGAAGAAGTGATACTTTAAATGAGACTAGGTTTGAATATAACATATTCATGTCAGATTATTTCTTTTTTTAAAGTAATTTCAGGATTTTTGCCTATTCCATGACTTCATGTGGGGTTTAGGATCACTTTTTTTTTCCCCCTTCTAGAAGAAAAACCAACCTGTTTGGCCTGAGGTAGGTAGGACGAAAATATTGGTTATTCTAAAATAAGAACCTAAAATAAGAAATGTTCATATCTCAACAGATATGCCTAAGCCATTAAAATTACTGCCTCGATAGAGAATTTGGCCCAAAGAAAAACACAGTGCTGGAGCTGGTCCTTCAGCAAGTCTTCCAGATATCTCAGTTTTATGATTGTCAGGTCATGATTTCTTTCTCTGCCACCCAGCAAAGCAGCAGTTTGACACTTACTCCTGGCTCCTACCCCACATTCACAGAATGCTTAAGGTTAGAAAAGGCCTCTGACATCACTGAGTACAGTCATTAACCCAGCACCACAGTGTTCACCACTAAACCATATCCCCAAACTCCACATCTACATGCCTTTTGGTCACTTCCAGGGATGGTGACTCTATCCTTACTCCAGCCCTGGGGAAATGGTGAATGGCAATGATGAAAGGGAAAATCAGCCCTTCTGATCCCAAATCAATTTTACCATGAGGTTGTGTCAGGGTGAAAGTGACTCAGGAGTAGGGAAGCAGTTAGGGTGGGTGTGAGAGGACAGGCTCTTTTATTTTAGCTGTGCAACTCTCATATCCATGAACCCATGTTATTAAAAATTTGTCATCAGTCTCCCCTATAATTAGGGGATTAATAATGTGAAGTTAGCTATTGCAATTTAATCATTTAGTGTAATTTGGGATGAACATACCTACATATCCCCATCTACACTTGTTTGTCCACGTTGGGGTTTTTTTATTAGAATGTGCCAAAACATTGATTTTCAGGTTATAAAATAATGAAATTACCTGTATTCAGTTCATTTTAAAAGAACCCTCCTGAAATAAGAAAAATGCCTGATATCTTATGCATCTGAACATGGATGTTATCAAAACAATGAATATACACTTATAAATAAATACATGAAAGTATTTATTTGTATGCATATATTTAAAATTGTATTCATATTGTATATGTGTCCATGTGAAATCTGATCCGGTGATCAGATGCAAGGAGGTCAGTTACACTGAAATTGCTTGCACCGGACACTAATTTGTTTGTGCTGTTTGAGAAAAGCACGGTCTTTTCCTTGTTTGCTGTGGTCCTGTTATTGACTCACATCTCATATCTTGAAACACACTGATGATAAACACCAATGAGCAAATAAAATACTCTGTAAAATGTTCTGCAGGAGACTTGTTGCTCAATGGAATGACTTTCTGAGCAGTGTTGAAACTCT
The DNA here is from genome assembly GCA_013397845.1 of Melanocharis versteri. Taxonomy (NCBI): domain Eukaryota; kingdom Metazoa; phylum Chordata; class Aves; order Passeriformes; family Melanocharitidae; genus Melanocharis; species Melanocharis versteri. The sequence continues at coordinate 104,747 of VZTG01009135.1, forward strand.
TTGAGGGTTAGTGCTTGCCATACCCATCTTTGTCTGTTGACAGTGTAAATTTTAATTTAGTGGATTTAATTTGTGTTTTAAGTGGCAAGAATGTGTGTTATTGGAGTAATTACTGTAAAGCTCTTTAATTATTGATTTCCGCAACATAGCAGGCTTGACAGTTTACCAGATGTAATGAAGGAAAAGATACACATTAGCAGGATGGATATGGAACAAACAAGCCTTTTCAATAGAGACTTAATTCATTTTAATAGATATACAGTAATTACCTAGGAAGTAAGACTGTTCTCTTCATTGTGACATTAACGATTCAGATGAAGCAACAGAGAGGTGATATATAGGTATATTATAACTGTGTTTAAAAAGACCACTGTTGGCTTATGGAGGACACCAGGGTTGACTTTAAAGATGCATAAAACCTTCATATTTACTCATTTCTTTACTGCTAAACAGAGTTTAGTAATGATATGTATTTACTCCCCCCATCCATCTCATCTTTTAACAATTTCTCCATCTTCATTTGAATTCCCCAGGAGAAAAGGAATCAGCGTTGCTCCTTGTTAAAGTGTGCAGGGCCAAAGGAATGAGATGGCACTGCATGCCCTAAAGCCCACCCTCTGCAATTTGCTTTTCCTAGAGAGCTGAAGGCATGAGGCAGCCCTGCTGGGGTTCGAATGTGTGATTTTGGGCATCCCCAGCCATTTTAAACCTGCTTTGTGGGCTAACAAGTCCTGGATCTCCGTATGTGACCATCCTGGGACTGTTAACTGAGGCCACTATTATGGAGAACTTGAATTGGTGCAGATACCACCTTTTCCTCCTTTTTTTAATATGCTTTTGTTACTTTCCATTTCTTGATGTGCAGTTATATCAGAGCTAACTTCCCTAGAAGCACAGCCTGGGTCAGCTTCAGTCCCTGGGAAGGAGTTTAGCTGCCATACCCACCGTCCCATCATCACTGTCCTGTTCCCAAATTCACATAATGCACTTTTAAAAGCAGCGTGAATGTGTTGTTATGGAGAGGTGTTGTACCTCCTTTGCGACAGATTTCAGCCGCATTATAGACCATAGATAAGAGGACAGAAGGATGCTCCAAGGGCTCAGGTTTATCTGGGATCTGAGAGTTTTTAAGCTATTAGTGTGTATTCATGTCCAGGGAGAGTAAAGTTGCCTGTAAGTGCTGTGACTTTCTCTACAGCTGATGCTATCATATAGACAGCAAACCCAGGTGCCAGCAAAAAAAGAGCAAAGAGCAATAACAAGGCAACACCACTTTTGATTCTTCCCTGGTTCTAAAATACAAGTCCTCCAAGCAAGAGGGGTTGTAGGGCTTTCCCATGGGTGAACAGCACCTACATCATGTGTGTTTTATAGTCATTGCAAGACAGGCTTTGAAAGAGTTTGGATTTTGTGTTGGGAAGCTGTGGGTAGTCTGTCTCATTTACCCAAAGCAGGAGCTGGGGGAACATTACTGAATCAATACCATGACATACAGTAACAAGTCTTTAAATGGTTTGTTTGACAGAGTCACCTGAAGTTTCAATTCCTTGCTTGAATTTAAGAGCTGTGAAAAGGAAATGAGTGCACAGAGGCAAAGGAGACAACAAATTGGTGCTATTTCTGGCCCACTGCCTGCTGTGTGTCTGGTTGGTATCGGAGCTCCCTGTGGGACCTGGCCATGCTGTGGGCAATGGGATGCAGCATCCTTTCAAATACACACGTGCAGTTTCTGGTGGTGTTCACAAGTTAATGTCAGGAAATGTGTAAAAAGCTTCAGTAGCTTTGCTGGCTGCTGCAGTTCCCGTGGTAGTGAAATGGAAGATTTGCTGGTATCTGCAAAGGTTTAAGCCCTAACTGAGGGCAGCTGATCATGAAAACGGCTATTGTTGTACAATGCATGGCATAAAAAAAGGCCAGATTGTAGCTAGGCACGTTTTCTTTATTCCTTCAAAGCCAGCTGCCCAGATTGTAAGTATTACCAAGTGAAAGAGCTGGCTGAGTGTAGATGCCTTGCTGTTTGCAGGTAGAGTTGGAGCCAGGGCTCTTCAGGGGATACCTCACAGAAGGTCTCCACTTTTAATGGAAAAGTCACCTTTACAACCAAAGGGAAAACCCATTTGGCCAGCACAGCCTCTTGTGACAGACGCTTTGCATGCCTGACAGCTGAGAAAGCACAGTTTTTTGCCATGTCTGTCTCGTGATGGATCAGTTCCTTGCTGCTATTCACTGTGCTCAGTGTCTGTGCTGGCTGTGGAGAGTGGTGTTGGGGCAGGGCTGAGAGGCAGATGGGGAGACTAGAGGGAACACTGCTACCAACAGTGAAGAGATCAGCAATAATAAACAACTCCTGGAAGACACAAAGTCAAATAGCTGGGAGGCTCATGAAAGGCTGATGCTCATGGCATGGCTGTTTCACAGGCATCAAAACAGAAACACAGAAACAAAGAGGATGGGGATTCAGTGCCATTATGGTGCAAACTGGGGGCCTGTTGTGTCCGTGTCTCAGCTTGTCAACAGCAAAGGGATGAACAGACCTGGATATCACATGCACATAGAGAAGTTTTATTCACATTAATAATTTCGAATAATTACATTGAAGAGTTGACATAATACTTTTACTAATAATGTTATGATGTCATTCTGAGTGTAGTGGCGTGATGATGTCATTCTAGGTGTACTAGTGACAGTGCTAGAATAGGTGACTACAGTCTCTAAACCTAATTAGATGTTGATTTGTTTTCCAGCATAAAAGTGATAATGTAGTAAAAACTGAAGAAGCAATGTAAATATTAATTTGTAAGCAAGAAATCCTTAGCTACTACAAATCTACCTACAGCTATATCCATACAGGCCTGTTGAGAGTAAGGGCTAAGGAAGATATTATAGACCAGTGGATTCATGCTCAGCATGTGGCTGTATGTCAGCTTACAGGACTGGAGATACCACTCGGTTTCCTCTAATTTCTGTGCAACTTAAAAATCTGTTAAGATCACAAAAATAAAAAATGCATATTCATGAAGAAGATAAACATGAACAAACATTTTTGGTGTAATCTTAGTTTGTACAACAGAGGAAACACTAAACTTTTTCATTGCAAAGGGCTTGACAAGCAGCATAACAATACTACTGCCTGTTTTATATTTCCTTGGGAAATATTAGGAAAAGCTGAGTGTCTTACTCTTTGTGAATCCAAGTTTGCAGAACTTAAGATTGCTGAAAAACTAGGAGTCTAAAAGCAAATGTCTTATTTCTTGCCATCTGTGTGAATGCTGTTTTTTAAGAAATTGAAACCTTTCATTGACTAGGAAAGCTATTTCAGCACCATGGCTGAATTTCAGAGGAGCACTCAAGATAGTACAATTCTGTGGAAAAGTAATTCTGCATTTTTAGAAGCAAAACATAAATATATTGCAAAAGTTTCTTCTAATTTGAAACTTTCCAGTAATTTGAGAGCTCATTTTTGCATGTAAAATGAAGGACCCTTGCTGGCCTCATTGGTATTTCCTATAATGGAAGCAGATCTTTTGATGCTGTGGACCTGCTTGTAATATACTGCACACTGAACTTCAGCTGTAGGTCCTGTAAATTATTTAGAAATCCATGAGAGAAAACAGATATAAACCATCTTCTATAAATTAGTATCCTCAGATTGCTTTCAGTTGTTCCTTACCTATTCTTTGACTTGTCTATGTGTCAGGCATGAAGAACTGGGTATGCAATTCATTAGTGTCATTATTTTTATAGGCAAAATTCTTGATTATTTTTTAAAACTAGGGTAGAGACTGCATCTTCTTACAGGTTAATGCATTTATGGCATGATCACTATGTATGAAGAACAAGGGAAGGATATTTACATACTCATAAAAAAGTGGATTTCTGGGCCTATTTCTTGTGCACTAAATTTTTGGCCTCTCTAATGTACAAAAATTGTCAACAAGAAACATTTGAGCTTTGAAGGTTGAGGCTGAGGCTCCCGTGCAATCTATTCTTATAACAGAATCTCATCCACTTGCTTAATCTTAAAGATACCAGACTCCCTTGCTTCCCTTTCCTTCCTTCCTTCCTTCCTTCCTTCCTTCCTTCCTTC
>VZTG01009135.1:108882-305972 GCA_013397845.1 Melanocharis versteri
TTCCTTCCTCCCTCTTCCTTCCTTCCTTCACAGGCAAGGAAATCTGTTTGAAATGATAAACAGCATTCTTTGAGGAGATTTTTTTTTTCCTCAGATGAGACTTGTGATGCTCTTTAAGCCCTGCAATTTTCAAATTGCTTTCACAATTTATTCATTAGAAGTTCTGCTTGGTTTTTTGAACTTTTGGTCACCAGACTGCACCAGTTGTCTATTAAATAATTTAAATGTTATTTTTCAACAGAAAACAAAGAGAGTTGAATGGTTTGAGTAGAAAAATCTCACAAAGACACAGTGTAATGTGCTTAAGAAACGATGATAATAATTGCTTTAATGAGCAATCAAAGGTGCATTCTTAAAGTCTCAAGCAGTTAAAATAATATGCCATTTTGAGAGTGACATATCTTCTTTCTGTTTTGACATTCAGCTGCATTAGCGTACACTTGTTACACTTGTGCCTCCAAATCCTGCCTGTCAGATATTCTGAAATCTACTTAAACTTTCACCCAGGGCTCAAGTTCCTTCACCCTCAAACCACTTCACACATTTCAAGTGCCTAAGTGCCAACAAAGTCTTCCCTCCATCACAGAATGTGCTGCTCTTATCACTTCCCGAAAATACTTTTAGGCATGCAATGGGTAATTAATAAACTTGAATGCTAATAAGGAAGAAATAATGCTGCTAAGAGCAAAGTAGGGCTGAAAAGGAGTCTTCCATCAGAATTCACTTAAAACACTTAAAATCCACTTTGCTTGCAGAAGTCGCCCTAGACAAAATACCCTGGCCATAGAGAATAATATTTTCAAATGTACTTTGCCATCCTAAACTTTTTTTCCTCTTTTTTTGGATTTCTGTCTGAGCTTTTCATCCTTCTGTAGGTTTAAAGAAATAATATACATACTGTACATATAAAATAAATATAATCTGGAGGTTATTCATTTTTCTTTCTTCATGGGATAAAAAAAGGGATGTACCATATTCCAAAGTGCTGAATTTGTTTTAAAGGAAGAAGAAAACTGATCTTCAGCCTTAGCACAGGTCTTCCTCTCTTCCTTATTGCTGAAGACATGGATTCTACCTGGTATGTGCACATCCAGACTTTTCAGTTGCCTCAGCACTGAGCATTAGCAACTCTCAGCATAATGGCAGCTGATGGTGTTTATCTACTGCAAGATTAAGCTGTTTGGACTCAATTCCGAACACAGTTAATTCTGTAATTAAGCATTTGCTTCTGGTCCACTGGCTTTAAAGACCCTCACTGCTTAGCTCAGGGGTTTGCTAAAGTGCTGTCCTGAACAGGAACCAGAATTTGTACCCAAAACCCCTTGTTCCTCTTGCCCCCTGATTGTATATAGAAATATTCTCTGATTGACAGCACTTCACTAACATAATTGCATTGCTGAGCAGGTTGTTCTAGTGTACATAGCTGTCAGAAGGTTATGTCCACCTGCAGGGCAGATGAATTAAACCCTCTTAGGAGCCTGCCAGTGCTGGTGATGACTAGGAGGGGTATGTGCAACAGGATAATGAAACATTGTTCAAAATATTTGCTTACCACAGGAATTCAGTGACCTTAAGATGTGCCTGCTAAAGAGGTGATTATTGTTACTTCCAATTTGTGGTTCTAGATGCAGTTTTATTCTATGTTTGCTTTTGTGTTTGAGATGTATCTTATTAAACCCTGTCCATGAAAACACCAGGTTGGACGCAGTGTGGAGGGACAAGATGTACAACCCTTTTCCTTATCCATAAATGCAGTATACATGGGACCTAAACAGACACTCCACTTGAGAGATTTATATGGATGATTCAATTCATTAATCATTCAGAATGTCTGAATATATTTATCACAGAGGAACTAACCCAAGATTTAATGTTTTGTCTTATTTTATTTAATTTTGTTATGTTTATGATGTGTTGTGCGTCCTTTGGAACATAAATTGCTGTCAGTAAATTAATAACTCTCATTGAGACACCCCAGAGTATGAACCCAGTCTTTTACCAGTACAGCCAGATGAATTTCATTGCTATTAAAAGCTGATATGAAATAGAAATGAAGACATAGTAAATCTGATGATTAAGAATTTCTTTATGGAAATCTGTGCTTGTGCCACTGAAACACCCATATGACTGTAAAAACTGCCATAAAAACAGCTTGCAAAATGTATTTTGTAAGGACTGCTTGTGCATTTAACTTCAAACATCGCTGTTTCATGGAATTATTAGTTCTTCTATACATTTTTTCCTTAATAGTAACTGCCATATAAGCAACATATTGTTCATTGCATGTATTCTTAAGGTCCCATGGTAAACTATAAATTAGTGGGGAAATTATGAGTTTAAACTAATTCTTATGCTTAGCTGAAGCAAGAGTACACTTTTATTTACAGTTGATAGAGACCAAGATAATTTGGGTATCCACCACACCAAATGGGAAAAGAATTGAGCATCAATGGGATTTTAGCCTCTCTTTTCAAGTAAACAATGTTCCGGAGATATTACTTAGCCTTAGTGGTGCTGGCCCAGATGTAAGATCATGAGTTTAGTTTTTAAAATTGTTTAGTTCAAATTTATTGCCTTTTTGGGGTCTTTTGGAATAGTGAAGTTTCTGTTCAGCAAGAATACCAAAATTATGTGTATAGTAATGATTTGCTAGTTCACTTCTAAAGGTTTCATCCAAACTCCATTCTGATGATTAAATATTTTTCAAGTTATTTACCTGATTGATAGCTAGATATTCTATGCATGTGAACTGCAGTGGTTGCTTTTGATTGCAGTGAGAGGTTGGCATCATCATTTAGTCTCCGATAGAAATATGTTTTGAAAGTCCGAGTTGGGAAAAGTGTAGTTGATGTAGCATAACCTGCTGTTTTGATTCACAGAAGTAATTCAGATGTTACTATGAAGTAGCTGTTGCATTTCTGAGCTATGCTTTCATGCAGCACTTGTCTCATACTGGGTCTGTAGGCTGCTAAAAGTGGCCTGAGGAGCACATGCAGGGGTTCTTTGGGTTCTCTTCAAAGCAAAGGCTTCAGCCTGATCTTGACCCAACTTTTCATTCTTGTCTGTTCAACCTCAGAACCATGGGGTTGAAATTGGAGCAGAATTTGGTGTTCCCCTTTGAACAAACAAACAAAAAAAACCAAACAAAAAATCTGACTAGTTTGGGTTTGGTAACAGCAGTGTTCTTTTTAAGTCTTTTTCTTAATCTTAGAAAAGACCAAAAAGAAAGTCTAGTGGAAGTGGAAGCTTTTCTGTTAGGTGTTGTTGATATATCATATGTGGTCTCTTGATCCCTGGGTTGGCCCTTCTGAGAGCAAGTCATGAGAGGAAACTTAAGGGTGAGCTGGAAGCAGCTGTGTGCAGCCAGCAGCCTTCCAGAGCCACTGCATCCCAAGGCTCATGCTGCTTCTTTTTACAGCATCACTTTTGGTAGGAATGAGAATGAAGTTTAAGTTCCCATCTTTCTTCCTGCTTCAAATTTTTGTTACATTTTGGGATATCAGTGTTCTTGCCTGGCAGCACAATGCTGAATAGAAGTTATATTTTCAGGTGGCAGTCACAGACACGTGTATTTACTGTTTAAAAATCTACTTAGCTCTTTTGCTGTTCAGTGCAGTGGCACAGCAGTGGTGTGGAGGAGGCAGAAGTGGACGGGACTGCTGTTGTTTGAAGTTTAAGTGCAGCCTCCTCTGTATTGTCTGTTCTTCTTACAGACTGTTGTACAGAATGAAAGCTGTCTGCTGTGAGCAAGTTGAACAAATGCTGCATGAATTTAATTCATTCTGAAAAGCATATATGGTAAAATACATTTGTTTACTTCATCCTGCAGAATGGGGCCTTTAAGTCTGTTTCTAATTTATTCCAAGTTAGAAATATGAGGTAAATGCTGAAATCGTGCACTAATAAAGTCTCTTTATGTTCCCAGCTGGCATGAGAAATAACAGTTCTGGTTCACTAAAAATTACTTTGGGCCAACAATTTTGATGTGATTTTAGGTTTTATTTTCAGCTATGCAGGAGTTCTCCTGTGATGCTTTCTTTTTTGTGTTTTACGAGTAGTTAGTCTTTCTGTTCATCCCTGAAGAATAAGTAAAGTTTGTTTGTTTGTTTGTTTGTTTGTTTGTTTGTTTGTTTGTTTGTTTTGGTCAGAAAAGACAGTGTTTATCCAGTGTTTATCACAAGTGGAAGAGCTAGTAAAAATAAATACATAAAATAAAAGGACACATTTGCAAGTAGTTATTTATGGAGCAGACAGTGTTGGTGAATTATTTGGATCTCCCTAACAGCAAAATTTAGCAGCCAAAAAATAGCTTTTATTTCCGAGATACTTTCTTCTGTGCTTAGCATCAGCCTTATTTCTAATCCCATTCCACTTCATCTCTGCATAGAACATGCATCCTTCCACTACTTGTTTCTCTCCATCTTTTTCTCACTGTGCCATTCCCTGTTTTCTAGTGTTGTCTAGCATCTTTATTTCTCCACAAATTTTTCCTCTTCTAAATCCTATATCTGCTCCATGAATTCAAGAAGTCCTGTGGCTACCATATTTGCAAATTGACATTGCCAGAAAGAAAGTTCTGCTTTAAGTGTAACTTGACAGTGTATTTGTATTTTCAACAGAAGCTGTTACGCCTTGTCAACTTGTACCATATTTTGTGAATGACCTTGTTCCTATTGTGGAACATGGAAGAGAAGAGGAGCATGATTAGTATGCAAATTGACCTCTGAAATATGAAAATGTACAAGACCAGAGTCTCATTTTCAATAAATTTTTGTATTTCCACTGGAAATAGGGAACAATAGCTAGGAAAAGAGACAGTTCTATGCTAAAGAGAGAATATTATCTAGTAAGTAAAATGTTCAATGATTTTTTACTTCAACCTGATCTACAGAGTGGGGTTTTTTCATGTATGGCAGAGCAAGATAGCTGTTAGAAAGTCTATTTTGCTTTATGACATTGCTCCTTAAATAAATTATGTTGTCATTTTCTTCTGTATTGTTAGAAGATGGACATAGGCACCTACTGCATCCTCTCCAAAAGCTCCTTATAAAGGTACAAGATGAAGTCCATTGTTTTAAACAGATTGGACATGGTTTTTTCCCCTCTCCTGAAGAAGGAAACTTTCCTGATCAGCATCTTCATTGCCATCTTTATAATGGCTGAGCCTAAACCTGTATTGCTTAATGATAGGGTAGTTCTTTCTGAAGCAATTCTCAAATGCTAATACTCATCTCTGAAGTCAGGGCCATGCCAGAATCAAGGGTTGTTTGGTCCCCCAGCATTTCATTCTGCTGCTGCAGCCATTAATGCCATGGGCAGTTATTTGTCTTACTGTCAACTTAATCATTGTTATTTGAAAACATTGTCTGACTTGAGCTGTATGACCTGTAGTATTCTTGTAAAAATCTGTATGCAATTCTTTTGCACTTGGAAATGCAATCTGAGCATCAAAATATGATTTCTTATGGGGCAATTGGTGAAGCATGCTTTTGTTCTTCAATATGTCAAAACAGATAACAGAATTATAAAAATAGCTCAAAATTTGTCTACCTTTGCTGTCAGGGAAGTCAGGATTGAAACACCCTTTTGTTTTTCCAGCACTTCCAGAAATATCACACATCTGAGCCACTATTGTTAATGAATGCCAGCAAGTTCCATCCAGAATCATTATTTCTTGTGCTATTTTATTGCTGAATGCAGTAACAGATACTTTTTCCCATGAAGGAAATTCCAATATATATAAGTTGAAAACTTTGAGGAAAATTATTTCCTGGAGAAAAAAAAATCCAAAACTTCTCAAATAAATATGCACAGCATTTAGTTTTCTTTCAGCAAAGTGACATGGTATTTTTTTTCTCTTTTTTTCTATTTTATTGGATTACACTTGTCTTACTAACAATATGTTTAAAATGTGGCTTGAGTTCTGCAAACATTTATTCCTGTTCAATAAGGCTGGAACTTTTCCTATGTATTGATTGCACTTCTCTCTAGCTTTACTCCAGGTTTCTCACACAACCTTGGCAAGTGGCTTTAGCTTTCTCATCATAAATTTCCCATATGTAAAATGAATAGAATAATTCTTACCCCGGGGGGGCGGGGGGTCCTTGTGGCTTAGTTCACTGACAGGAATATAGGACTAAATAGAGAAAGGCACTGTAGAAATTTAGAATATCACTACTGATACAGCTGTGAGTCTACAGGCATTCAGTTGTCACAGACCAGAGGATGAGAGAATTCAAATCAAAGCCACAGTGCAAATTTCTATAAATGCAATCTACATCTGGAGTGAGTACCAATTCCTACATTATGTTCCACAAATAAATATTTACTCAGCTGCAGAATATCTATTGTTTTAGCAAACATCAAAAATTATGGGAGTTTACAACACTCTACTGGCAGTAGCCTAATTAACTCACTGTTGATGAAATATTTCAGATGCCAGAACCAAAATAATTTTATCTGCAGTCTCAACTGAGGACAGTATGCTGGGAAATAACATAGGATCAGTTCTTAGACTAGTGTTAAATAGCACAGATTTGTTGATTTTGGTGGAGCCACACTGATTAATTGCAGCTGAGGGACTGGTCTGCCCTGTTTCAGCGGAAAGCTAAAAAGGAGTTGGGCTTTCAAAAAACAAGCTCAAGTCTTTAAAGCCAGAAAGGTTATACTTTTCACCAGCACTGAGTTTTGCAGGATATGCTGCACTGGACGAGAAATTCTGGTTCTAATGTGTGAGTGAAATACTGTGTCTATTATTTTGTCCCCTGGGTTGATTAAACTTGGAATATAACTAGCAGAGTATGCTGTCAATTATTTTCTCTGTCTATTAATCTTTAATGTATATTGTGGGGCTTAATGCCTTAGTTGCTTGTTTTTCTTTTAACAAATTTAGCATAGCCCACTATCAATTATTGAGAGCATTATGTTTATCGTGCAAGATACACTTAATCTACTGCTAAACTATGCTAGAGTATGTTTTGATTGAGAGGGAAAAACACAAAATCTAGCCAGGACATCTCAGCTTCTGATGGGGATCCCTGATGTCTCGGACTCCTTGGGAGTGAACTTGACCAAACAAAGCAGAAAGAGGACAAAAGTCTGGATATAGGTCAGGAATTTCTAACAATTAAATGCTTTTTAAAAAATTGCTCCAAATGACTTTATGTTATGAAATGTTGGCTAGGGAGCAATCACCATGCATGATTTAGGAAGCAAGTTTGAGCGTGCTCAATATAAATAAAACACTGTAAAAGCTGAGTCATGGCTTTATCACTTCTTTGCTTGCTTAGCATTCAGTGTGAAAGCCTCAAAAGTCAGCTCCCAACTTTTAGACCTTCTGGGCCATTGTTTGTCAGAGCATAAGCACTTCAGAAATAGCAACAGAGCATTTTATTTCGTTGTGTTCGACTGCCATCTCTCATCTCCCCAATTCAGTCCTTGGCTGTGCTGCCTCACTCAGGTAATTGATTTGTTTGTGCAACTGTGATATTTTATAGGATTACTTCACGCTGTTACGGAAATTTATATCTCTTGAATATTAAGTGATTTACTTCAAACTCAATCAAATTGCTATTATGAGAGTTTGCAGAAAACAGAGATGGACGCTTAAGTACTGTTTTCCCCAAGAACAATTTGGTGGTGGAATTCAGGACTCTCCTGGCTATCACGCTTCATTGCCTTTCATCAATTCAAATGCGCCTCATTCAGCAGGTTTTTTTTGTTACGGTTTTTTGTTTTGGTTTAGTTTGGTTTTTTGGTGGGTTTGGGGTGGGGGGTGTTTGTTTCTTTTTGGCTTTTTAATTTTGCATTTCGTTGTGTATTTGCTGACTAAAACATCTCAGCATTGTCTTCTTTTCTGTTATTTTATGATGTTAGAATATTTGCCACACCTCTTCCAGTGGCAGGCTTTTCAGGTGACACCTCCTTGTGGCTCTCTTTCTTTCTGTGGAAGAAAGGCCTAGAGACTTTCTAACAGCTGTATAATTACCCCTTAGACAAAGGTGTTAATAGTGCCTTTTTTCCTTGTAAAGTATACCCAGGAATGTGGACCTCGTAGTAAAATAAACACCCCCTGTGTTCTTTGGCTTAGGATGTGATAACATCAAAGGGTCATTTATGGTTCTGTTTGCCAGGTGTCACTTTGTTCACAGGACTAATTGAAGTTGTATGGGGATATATATTGGTTAAACAGTGGAAAGATCAATGAATTGATTTATTTTAAACTGCTGTCACAAATTTTACCTTTTGCTGCATTTAGCAGGCAGACTTTGTGTGTAGTGGGGCATGAATGGGTATGGAGATTTACACAGGCCAGTCATGCTGCTAATTCTTTCTGTGTTTTAGAAGAGATAGATTGAGTTTTTGATGGGATCTTTTAATATTTTTTGGCTATCAGGCTTCAGGTACAGCATAGAAATTGGTTAACATGTGGAATGTGGTGTCTTATGTTCTGTGGTAACATTCTCATTGGCTCTGTAGGCTTGAAGAAGAGAATTTATGTGGCTCTTTCGTACTTTGGAGTGCCTCAGTTTTTACTGTTGTTGTGGCAATAGTCATGGGGAAAGGCAAATAAGGTATTTCCTTGCTTTTAAGCCTGCCATTCTTTCCCTGTGGCCACAGTGCTGTTCAGCCCTGATGCAAAGGCAGAAGCACAGACTCCCTATCCCTCTGTGTGTGATGGGCATTCAGGAATGGAATTCCAGCCCCATCCACCCAGTTCTGTTGTGTAGAAACCTACAGAGTAGGGTATGATGCTCCAGCAAGAAGGATGTAGGACTGAGCTCCCAGTGTCCACCACAGGCCTTAGAGTTGTCTGGCAGCATCTGGGCTATAGCAGAGGGAATTTGGGGCTGATTCCAGAAGCACTGCTGGTCACAGCAGTGGGTACACCATGGCATTCACTACACAGTCCCAAGACTTGGCTGTTCACAGTTGAGTCTCCCTGTGCTGAGCTTGCTTTAGAGTCTCATTTAATATTTAATGTGTCAGCATACACAGGTGGGCTGTGAGTATAGTTGCAACTAGGGGTGTGAACATGCCAGGCTTTTCCCGATTTTAGGAATACTTAGATGCACATAAATTACATATTTCCCTTAACTGGTGGATCATTTAATACATCTTTTCACTATTTGCTGTGTATTTATCTTTTTTTTAATGCATTTCCAACCAACATATCTTCTGCCGTTGGTCTCAGGTGGCTGCTCTGTGTGTATGCAATTATCACATTTTTCAAAATGAAGTAATTATTGAAATGTATTTCTCTCAATGCTTGCCTTTCCCTTCAGCTGCACCAACAGTAGAATTTGTTATTAGGCAAAATGTATTGACCTTCTTGTCACTGTGTTTTTGCATCTCCTTCCCTGATTACACCTAAGCACTACAGCTGGATATCCATATTCATATTGCTCTACCACAGGAAAAATAGTCCATCTGTATAGACTTAGCAGTACATTCCCACCTGAAAGAGAGCTTTATCCCACCCATCAAACCTGGGAGTACACTTTCCAAACTAGGAGTGATACATGGTGTTGTTCTGGGTATGTCATTTCAACATTCAGTGTAAAATGAAAACTCAGAGAACGGAATCTGGGAGAATTAGAGAAAATGGCCTGTAATTCCAAGGAAATGAAGATTCAAAGAGATGAGGCTACACAATGAGCAGAAAGAGAAGTCTGAAATGTTACATTATACCAACAGAATTTAATTAATGGTTCAAGGAATTGATCAACCTGATAAGCTGTTCAGAGTGAAAAATAAATAATGAAGTATCAGTAATTAAAAACAGTGTTCAAAATTAGTTGCCTTGCATTTCTGATGCATTTTTTCACCCTCACAGCAAGCAAGACATACTCTGCCTCTGCAATGTGCCTGGTGAAAGCTCTTCATGCCAAGAATGGAGCTGGGAAAACAAAAACCAGACTGCCCCAGGGAAAGTTCCCATTAACATTTGGGAAGGGGGAATGTGTTTGCTTCAGCTGGCCAGATAATCACAAACTGGGGGCTTGTCCCTTCTTCCTCCAGCAGACTCCTATTTCCCATGTTTTTCCTGATGCAGTGGGGTGAAGATATGGAGGTGTAGCAACTGGTGCTCTACTGGCTGTGAAAAATTGGTGTGGGACACGGGTGGAACAAAAAGCTATTTCTGCTCCCTCAAAACAAGTCCCATGGAGCTCGCAGTGCAAAGCCAGGCTGCCTCTCTTGGTTTACATCTAAAGCTTCAAGTGTATTGGCAAAGTTTTCAAACATCCCTGGGTGATTCGGCGTATTAACCTGCTGAAAGCCAGTGGAGCCGAAGGGCAAAGGTTGCTTGGGCACTTCTGAAAATGTTATCCTGTAACATTATTCTCAAAGATCAAAACCCCAAATTGGTTACACCAGCTTAAATGAAATTACCATTGCATGCCAATCTTCTCTCAAGTCACTTTAGCTCCGGGGCATCATCTGTTGTGGTCAGAAGAAATCTTTCTTATTTCTCATACTGGAAATGGTACAGTAAGGGTCAGAATCTGGTCTGGGGCTCACCGCTGTCATGGTTTCAGCTGAGTTGATTAGTACATGAATTAATCTTGCTAGCAGCAAAATTGAATCTAACTTATTTTGAAGCATCTGGCACTAACAAGTATGCTGGACCCTCAGTCTGTTTTGATGTAGCAAAAAACAACTCCTGTGTTACAGAGCTGAAATTCACATACTTTGGATGTGAGCCCACAGTCACTGCTGTCTATTAGCGAGATTGCTGCTCAATGCAAAGCTGCCTTAGTTCAAAAACTGGTTTGAACTAAACTCAGGGAAAATAATTCAGAGTTTGGGATTTCTTAGAATCACAGTATGTTTTGGGTTGAAGGGGACCTTAAAGATCACCTTGTTCCAACGCCTGCTGCCATGGACAGGGACACCTTCCCCTAGACCAGGTTGCTCAAAGCCTGGAGAAGAGAAGCAGAAGGGAAGGAAATCCTTCCCAGATGCCCTTGCACAGAAGGCAGAGGCCAGACTGGAACTGCACCCCATCTCCAGCCACCAGCTCTGTACATTAAATCCCTGTACATCCTTCTCCTCCCGTCAAAGCTCCACTGGAGATTATTCCACACAGAACCATCATCTTCATTTCCTCAAGCATATACAGTTAGGGAGAGAGGAAAAGAGAGAGAGAAATTTTATATATATAATAAGTATAAATACTTCTATATTATATAAAATATAAATGACATTAAAAAACACATTTTATATAATATATTAAATATATTTACATAGTATTTTACATTTAAAATAAACATTTTCATGTATATATACTTCATATATGGGGAATAGTAGCTGTCTTTGCAACTCTTGCAGTAATTTTGGTTTAACCACAGGGAACCCCTATTACGAATTATACTCCTCATGGAAAGAGGGGTTTGACTCTTTTTTTCATTCCATTGGCTGGTTCCACTGCACAGCTGTTTCTCAGGTATGGATGTGTGCTCTTACCAAATTAATGTGTTTGCACCTGAATTACGTAAGGATGACTCTCTTTACTGTTTCCATAGGAAGTTAAGAAACAATATTCTCTCCTTTTTGCATGAGTTTTACACCTGAAAGTGCTGAATCAGAATCTACTACGGTCAGAATAGTTCACAGCAGCAAGGCAGAAATGTCCTATTTAAATACAGTTAACAACTGCCTCATGTATCTGCAGAGCTTTAGAAGGGTTCAGCTGATGTTTTATTTAGTAATGACATGAAGAAAAAGCTTATAGTACATTAATAATGTTGAACATTTGGGCCCCGTGAAATGTCTCAGGCTGCTTGTCTTGAAAAGTGGATTTTTCAAAACCATTTTTGAGAACAAAAAGCTCCTTTTTTTTTATGAAGTTAAAGGGAATACTAAAGGACAGTGAAACATAAGGTACCTGTTGGTGTATAAACCTGTGGTCTCATCTACATGTTGTGCTGAGCATGGAGAGCTGGGTGCACGTGGGTGCAGGGGCAGGTAGTCACACAGGTACCTTTGCCATCCCTCATCATTACTCCATAACAAGCAAAGAGGTTTGTTGGTTCACACCCAACACCTGACCAAAAGTGTCGGCACCTTTGCACTTCTGTGCAAGAATCGCCTCCAGAATAAGCTGCACACACCTCCCATGGTGTTTTATTCACAATACTACAGAGCAGTTAAATGCTGCCTTTCATAAACATGTATTAGATGTGTTTCTATTTTTCAATTTGTTATGTTAGATAGAGAATATCAGTGCTGCATTTTAAAAGCAACTATATCCTTCTCTGTGCATTTGTCTTTATATCCTCCAAGAGAAAAGAAATTGTTTTAACTACCTTGCTTCCCGCACAGTGCCAGAGATGTGTTTTAGTGGCATTGTTTTGTATTTAATTAAAATAAACATAGAAAGGACAGATTTCCCTAAGGAAAGAAGTTGACTAATTGAGACATCTCCACATTAATTCAGAGTACTAAAGCATTAATGCTTTTATAAAACTGTGGGTTTGACCTGCCTAGGTTCAAGTATGATTAGAAGCTCCTGTCACTGGTTCTGACTTGTCCATATAGAAAAAAATGTGGATGTTTCTGTAATGCTCCATTTTAAGTGCCTTATAATGCTATGTAATAAGTGGGCCTGAATAAAAGTTATGGGGTTCTTGTGCTGCCAGTTACTGTTTCTCTTACAAATGTCTGATGCTGGGAGGGATGAGTTACTGTGCTCAGGTGAGGAGCTGGAAGTTGTTAACTTGCATTAACTTGATCACCTTTCTTAGGTTCTAATCTAAATTTTAAAATGTAAAATCCCAGCCTCAGCAAAAAGCATTGTGTTTTATGACTGAAAGGAACTCAGTAGTAAATCACCTCTTACCTGCAGAGGATGCCTTCAACAGGACATGGTGATGCCCTCCAACATCTCCAGATTCTTAGAGGACACCTTCCTGCTTCACTTCAGCCCTCTGCCAGCTTTTCACATGGTGACTGTGAACTTTGAGCTATCACTGCTCCTGCTAACTGAGGAGAGAGAGCACTCGATGTTCTTAGGGCTGGCATTTGGGATTCCTCCCTTCTGACCTTGGCAGGACCCCTGATGCAAAAAGCAGGCTAGAGCTAGTCTGTACGTATGCCTAAAAGGGTCTTTATCCAGTCTTTATAGCTGGTTTTTTAACAGCCTCTCTGGTGTGGGCTACAGACAATGTTCCTTGATCCATCTAGGTTAGGATTTTTGTTGCACCATGTCTTTAAGAACTTCCATTTGTTTTGATTCTCGTGTTTTTTAAATACCCATTTCATTTATTTTTCTCAGACTAATGCATATGCATTTAAGTATTTTTTATGTACTAAATATTTCCCCAGATGTGAAACTGTTTCCCTTATGAAAAATCACTGTAAAATATAAGTAATGGTAATATTTCTGCAGAGGTATTTTTTAAAAATGAAGAAAAAGTGTTATGTCCATGGCATAGAAATTATAAGGTGGTTCGAAACTGTAGAAAAAGCTTGTCATTCTCTGATAAGTTCTTCATCTTTTCAGACTATTTTCCTATTCAACTCAATTAGTTTCAGCTAAAGGCATCTAGAGGCATCTTCCTTACGGGAATTGATGAGATTATTTATCCAGTAACTCCTGTGTTGTAATTATACATAATTATTAATTTTTCATGCAGAATGCTTAACTTTTTTGTCCTAAAATGCATCTGATAATTTTTATCATAATCCAGCATTTCTGGAAAAGACCAATACAAGAGTAATAATGAAACATGTGGTTTCTGTGAATATTTACTAGATCTGTGCAGTCATTGTCCTGGAAAACAACCACATTTAATAGTGAATATGGCACTTTCTAAATGCTGCTTTTGTAAGAGGATACTGCATCACATAGTATCTGTGGGTCAGGTGCTTCCTGCTCTTGGCACGTCAGTGCTCCTCATCAATACAGTGTCTGAGAACCATCCTAATGGATTTTGAATGTGTTTCCACTTTAAAAAATTAAGAAAATATAATTTGGGTTTTCTCCTGTAGGAGCTAGGAGACAGTGATTCCCACTTTCTAATAATGATCCACAAATACAGATGCTGCTGGGTTTCTGTTCAGTTTTCTAATATATCCTGTTTAGAGTAATTGCAATCTTTCTGGATATTTTAGATGGCTTTTGTCTTCTGTTTTGTATTTCAAGAAATTGATGATAAATGACCTTTAGATTCTTTGGCACTGATGAATTCTAATTCTAATGAGCTATTAAAAGAATAGTAAGTGCAGTAAACTGTTTGTCACCACTAACGAGGATAGAGAGGGCTGACTTCTGAGAGAAGTTAAACTAATTGACTTAAAAATAGTAGAATGGCCCCTGTGGGTGTCAGGCTACAGGCAATCTTTTTTTTCTTACTGAAGTCAGAACATTTAATATGTTTGTACTACTGCATGTGCATAATCTGCCCTTTGCAGTAATTATTGGTTCTGTAGTGGCTTTAGAAGAGGGTGCTGAAAGTAATGGCAATCTTCCAGTTAGCACCTCTGAGACACGGCTTGATTTGAAGATTAAAGCAACTCCATGTGAGTGGAATTTCTAATAACTATTAGCCTATCCTAATATTGCTATTTTTGTATGGAAGATAACTGGATTCCAATCTTCATCCCTATGACTTTAATGGAACTATGCCAATTTAGATCCATTTAAAATCTGTCACATTGTTTTAGTTTTGCTTTGTCCTTTTGTATTGTGGAAGCAATGCTAATTTGCATATTCTCTGCTCTAGTAAGTTGAAATGCCGTATACATTCTTATACCCCTGTGTTTGTAGCAGGGGACAAAAAGGAAGCTTTATTTTACTTTTCATCTTACCTGGTTCTCTGCTTACATTTCCGTAACTCAATTGTCCTGACTCTGTGTTTGTTTATATATTAATAAGATACGTGTCTGTTTAGGTTGATGCAACAATTGAAAATGCACTTTGACATCTTAAAACAGAAGTTTCCAGTGTGGTTTAAAGCTCAGGGACCTGTTCTCAAAATGAGAAAACTGCACTGCAAATTTCAGAATTGTGCCAAGCAATTGTACCACAAGCCATATCAGTAAGTGTTAACATAGAATTAATTTGAGCACTTCGTTACGTGGAGTCAGAACTGGCTAGGATTTAGCCTGCAGTACCAAACTACAGTTAGCTCTCGTGTTCCACTGCCCAACTGTTGGGTTAAAATAGTGCATGTTACAGATGAACTAGAGTAAATATCAATAAATATCATTACAGAAATGTTCTGATTTCGTACATTTAAATACTGATTTTCTGAACGCTAATTTACAGGATATCGTAAAACTTCCAGAAATCCCTGGGTTGCATTTAGTAGCTCACAGCCTGGATGCTGATTTCTTCTTGGAAAAGTCAGAGGCAGATTGCCTGTGGTGGTGTAGGAATCTGGCCACCAAAGCAAAGCTAGGAAGACTGAGGATGCTGATTGTTTCTCATTATCAGGAATTTATTTTGGAATGATCCTGAATCAAAATATCAGAAATTCATTTTAATTGTCAACTGTTTTTTCTGTTGGATGGGGCTCTGATCAACTTAGTCTAGTGGAAGGTGTCCCTGCCTATGGCAGGAGAGTTGGAATGAGATGTTCTTTAACATCCCTTCCAACCCAAACCATTTGATTCTGTGTAAAAAGTAGGCAGGCTCTTTTGACCTGCGTGTTTAGAAGTCTAAAATCATAATACTTCTTTCTGAGCCAGACTTAACAAAGTTTCCTGAAACACTGCATTTGGTCCACATGGTTCCAATCATAGCAGTTCTAGCAGTTCCCTTTCCTTTGCCTTGGATCAGTCCAGGGGGGCAGGGGATATGTTTTAGAGGCAGTGTGCAGGAGGACCGTACCCAAGGCTGCTTGCCTTTTAAGCAAATTTAAGTGCATACCTCCCAAGTACCTCTTTGAAATATTACTCTCAATTTAGCTCCTTGCTGCAGGTGTCAAGCAACAAATTTCAGATCCCACTTGTGCTGACACTTGCTCTTGGGGAGAAGGAAATTAGATTTCTACTAGTCTGAAACCAGAAACAAATGTTAGAACTGAGAGCAGTTTGTTTGAGCCATAATTTGGAAGGATGCAAGAATAACGAGGTTGGTAGCTAAAGCTGCTTTTTGCCCTCCCATGCAGGAAAGCAGAAATTATTTCTTCTTTATTCTCGGATTTTCTTTTTTTCTCTAACGTGTGAGGTAAAAGGAGGGAATTTTCTGATCGTAAATCCACCCTTCAGAATTGCCTGGTCTTTTCACTTTTGCATCTGGCTGCCACTGGTGCAGATTTTCCTTCCTTTCTGTGCAGCTTGGCATAGAGGCTGAGGAAGAGGTTTTCCCCAGTGTACATGGTAAAAGTTTCTTACAAGTTGGGGCCGTTTTGGTGCTTGAAGAGAAGCACAGAAACCATGGTTATGCAAAGAAGCTGCCCTGTGAAATAGGGAAATAAGGGCAGTGTGAGTCACATCAGTGAGTCCCCGGCTCCCAGCTCTTGCAGGGACCACATGCAACCCAGTCCTTCATGAACACACCTGTGTGTGGAAAAAGAGGGGTCCAACGTGCCCCAGGACTCCCAGGCTCCTGACAGTTTTCTTCTTGCCTGTACAGGGAACACCTTAGCTGATCTAAGGGAAGGAAGCCATGAGCAAGCCAAGCTCCTCTCTGGAGCAAGCAAGAATATCTCACAGGTGTCCTCAGCATATGCCTGAGCTGCACTATGTACGCCAGCAAAGAATGGGACCATACTTCCCTCTTTAAAGAACAGCTCTTTTCTGTGTTTATTGATGTTCTTAGTTTATTTATCGAGCCATCTGCCAGGTATGACATGAAGATTTTGACATCAATATGTTATGAATTACAATTTCTCTTCTTTCCATCACATCGAAGAGAATGCTATAGCTGCCTAAAACTAGGGGAACTGGAGGAATACATTTTGCTTTTGTTTAAGGGGGGAAAATGGAATGAAAAAGAATTAGGGAAAACATTGAAAAAGCCTGTTCATCCTCACATGGGTCCTTTAAAGCAGTGTGAAACTTCGCAGTTACTGTTTGTTCCCTGAGAATAATTGTTTCATCCAGCTTGTACTGATAGAATCAGAGAATAGTTTGAGATGGAAGGGACCTTAAAGCTCATCTAGTTCCAACCACCCTACCCTGGGCAGGGACACTTTCCACAAGATCAGATTGCTCAGAGCACCATCCTGCCTGGCCTTGAACACCACTTGTCAGGTTGGAACTAGTCTACAATTCATTGAATGTTAAAGGGCAAGTCTTGTCCCAAGACTGAGGAGTCTGGGGTCAGTTATTTGACCCACAGAGGTAGGAATGTCAGAAATCTTGTTAGCGTATAGGTACCAATACTTTCTTCTCATCCTAGGGGCTTGTTTTCATAAATCCACATTTCTGCCAGGAAATTTAAACACACAATTTTTCTTTGCCCGCTGAAATTCATTACAGTATATTTTCAGTAAAATACGCAGCATAATGTATGTTTGGGGTTTTTTAGTAGTTACTGTAATTAGTCCCCAGCCACAGGCTCAGAGCAGGCGATTAGAGAGAGCATAAGCAATGGATCTTTAAATGTTTAGCTGTTGGGAAAAAGCAGACAGACATTTCTGTGGTACCAAATGATGGCAGAATTTGCTGGACTTAGCCAGTGAACAAATCTGACATGTCTCTTCAGTGATGCTGCCCTGGATATTGCTTCTGCCATTTCTGTTTCAGTATCACTTTTTGAGACTGTCAAAAATCAGTGCTTTGACTCTTGAACTTAAATATACTTTTGGAGATAACTGATCAGTACTGGAGATTTCCTCTGTTTTATTTTTTGGTTAACAAAAGCTAGAACTTAAAAAATTAAAACAAACAAAAAAAAAAAAAAAAAAAAAAAAAAAAAAAAAAAAAAAAAACCCAAAAAAAACAAAAAAAAAAAAAAACAAAAACAAAAAAAAACAACCAAACAACAACCACGAACCCCACCAACATCCTTTAACCAGTTTGGATTTGGTATTATGGCTCCTTATCAACACTGGAGGTGGATGTCTACATCCTCATAGTAACAAGCTTAGCCTTTATGATCCATATGATGATGACCAGATTTTCCTGGAATGTATTGGACAAACAGGGAAATGCAGTACCAAGAAGGTGTGAGAATTCTTCTCTGCCTAATTCGCTTTTATGGACTGAAATTGGTTGTGGAAACTGGTTCGTGACTGCTCTCCAAACCTCAGCAGCTTAGGAAAAATAATCAAAAGCACCAAAGGAAGCAGCTTGTTAGTGGTAGAATTTCTGAAAGCACATCAGAAAGGTGCTTCAAAATAATTCAGACTCTTTTGAATATCAGGTGAAATCACCATAGTCCTCAGATGTCGCTGCGCGGGGCAATAGAAAGAGCAAACTCACACCGGGCTGTAGAAAGCAGAAGTGAAGTCTTTATTTTGATTCTAACTTTTATATAGAGATATCTACATAATAGTGATTGGACAGTGTCATTCCACCCCTCAGGGGGATTGGTCAAAGCCTTGGAGCTCCAGTTAGCAAAACATGAGATTAGAAAGAGAAAAGAATGTCCCAGTTTATCTTGTTTTCTTACAGAGTTCGTGAGAAGGAGAAACCTTCTTCGGACTGTACGTCCACACTCAGAGGTGCTGCAGAAAGAGGAGACAGTAGAATTTTTTTTCATGACACATCATGACTTTTTCCCTTGTTATGCTCTGGAAGGGTGATGTTTAAATATTTGTTCCCTCTTTCTTTGACCTTGTGGTGGCTTTTAGCAGAGTATCATCTATAAATAAGGAATTGGTCTTCATTCAATTTCATACCTAACCTTCAGGAGGTATGTTTTCTGGCCCCTTGCAAATGGATATTAAAATATTTTGGCCTCTCAGCCTAGTGCATCCATGTTACCAGCATTGCAAGAGTATAGACACAAAAAATATGTCAGGTTATTTTTGATGTATTTTCAGTACCTTATAATTATGGATGACTTCACAGCAAATGTCACAGACTTTTTTATAAGTGAAATAGAGCAATCTAAGAAACCTCAGAAGAGTGATGTAGGATGCTTTTTAACAGAGACAATAATGTGATGACTAAAGAGATGATGAGCCCGGTAGAGCTACCAGCCACCACCAGAGTGAACGAGCTGCAGATGAGGTGAGAGAGACATACATCTAAAGCTGTGAAAGCACAACTGATCCATAGGCTGAGCATCAAAATAACCCCTCAAGTGACTTCACAGCCCTGGCACTGCTGTAAGGAGTGTACCAGTGTCCTACTGATTAAACCCCGAGGTTTAATCCTCTTCTATGTGTTCCTCCCGACTAAGTATTTTCTTGTCTGTTGGGGAAGATGAAAGAGGGAAGTTCTATTGCCTGGCCAAAGATGCTGAGAACATGGAAACTACAGGAGAAATAGAAATGAAGGCATACTTTGAGATACCAGGCCTCAGTTACTGAACAACTGGAAAACAATAGTGTAGCTGACTGAAGATAATCCCCTTTTATTGAACAAATACCTTCTGCTAGCAAACAGGTCCAAGAGTCACAGTAGACCCTGCCAGCTTGGCAGAGAAGGTCCAAAGAGTGGTTTTTAAGGTTTAAAATGTAATGTAGTATGGTAATGCAATGATTCTTATAGGCTATATGTAAATGATATAGGATTTGTGTCTTGTACTAGATTGGTTGATGAAAATCAGAATATTCAGCACAGAAGATGATTTATGGTATTGTACACGAGAGTCTCGGACACTTCTGTCACTTCTCTCTCCTTCTGTCACTTCTGGCACTCTTTCTGCACTTTTCACTTCTTACTTCTCACTCCTCACTTCTTACTTCTTACTGCTCACTCCTTCACTCTTTTAGTTCTCTCCTGCTCCCTCTTGCTTTTCTGGCCTGCTTCAAGCTGCAGCTGGCAGCTCCCAGCAAGGCCCCTGTATCTGCGTCCTTAACAATAAACCTCATGCTCCAAAAGTTACTTATAGAGATCTCGCATCACTACCCGTACAACGAGGAGACTTTTCCTACACATGTCCCTTTTTCTTGTACTCGATTTTTCTTTCCCAGTGTCCCCACTGTGGACACCACCACTTGGCTTTCTGGATAGGGTTGTGGAGCCACATCTGCCTGTGATCATTCGTACCAGGCACTAATGAAGCTTAGCAAGCAGAACATCCAAAGTGGGGCATTAAGGTCACCTTAAAACTCTTCCATTGTGCCTCCTTGAGAAGAATGGTGAGGGAAAATGTCGTTTAGGCATCTCTCTGCTGTAGGGAGCTAAAGCACTAGGAATACAGATGACCAACTTCAGGAGATTAATGAGTCCTTGGTGGAGAAGTTGGATATAAACCTGTTTACACAGTACGTTTGGAGGAAAATTACAGATGGAAGATGACTGTTAAACATTTTGAGGTAAATTGATATATTAAGAGTACTTCAGATGATGAAACTAGGCAACACACTGAGGTCTGACTGCTTCAGGGGAGCCACAAGGCAGTGGCAGGATTACAGCTTGGACAAATGGGTAGGGAGCAAGACTTCAGTGGATGGAGTAGCGCTGTGGGCAGCTTCCTTGGAAGAGAGAAAGGATTAGTCATAGTACACAGTCAAGGATTTAGGAAAAGTCTTTCTTCTTCCAAGGAGACTTGGGGGACTAGAAAGAGTAAGGGATAGGTAAAAGGTAAAGTTGAATGAGGAAGACCTTGTGCACAGGGCAGCCTCATCACACACATGACTGTGCTGTGCTGGAAGGACCACATGCTGTTTGTTTTGGGCTCCCACCAAGGCAAGGAGTTGTTAATCTAGACATCTGTAGATCGTATCAACTGTGCATAGCAAGGAGCAGAGCATTGCTACTTATAATTAATGCTACTTAGCATGTAAATTTATTCACAGAGCCAAAAATATTGTGAATATATTTTAGGTTGATACTTCAAATACAGGCAGAATGAAGTAAGGAAGAGGTGATGTCATCATATTTATGCAGGTTTATTATAGAAACATGTATTTTCATAAAGCATACGTCAGAGGCCCAGGGAGAAGGAAGTACCTTAAAAAGATAAACATTCCTTCAGCATGGTGTTCAATCCATGCTTTTACTTCTTTCCCCTCAGCTACTTAAAGCCCACTAGAAATTGTCCTCATTAGAGTATCACTTGACAGCTGATCAAGTGGTTGGCTTACAACAGTGAGATTTTAAAAGGAAGCTAAAGTGTATATCTTTAAATTAAATGAATACTGCAAAGCTGTTAAGATTATTTCTTGAATTCTTCTCAGTGAAAGGAGAACACAGCTGGGAGGTGGAAATCTTAACACGTAAGTGTTAGTGTCTGGAAACTGTACAGAATTATTTAGCCTATTAGCTTGTTAACCAGGTGCTCCTTGCGCTTAACCTTATTTTCTACACTCAGGTCGTGCCTAATATTTACCTGCAGGTAATGTTGTTAGATGTGGAGGACACCTACTTCTTTCTTGGAATTCTTCCATTTTCAGGCTTTGGCACTCTAACAGCTTGTCAGAGAGAGACATCTGGAATGTGATTGTTGTTGGAGATGGATGAAAATGTCTGTTAAAGCATTTTTTGTGAAGAAGATGGAGGATTTGTTCAAAATTTGTGGAAGGTATCTTATTTTCTTAGTTAAAAGCAGAATTCTTTGGAAGATGCAGCCTCCGTTTCTCCTCAGTCCTTTTATGCCCTTGGTTTGGGGGCAGAGACTTTTGAGAAATTTTAGCTTGCTATTTATAGTGATTTATAGTATGAACCTTTCTAAAAAGAGACAACGCTTTACAAGAAGACACTGGTTAAATATCTGTCTGTCCACAATGTACATTTGCCTTCATTACCATAAGTAAGCATCTAGGGAATTTTCACATTTTTCAGGACTTGTAGCCTGAACTTGTTTCATTTTATTTCACCATTTGTAAAATACATCTTATTCTCATTTATTCATCTTCTCGAATCTAATTGTGCTTATTTTAGTCAGGGCTGAAAGAAGTCTCAGCAAAAAATCATAGCTGTTCTTTTCATCAGTCCAGCCCTTCTTCTGGCATGTTGTGCTGCCTTTTCAAAAATATAGCTCTCTTCTGCTCCCCTTATGTGTCTGGAATACTGTTTTCCTTTGTATGCAGCCTGAGCCCTGTAAACATGGACATGGCAGGAGTCCTTTAATAAATTAGCTGTTAGCACATTCAAATCTTTTAAACGATGGGGTGTTCTGCTTCTGTGAGGGAGGAATTTTCATCAGATCAGAAGTTGTTATCACACTGGGAGTTACAGCTCAGGAAACTGCCACCAGTGTTATTAGCAGCAGATCCCTGGCATGCCAAGGGAACCCAGAGATCGATGCTTAACCCTTCCACTGCCCTTGTTTACTTAATTAGTCATCCAAATGAGCATGAGAGAAATCCATCCGTAGGCGCTGTGCAGAGAATCAAAGAGTTTTCTCTAATAACTGAGGTCTCCATCCTAGAAACCTAAGCAATCTAAAGCATTTTTTTAGTGCAATAACCCTTGGTACAGAGTGAGACCCAGCGGCAGGAGGTCAGCATGTATACCCCATATCTGGTTTTATTTCCTTTCCTATATCATAGGCTTTGCAGAGCAGCTCTAAACAATGTGTCAGTTGCATTGTGGATGATGTAGTTGTTGGAAATAGATTCCTGCAGGATTATAGGTGTGATCACAGTGCCTGACTCTTGAGACCTCTCTCAATAACAAGTCCTCTTATTGATTTCCCTTTATGTTGAGAAGTGAGGTGATATGGGGAGATGGATATAGATAAGCACATTTCTACTTCAATGAGGACTGGTTAGAATCTGCTGAAAATCCCATTGCTTTGGAAGAAAAATATCCCCTGTTGCTTTCCAAGCTATTAATCTGTTTGTGATTACTTTATTAAAAATACCTCTGACCGTTCTCATAGTATTGTCATTTATAGGTTTAACCACATAATCATCTCCTGATATTTGCTAGATATTTTTGTTCCCTCTTATTTATTTAAACATTTTGCCATCAAAGACTTAAGTGGTGCATTCAGATAATGGCCACAGGTAATTGCTTTAACAAGAGAGTCACCAGAGAAATTGCTGTTTTAATACCAGCCTGGGATGACCATTCCCAGTCAGACTGTAAGAAAAGCAGTGTCATATTAGGGTAAACCTCACCACTTTCAGGGGAAATCATGTAAATACCAAGCAGACAGGAGTTCAGCAGCAGAAGACAGGAAAAAACCACAACTATTTCTTTGTAGACTATCCAGCTGTGTATTAGGTATAATATTCCTAGGAGTGGTTGCCTCTGTGAATGGAAACAGATGGGGAAAATGCTGTATGCATGCCTAACCTCTGCTCATGCTAATGAGAAAATCCTTGGCCTGGGTTCAGTCGGTGTTGCTGTTTTTCTTGGAAGGCTCACTGGGCATCTTACATGGTATATAATGCACAATGTCTGCCTAAATATGCTTTATGAAGTGTTTTGTGTGTATCTGTTCTTAGAGATTTGGCATTGTTTGTTGGGCTTTTATAGTATAGGCCTTGAAAAACAGCCATCCTCCAAAAAAAAAACCACCAGGAAGCAGAGACCCAAACAGCCTCCCAACACACCAGCTTTGGTAATTCAATACCACCACCCATTCCTTTGCTGTTAAATCGAGGCCTTTTGGCCCCTAAAATCATGAGCAAGACAAAAGAAGTAGAACGGACCCCACAGCTTGAAAACTGAAGCTATTTTGGCCTCTAACAAAAGCCTTTGCTTTGAAAAAGAAGAGATATTTGTTAAACTACTTAAGGAGTTAATTTTCAGGCACTGAAGGCAGTTGAGATACAAAAAAAAAAAGAAAAATAAAAAAAATACATTAAAACAAGCATGGGAAGACTTTTTTTTTTTGGTCAGGAAATTAAAACAGTAGTTTGTGGATGCTGATTCTGATGCAAATTCAGCACTGAAGAAGGAGGCAGCCCAAGGGACGAATCCTCCACCCTGCACATCAGCAATGATCTTCCAATTTAATGTGTGGTTCTGCCCTTTCCTGTTTCCAGGCTTATGTGAAGAGAATCGGGCTGGTGGGTGGGGAGGAGGGGGAATATGGGGTGTGTGTTCTGCTATCTTTTATTATTGATTTCCCAAAATTAGAAGTCTCTTTCTAATAGAGAGGAGGCTTAAAAGCAATCAATAGTGTTTATCTTACAAGACAGTAGTTCAAGCTGCAGTAGAAAGTGCTGTAATTCACCCTTTCCCTTGTTACTGATTGTCTCAGTGCAGTGCTGCACAACAGCTCTGGGT
Organism: Melanocharis versteri; assembly: GCA_013397845.1. NCBI lineage: Eukaryota > Metazoa > Chordata > Aves > Passeriformes > Melanocharitidae > Melanocharis > Melanocharis versteri. The sequence continues at coordinate 133,132 of VZTG01009135.1, forward strand.
TTTAATGCTGTAGATCCCTTAATTATGCACTCCCCAAATATGTTAAAAATAATATAAAAGTGTTAGACAGGCATTTCTGGCTTTATCTCACTGCTCCAGTACTCATATTCTGTTTGCAACTCACTACAACTTAACTATGTGATTTGTATTGGAAAGATTTTTTTGGGGGGTTCATTTCACTTTCTTATATTTCAGCAGAGCTGTGACATCCACTTAGATATCTTTACTGCAATTGTTTAATGATGAGATCAGATTGCTGCTGTAGATACATTACAATAACAAGTAAGAGAAAATTCAGGCCCCCTTGCTTTGTTTTGATGAGCTGCTGCAATCTGGCTTCATGGGAGAGAAAAAAGAAAAAAAAAAAAGAAAAGGAAAAAGGGAGAAGAGAAGAGATAAAAGAAAAGAGAAAAGAGAAGAAAGAGAAGAAAAAGAACTATAAAGAAATTCAATCAAAATAGCACCAAATTAAGGCAGATTGAACCTTTTATATAAACACAATATGAGCATAAAAAAGTAGATGTTTCTGAAAGTTATGATGGGGTAAAAAACCCATAAAAACTCCTAAAAAACTGTGATTTGTATATTTGTCTTATTTCAACAGAGATCACGGTTTGGTTCTTCTTATTGAAAATATTGTAATGGCTACTTTCTGTAGCTTTCAGGCTTCAAAACCTGTCCATGGTGGTACTATTTATTGAAAACAACATTTTCTTTTCAAGCTGTACTGATGTTCACTGAAGGAATCCTGTCTGCAACACCTCCCGACTCACCAGCTCGCATCGTGGACCCTCAGATCAACCAATTCACACTCACAGGAGTTGGCAACAAGCAATATGATTGAAGTAATTAACTTTCCAGATCAACGCTGATAATAGGTCAGGTTGAAACCTTATATATAGGAAGCCCCACAAAGGCTTCCAAGGCTACAGGCAAGATCCTCTCAAGATTATTTTTGAGTTTTCTTCAGCCTTTTTTCTTAGTAAAAGAAAGGTTAGGTTAGTGATAGTTTTGTGACTGGGAGCTCCAGCTGACTGCAGCGCCTTGGCTTGCTCCATGCCTTGTAGCATTGCAGCAGCAGGTTCTTCATTTCACTGGGATTATTCCCCAGTGCAGCATTCCAGGCTCCTGTGAAAGAGCTCTGTAGGGAAATGAAGCCTAGAAACACAGATCCAAGTGGCAGTACATCCTGCAGCACATGGCAAGAAAAGTGCAGCAGAAAAAAAAGCTTGTTTCCAGAGCTGTTCCTCCTGCTGCTGCTTCAAATCATCAGAGCTGCTTCTTTGATGTTCCAGGAGAAAATGACATATTCCAAAAAAAGATGGTGCCTCCCTTTTCAGCACAGTAAAGAGAAAATACCCATTCAGAGACATTTATATACAGCTAATGGCAGGAGGGATGTGACCTGTCTTCCATGGAGGCAGAAGTGTGCAATGGGCCTCACAGATGAGCCTGGCCCAAGTCCCCTTGCAATTAAAGAAGCTCAGTTCAGTGTGAGCAGGTCAGAGCCAGAGCAACGTTGCAAATCATATTGGGGAGTTTCAACCAGGTCACCTGCTTCTGCTTTGGTGTTTTTCTGGTGTTCCTCAACTTCTGAGGAATGGATACTACAGTCTTACTGTTGCCAGTTCTTGTGATATTTGCTGGTTCCCTGAAAGCTTGAGCTTTGAAGGCTTACAAAGATTTTTTTTTTTTTTTTGTTAAGCTATTTCATGTGTGTTTTTAATGTGTTCTAGTCTTTTGTAGTTGGAAAACACAGGTGAGAGCTCAGAAATGACAAGGCAGAAAAGATGCCCACATTTATTGGTTTGTGAAATCCTGTGATTTTTTAAGCTGTCATCATGGTTAAGGCTGTAAATATGGTGTTTACAGCCACAGTATGTTTTTAGTTCTGCAGACAGCATGAGGCAGTATGAACAGAATGCTGTGATAGTCTCACAGAAGTTCAATCACTCCAACAGAATTTCTTAGAAGGCAGAGTTGCCTTCTAAGGAGGAAGATGCCATCTTCATCCTGCACAGTAATTGAAAAATAATAAAAGTCTTCCTCCCCCATGATAGCATCATCCTGCCGTTGATCACAAGGCAGTTCAAACCATCAGATGGTATCTCTTGAAAACTGGCATTTTAAGAGATGTCACGTTTGAAATGTTACAGTTATAGGTCTTCCATTATATGTATTATAAATCCACATTTTAGAGAGTTGTAATTTAACCGTATACAGTCACTGTGCTTTGAAACTTGGCATAAAAATCACAGCCCTGGAGCAGATATTTTTTTAAGAGAAGATATTTGAGAAAATTGATTTGACTTTTCAGAGATTTAGACATGTTCAAGTTATCTCTCAGCACATTAGACTTACAGAAGTGAAATTTGAGTGAGTTACTAGACACAAGCATGTGGAGCTTTGGGTGGGTGTGACATGATCCACAGCAAGTAATAATTTGGTTTTGACAATGATGAATAATGTAAATGCAGGGACACACTGCGTGGGTTTTAACGTGGGACTACTGAACATTGGAGTCAGAAGCTAAACCAGTTGGAGTTGTCTCCAGGATCAGCTTTGTGGATGATCCATGTGTACTTGCAGGTGAAATCAGAAGTAACAAATCTGGAAGGAGCTGCTTGACTTCATAGGTGTAACAGTCATGTCCTCGCTGTGTGATGTGGAAAAGGGCCACAAATAACCCTTTCTGTGAGATCAAGAACTCCCTGTCCTCTCGGTGCTCAAGGTTGCAGAGAACCAAGGTTGCAGGGAATAGGTTGGAGTTATTAAAAAGAGGTGCCTGGTAGACTCACGTCTCTTCTGGGAGTTGGTTGTTGGAATTGAAATGGTATAACTACTGTATTTGCATGAGATATGCTTTTATTCTTTCTTTTGTTCCCCCTCCACCTACAGCAGATATACAGCCAGTGTAGAGTGTTACGTAAGTCTGTAACTTATTATTATTGAATAATGTATATATCTGGAATCCTGACAGTGCCATATGGATTTTTTTAACACCAAGCATTACTGAACCTTTGGAGCACCTGCATGGAAGCGAGGTGCCAGGCGAGAGGCTTTGCTGTTGGAAATTGCTGTAGCCCTCCAGGAGCCACACTGACTTGCATCAGCCCAGCCCTGTCTGTCACAGCAGCTGATTCTCCGCTGCCTTCCCTGCTCTTTCCCTATTTCTGTCTAGCTAAAATGAGATAAAGATGTTGCTTTCTGAGTGGGAAACACTGAGAACTCACCACGGAGCCAGGCAGAATTAGAGCAGGAGCTGAGCAATGTTTTGACAGGCTCAGGGCACCCTTCACTTAGAGCACGGGGCTCCCCAAAGCTCAGCTTGGTCATGCAGGTCCTGTACAGCCACGTGATGCTGGAAGCTGCTGTGGGATCTCACTGTGTTTACCTTATGGATAAGATATGGATAAGCAATGTAGCTGCCCCTGGAAAGGTTTGTAAGCTGACACTGTAAACCCTGTAAAAGGTTTCATCTGTTCAACACCAGTCAGTTCAAATATCCTTCCTTTCTTTTCTTTCTTTTTAAAAATCTCCAAATTATTTTCTCTGTTTCAAGTGGAGCAAATTGGTCCAAACTTTATAGAGCAATATTGACGAACATCAGATATTTCCCACCCTTGTTTTCCTTTCTCCATTAATTGGAGAATAAAAAATGATGCTGAATAAATATACCTATCAGTTATCAAGGGTATAGTAGGGGAGTTGTTAATAGAGATGGGTGCAGTGTGTTACAGACAAGGTTCTTGAAAATTCTTTAAATCGGAACATCCAGAAAGACTTTTACCAGAGAAAATCTTGGCTGGGTTAACCCCACATAGACTAATTTGTATTATGGATAGGCATGTGTTTAAACAAATACAAGGTATGCATAAAATATCTCCTGATTTGAGAGCTGTAACAAGGATGGAGTGTATTGCCACCAGGTCAGCCAGGAAGCTGGATACATGGGGCTGACCAGTTCACAGGTGGTACTCAGGCCAGCTGTAAGTCATCACTGTTCCTGTTAACTAATCAGGAGAATGATGTAGTTTTATTGGTTTCTGGTTATTTTAGACTTCCCCCTGTGAATGTGATCATGCAGAAGCAATTTTGGGCAAGGCAGGGATAGCCAGGCTTATTTTTTTTCAAGACAGATGCAACAGATGTGCTTGTAGGTACAAAATATGACCCTTATGAAAGCTCTCTGAGCTCTCATTTGGGAAGGAAAACTCATGGTCATAGCATCTCCTCAGTCACAAAGGATAAAGGGGGGGAAAAACAAAGTCCAGTCAAAAGGAGATTAGAGGGAAGCAAACCACAGCAATGATAGGGATAGATAATGATGATACCATCAACTTCTTACATAACCAGCTTTTCACATGATCTCCTTTTCACCAGGAGATCAGAAAATAATCTGAGATCTACAGCTCTCACGAAGATGAAAGGGAATCCTAATCCTGTGTTATATCCATTACACCTGTTGCATCTTGTACAGGTCAAAGAGAAGGAGTTAAATCACGGCTATAACTAGTGAGTCACTCTTCTCAAATATTATGTGCAAATGAGGAGAATGCAATAAAGTGTTTACAATCTCTCTATATGATGTTAATTACAGACTTTTGAAGGCGCTGTATACCTGGTATATATTGTGAAGGACTCAGAAATGAATGGGTTGCAGAAAATTTCCAGCTGGAATCCAAACAGGTTTTGGCAGTGAACCAAAAAATATTTTCCACAAGAAGTAGTTATTATGTATGATTCATACAGTGTGTCCACATGAGTGAAAATAATACTGCTTAGCTCTCAGTGCTCAAAGTGCTTTTACATTTTCAAAGTGCTGCGCACACATTAGTTAATTAATGGAATAAAATAAGTTACATTTTTGTGCATTTAGCATTGACATTTTGACAATAAATCATTTTGGAGACTTGATATGTATCAGTGCATTTGAGCAGCTTTTATAAATTGTGCTGATGTTCTCAATTGTATCTGAGCAGCATTTTAGTAATTTAGATGCATTTTACCTTATGATGAGCAGATAGATAGAACGAAGGTTATCTGTTGATAGCAATGTACCATAAAAAGGGCAACTTCTTGTCCTTTCTAGTAAATCATAAATCTGCTCACTTGCTCGTGCTCTGCAATCCACAGCAGAACTAAACGCACTGGTGGAAGTCAAAACCCACTAAGAGCCATCATTAGTATTCTAACTGCAGAAACAGAGCTCCATCCAGAAGGTGGATTTTGTGGAATTGGTATACCCAATATTAGGCATAGGGACTTGATAAAATGCTGGAACATCTGCTGGCTGTTTTCAGAGGACTGTCGGCCTATTACTGTCTATTAAAATTAATTTAAAAGTGATCCCTTAGAGATGAATCTCGTTTTTCTCTTTTCAATCCTTATGAAAAGTGTTGGCATACTGTCAACACTTATATTCCATTGGTTGGGTTTTTTTTCGAAACAACCTATATTAGAGTTGCAATATCCTCTGTGGAAGGCATCTGTCAATCGTATCAAGCTGGCTTAATGACCTTTCACATGAGGACATTTTGGCTGGATTGCTGTCCCAGCTCACAATGCCAAATCTAGAATTATATCTGCTCTCAAGCACAGATCCTTCTTACTGGTCCCAGCCTCTCACAGCTACAGACATCCCAAGAGCAGGTTCTGAGGTGCAGCCATTCCATGAGTTGACCCAGTCACCAGCTCAAGTTCTTGAGTTTTTGGGAATAAGTATTTTACATCCAATTTGCCTGACTTGCTGTTTATTGTTCCTCCTGGCCTCTCTTCTGATTAGCAAGAAACATGCAGAGGTCATGCAGACTCCTGGCATGGATTCTTTCAGGATGCTGGGAATCAAGCATTGCAAAATCTTACAAAAATAGCTCATCATTCTACAGTCATTATTTAACAAAAATGGCATTATTTTGTTGAACCTACCTGAGTGTCTCAGGCACAAATAAGGTGTACCTCTAGACATGCAGTAAGCAAATGATCCTGAGTTGATCTCATTTTTGGAAGAGACACTGGAGTGAGCATCCTGGGAATGGAAGCGTTTTTTCTAGCAGTACTGTAAATTTAACAGCATCCTCTCTTGTCTGGTTCTGTCTTTTTCTGGTGGCAAAAAGATTATCTCCAGCATTAGAAGGAGACACATACAGTATTTAAGAAAATCAGCCTTTGTCCTTAGAAAATGGTCTTTAATAACTTGCATTAATGAGTTTAATTTGATCTCCAAATGACAAATAACTTTATCATAAAACATTTTCTTCAAGGAGAGAGATTAGGTAATATTTACATAAATGAGATTCAGTAAAGGTTTTAGTAAGAGCAGTGGTATCAGAGCTGTTTCAAGTTATGCCATGTGGCCTTTATTCTTGAGAAAGCAGGTCTGTTACCCGTTTACTTTGCTTCCACAACAGGAGTTTTAATCACTTCATTGGGTAGGAATTAATAACTTTCTATACTAGTGTTATGTCTACCCATGCTCTTCCTCAAACAGAGGCTATATTGAGGTGCTGGGAGGAGAATTTGCAGTACATTGCTGCTAATACAGGTTAGGTGAGCATTTTTCATCCCCTAGAAGTGCAGCTTTTATGACATCTGTTGAATTTTTGGAAACCTAGATGTAGTCAGACAAAACTGATGTCTGAGTGCTGCTGTCATCTTCCCAGCAGGGTGGGAAACATTCAGTTGCACTGATCCAAAACCCCTGTGAAATCATCAGCCTTTGGATAAAGAGTGACAAACGTGAACATTAACAGAGGATGAAGGTGAGAATGATAAAAGTGGTAGCAAAGAAGGGAAATACTCAGTGAGAGTTTTTTTCTGGGCTGCTCTCATTTACTTTAGGTTTGAGAGACTTCATCAAATCATGTATTTTGAAAAGCTTTCTGAGGTGAAACTTTCTGGGTTTTAGATGCTTATATAATTTTGTATGTGGGAGTCATCTCTTCTCTTTTGATGAAAATACTATAAAAAGTTGAATTTTAAACCAACTTTGTAAGATCCAGCCAGTTTTTTTTCCTTTGTCAACAATTTAGAAAATAACGTGAAAACAGCTGGAATGTATCCCAGCCCCACAGGTGGGGCAAAACCTTTGCTCAATCTCAGTGAGAAAATTGTTGCCGAGTTTAGCACGACTGCCATTTTACCCTGCCTGTAACAGTGCACTTTAGAACTTGTGTAAACCATCATCATCTTCCAGGAATTGTTTCTCCTGCCATTTTTCTGCAGTTCAACTATTGTGCACCCTTCAGGAGCCTCAGCAACAGCAGTAGGGAGCTTTGCTTCCCAGGACAATGGACCTCCATTGCTCTTCCTGCTGGTTCCTAGCGCCGTGCAGTCCTGCCTCCCCCTGGCACTGCCTATAGCATCCAGACTTAAATTACTCATAATTTAACCACTGGAACAGTTTGCCCAGAGAAATTGCGGATGTCTCATTCCGGGAAGTATTCAAGGAAAGGCTGAATGGGGCCCTTAGCAACCTGATCTAGTGGGAGACATCCCTGTCCATGGCAGGGGGATTGGAACTGGATGATCTTTAAAGTCCCTTCCAACCCCAACCTGTGATTTTTTTGATTCTCATAACTGTCTGAAGTATAACAGGTACCATTACTTGGTCTCTCTGTGTGGTTTTAAGTCCTGGGACTGTTTTGTATTCAGAATCTTGCAGCAGCCACTAGGATAATGGCAAGGAGGTGATCACATTTCTTTGTTCAAGCATATTTTGGTTTTTGAGTGGTGGAGTCTGAGCAAGTAGTGCTGGTTCTCCTGCTGGCCTTGGGAAAGAGTGGGAATTTTATCAGTAGATATTATGTGGTACTACAACAAAACTGGTAAAAAACATCAAAACCATGAGAATTTTCCAAAGTGACACCTCAATCCAGCAAAGAGCTGGAGCACAACACTCTTGGGAATTAGTCTACCACAGGTTCAGTGCCCAGACAGGTTTAGGATGCTCATAATCATAGGGAACTTTGGGATATTTAAGTCGAAGTTGTAATAAAAAGACAGTGAAAAACTGATGTTGTAAGGTAAAATGTGATGCAAAAACTTGGCTTATGGGATCACAACGCCCTGCTTGATTTTATGCCACAATTCGATCTTATTCAGCAGAGCTCCACAATGAGGATATAATGATAACTCTAAGTAAGCTGATGATTTATCATCTCCTCCAAAAGGCATGGTTGTTGTAAAACTGCCTATCAGATATTTTCAGAGTACTATCCTTCACAAGCCCTTATTTAACATAGTTATATTTGCATGCACACCCTCTCTTCCCATTTGCCATTTGTCACTGAGATAGCAAATTACATTCATCAGAATCCATTCATTCCCCCAGTTTCGCTGAATACAGGATTATCTTGGCTGTGTCAGCTGCCCTGTGACTGGGAGCTGTGAAAAATGGAGGTTGCCTTCAGATATTCCAAACATGTATCTTCAAAGGACAATAGGTATTAAGCTGGAAAAGATTAATGGGCTTTATGTCATCATGTTTGTGTGGCATAGAAGTGAATTGTGCAAATTGATGGATATCTTGGTAAAAACAAATGCATTCTTAAACTACTCTCCTGGCCCTTCCCTGACAAGTTTTAGTGACCATCAAAAGAAATATACTGAGACGTTCCCTTAAATCCTAGGCTGGTTTTACAGTTTTTTTCACCTTTAGGAAAATGAAAAACTTTTTGTAGTTGAGAACAAAACCACATGTGGACTATTAAGGACTGCTTATTTTATAGCCTGTCTGTGTTTATATTACCACTACAGGACTGTCACGTCTTATTTGTCATATAAGCGTGCAGTAAGTAACTGGGACATACACAAATGGCCAACAACAAAATGGTGAATTCTTCTGGAAATGCTGTTACAATTTCTTGTTTGAGATCCAGGTTGGCTCTTTAAGACAACCATTCTGCTTGTCAAGGAGGTGCTTTGTTTACACACAAAAGAGTAACAGCTCAGCACAAAGAAGGCCAAAAGAGAAAGCTCTACCTGCCCTTGAATAATACACTGTATTTTAAAAGTATGGAAGGTATTCACAGGGTGAATTCTCTCACAAAGAATAAGTAACTTTAAAAAAACAATCCATGTATAAGGGAAAAAGAGTTACCAGTATTGATTCACACAATATATGGATACATTGAAAAGGTATTTCCACCAGAGGAAAAGCAGTGGTGTGCAGTGAAGCTTGTGAATTTTGCATGTGACCATTGATGGGATTTTTTTTTTTAATCTGTAGCATCTTTGGTCAAAAGAGAACAGGAGTCAAAAAACAGGGTGCTACTCCACTTCTGCTATTCTTGTTTCTCTGTGACCTTGGGCACATCAAATCTTCACCTGGCAGCAGAGATCTATCAGAACTATAACAAAACTGGAATGCTGATCTGTGCTTGAGAACTGTGGGTAAAAGTGATTCTCCACTGGGAAGTTTTATGGGTTTTAATATGTTTCAGTTATGTGGAGATAGGCTTGGGCCATAGTTATAGCTGCACTGGTGTGTCTGGTACCTGTGTGATACTGGGATTATCAACAGCCCTTAGTTGTTGAATATGAGCAGACCTGTAGGAACAGGCACAAACGACGGGGAGAGACATTCTGGCCATATTTTGAATTTTTATTGAGTTTCACTGTTAAATGTTTTGCTACTTCATTTCAGTTTAGAGGCAGAGATTGCTGCAAAGCCTTACGTACTAGGATGTTGTTTGTATTAATATTTTAAACTGGTATTAAATTTCTGGTGGGTTTTTGTTGGTTTTGTTTTGATTTTGTGGGGTTTTTAAATTTCCTTTGGACTTCTAATTATTTTTCACTCCAAGCTAAGTACGTGTTCCGTCGTGAAGTAGGATATTAAAGCACTAATAATAATTTTCTGTTTCTGTTTTTTGACTACAGTAGGACCACTATAGAAACCATTCCACTTTGTGATAAGCATAAATAATTTTATAATTTGTATGGTTAGTATTATTTTTTTCTTCAATGGCTAACTATGTGATGGTTTAAGTAAGAGTTGCTTCTTCACAGCTAGTGTGCCACAAGTATTTGCTCTTGATGTGATATCATAACGCTCCATTAATACCATTACTTGCAAGAGGTTTGCAGTAACGTGGATTTTTATTTAGGCTTTTGCTTTGGAGCCCAAAGAATCTCAACATTCAAATCCATGAAAACCAGAGAGCAGTGTCCTGAGAGAGTACCTTTCTGCCTGGATTGAAGGGTAATCCAGAGATGTCCTGTTTGCCTGAAGCTGGGCTCATTTGGATGATTGCAAGGTCAAGTAAACACAGAGTGTTTTGGCTCAGGTCTGCAGTGGATTTGAAGCTGTGCCAAGAGAAAAGCTCTTAAGGCTAGGTGAATAGCTTTGTGAACATCATCACACGGTTCGTTGATTGTCAAATTCACCATATCACCAGTCTGACATCTCTGACCTGCTTAAATCTTGTCCCAAGGATGAAGGCAGCACCAAAGCTTTATATTCGCCATAAATACATTACTGAAATTCTTATTGAGAGTAATTCTGCAGTTTTACACCATGATGTCATGCCAAAAGGAGCAGACAGTCAGCTAGGCTTTATGCTCTAATGGTCTCTGTGAAATTAGTGACAATACCAGGAGGCTGAATTTTAATTTACAGTGCTATGAAATTAGTAGTTTTTATAGGGCCTGAAGCATTCAACTTCAGAAAGTGTATGAAAACTTCTGGCCTCAACCCCACTGGTTTCCAAGGGGAGATGCAGTCCTCTCTGCTCTGTTTGGTCAGACAGGCTGCTATCTGGATAGCTGGCCAGATGTTCATGGTGCTCGGGAAAGGCAGCATCTCTGGCAAAGTGGATCAGAGCTGCTGGGAGTATATGGCAGATGGCTATGTTATTCTACAAAGCTGGTATTTCCATCTGGTGATTGCAATAGAATTACCAGAGGATCAGATCACGCAGAGGGTATGCTGAAGGGAAGACTGTCAGCATTGAGAGAGCATCATCTACCAGCTCTTTAGAGGGGCAGAATGAGAAGTTGGTCTCTGTGCTTCTGCATGTAGTCAGTTCAGTGCATCAGCTCACTTACAGGCAGAGAGGAACTCTGTCAGAAAAACAGAAAAGAAAGAGACGGCAAATAGGGTCCCTGAAGATAAGCAAGAAAGAGATACGGGCTTCAGAACAGAAAACTAAGCCCTTGTCACAGAAATAGAAGAGATCTTACATCATGTGCAGGGATCGGCTAGAGCAGTCCTATCCTGGTCCTAGAGTGCCTTAAAAATCTCTTGCTCCTTATTATTAGTTTCTCACAGCTGAGATTTTGATTCTGTGAGAGCATGCCTTGGAAACCTGACTTAGGTTGCTTTGTTCTCACTGGCCTCTACAAGGGAAGTTTTGCCAGGCAATGGAATCTAACAGGGCTGCTCACGCAGTCATGGTCTAAACAAAGGAAAATGTTCAGCATTGTTGAATCATAGGAAGGTTCGGGTTGGGAGAGACCTTACAGACCATCTCATTCCAAACCCCTGCTGTGGGCAAGGGCATCTTTTACTGGACCAGGTTGCTCAAAGCCCCATACTACTTTAAAGGTTCAGGGCTCCTTTCTTACAGGCAATGTAGTCGAGGCATATTGATGGGCTCAGGCAGGTCTGAACTGTGACTGTTAAGGATATCTTTGAGAAAGTATGTAACATTTAGGGTAATGAAATGTCTCTATCAGAAGAACTTGAATTCTTGAGGATGCAAATGTTCTGTCTGGTGCTACAGAGTATAGGTGCTGATCCTATACTCTTCATGCCTTCAGCATGCTGAAGTCAATTTAAAAAATCTCTGTTTTGCTTCACTGAGTTTTAAATTAAATCCATGGAATTCTGATAAACTAAAAATGTTTCAGCAAGCTTCTGGTGTTCACTGTTGCCTTGTGACAGTAGGTCCTGATGGGATCAGGCAGGAGTGTTTCATGAAAGGGATTTGCTACACCTACAAAGAGCAAAAAGCTGCTTCCTTCTCTTTGTGCTGTATTATCATTTGTTTGATTTGGGATTGGGAACCATTTTTTGCAAGTTCTCATTGTTTTTCTATTGTGTATTTTCTGGTAAGATTTAAGTGATGATGAAACTTTTTGTCGCATATAAAAAGCAGTCACTTCCTGCTAGGTAAATGTCTTGGTATTGGAGACATGCATGAAATACTTGGGAATGCTGGAACGCACTTGGGCTTGTTTTCATTGCCAGCTGTTATTTTGGTAGGACACAGGGTGGCGATGACATCGAAACACTCATTATATGAAATAGTCTAGAATGCCTTCTGATCAGTATTCTGCTTCAGATGTGTGTTTGATATATCCAGCTTGGCACTTGGGTGTACACACAGCTATACCTATGACAGCATTTGGCATGTCCTGTGGATTGTGCTTGGCAATAACTCTTTGAAGCAATGCCTAAGTGCACAGCTAGGTATTCCTGCTGCCTAGACAGATAGGGAAATGAAGCCAGGGGAATCACACAACCTGCCCGAGGCCACAGCAAAAGAGCTGAGATAAAAACATAGACATTTTTGATGCTAAAATATGTAGAGAATCACAGACGGGTTTGGGTTGGAAGGGACCTTAGCATTCATCTCATTCCAACCCCCCTGCCATGGCCGGGAGCACCTTCTACTAGACTGGGTTACTCAGAGCCCCATCCAACCTGGCCTTAAACACTTCCAGGGATGGGACGTCCCCAGCTTCTCTGGGCAACCTGTGTCAGGGCCTCACCACCCTCATAGTAAGGAATTTCTTCCTAACATCCAATCTTAATCTCTTCTCTTTTAGTTTAAAACCATTCCCCCTTATCCTATCTCTATATGTCCATGTGAGAAGTCGCTCTCTGTTTTTTTAATATAGATACAGCTGTAAATTCCTACTATAGCAGCAGCTGCATGCAGAGATGTGCATGTAAACATGCAGTGTCGTCCCACACACTGCAGTAGAGGGCAGGGTCCTTTAGGAGGAGTTTAAGAGACCCTCAGCAGCTTTCCATCATTCCTGTGTGTGTCCCTGAGCACCCACCTGCCCAGACTTCCGTGGAGCTCTCATAGGCTGTCAGTGGTCTGTGAGTGAACTCACCCAAGGTGCAGCAACTCACCAATAAATTGAAAACTCACAACATGTAAAGTGCTCTCAAAGTCACCAACTACCAAAACCCCAAAGATCAAAAACCAGGAGGAAGTGTTTTTGACACTTTCTTTGCGCTAAGATCAGCGCTGCTGCTATTAGACCAACTGTGCTTTTATACCCATACCTCATGAACTGAAAACACCAGTAGAGGTGTTTTCAGTTCATGAGATATGGCTATATCCTAAAACTCTGGTGTTAGGGTCCATTCTACTGCAAAAAGTGTGTTCAAGGCAAGTCTGAATGGGGCTTGGAGGAATCAGATCTAGTGGAATGTGTTCTTGCCAGTGGTGGGGGGATTGGAAATGGATTATCTTTGAGGTCCCTTCCAACCCAAACCATTCTGTGATTCTAAAAAAATAGCCTGAGTCCTGTAAGCCTTGCAGAAGTTTACTAATTCTTATCAGGTGCTGCTAACAAAACCACCTGGAAGCTATCCCCATCAAAATTAAATAAAGCCTGGCAAGGAAAGCAGGGCCCAAGGTAAAAAAAAAAAAAAACAAACAATCAAATGTACTCACAGCCATGAGCTGTGAAGGTGCCTAAATGAACAGCTCATGCATTTTATCTCTCTTCTTCCTGTGCTGCAGTGCTCTTGATTTTGGGGTTCTTTGATCCACCTATTCATAGCTGCAAAGTGAGCAGAATTTAATCAGGCTCTGACAGGGCACGGTTGATTTTAATACCAGCCTTCAAAAAAGAGCTGTCAATCAGGGATGAGCTTTAATACCTTCAACCTGGGACTCTTTTACAATTCTGCTGCAGTTGGGTGATGCTTGGTCAGCAGTGGAGGAGCTGGGCATTTGCAAAAGGCATTGAGGGTTATCTCTCAGGCACTATCAGGGGAGTCCATGGGGGCTATTCCTTACCCTATCTAAAGAGGTGGTGTGATACTCTAATGAAGCTGGCATTTCCAGGCCACATGAAAGGAGAGATTTCCTTGTTGAATAAGGATCGGCTTTCCTAACTGTGCATCCCAAAAATCCTGCTGAGCTTTTGTGGGCCAGCAGGCAAAGTAGGTTGACAGTCACTTGGATTAAACCTTTCCTTATTGTAGCTGGAATTGGCATAGTGAGGACAAGGGTTACTTTCCCTACCTAATCTCAGGTTATTTTAGCTGGGGATGTTAGATAAAATAGTCAGTGACAGGTAGAATGATAGAATAGGGGTTAATTTCAGATTTACTATCTGCCAACACATGCCATTCGATCAGATAAACACAGGATTTCAGCTGTCATCACAACATCTTATGCATACTTAAAAATAGAGCAGTTTTTCTCACATGAAGAAGAAATGGAACAGGTTTATATATAGGATGTGTACAGTCAGGAGGCTAGAAATTTTGAAATAGTCTGCCAATTCTAGAGAGATTCCCTATTTTTAAATTAAGAAATTATATTAGAAGTAGTAGAAATTCTCATGGAGAAGTTTTATCATTGTCAGCTGCACTGAATAAATAAAAGTAAAGGGAACACCTTGAGAAATTGGACTATATAGAATGAGGCAACTGTCTGTAGGATTTTCAGCAGAGAATATGAGACTCTCTAGAGACTCAGAAACTTCTCTGTGTGGGAATATCCTTCCTCCTCTGCTTTATACATTTCTGTCCTTGCTCTTTTGTCTGTTCTGGTTCATTGGGCCTATCACTTTTAATGCTTGAAAGTCTGCAAGGCAGAGATGGAAGATGACAATCTAGCAACACCCCAGCAATATCTTAATACAGTTTTCACAAGAAATGTAGTTTAAGCACTTGCTAATTAAAGCCTCCCTCCTGAAAATGCCCAACTTAGGCAGCATCATAGAATCATAGAATAGTTTGGATTCGTAGAGACTTTAAAAATCATGTCAAATCTCATGTAGGTAAAATGTAACACTTCTTGGCAATGATGCTTTACGTTATGAATTTGTGAGTATGGAGAGGAGGATGGCTTTTTGGCTTGAGCATATAATTAGTATTTGAGGTTTTTATTATATCCCTTTTGAAGAGTAGTCGATGCTATGGTCCAGCATATTTTTAAGGTCCAGCCTGGTTTGTTTACAAGGCATGCACAGAACAGCTTGGCACTGTAAGCATCGTATGAGCAGACAGCAGCAGGCAGTTTTCTTGCTGACAAATCTGCCAATAGGCTTCCCTGCTCTGCCCTGCTGCCTTCTCTCCTGCTCACAAGCCTCCTTCTTCCTTAACACTGACGTCGCTTGTACCTTCAGTCTCATAGAGTGTCATAGAATCAGTAAGGTTGGAGATCTCCAAGGTCCTCACGTTCAACCTTTGAGTGAATTCCACCTTTCCCACTAAACCATATTGCAAAGTGCCATATATACTCATTTTTTGATCATTTCTAGGGATGGGAACTCCTTCACATCCCTGAGGAACCTGTTCTAGTGCTTAACCACTCTTTCAGTGAAGAAATTTTTCCAAATGTCGAACCTGGACCTCCCCTGGTGCAACTTGAGGCCATTACCCCTTGTCCTATTGCTAGTTGTGACATTAACTACCTAGTCTGATCATTTCAGGTTTTGTCGTCACCTTTCGTTCCGAGATGTCCTTGTTAGCAGATGCTGGTATTTTCCAGCATAAATGGTGCTTGCCTGCTCTCATCCTCTTCTGTATTCTACTGGGCTGCTCCAAAGTGACCTCAAAAATTATATCCTGAGCTGTTCAGCACAACAGTGTCTTTGAAGCCAAGGCTTGGACTTCACTTCTAAGACCAGCTGCAGCAAAAAGACCGCATTTTCTACTGGAGATAAGGGAAACCATTCACGTCTTCAGAGCATTCCTCTCACCGTTTCCCTGCAGGGGAGAGGCTTATGATTTTTCTAGCACATGCAAAGGCACTCTTGAGGAGTTCTGCTATGACAGATTGTCTTCCTGCCCATGGAGACACCATGTCAGCAATAAGATGCCAAATTTCCAATTGCTTGGGCTTCATCCCTTTGTGGTTAAGCTCTTATGCACTTCAGAGAAAGAAATGATTACTAGGTTGCAGGTCCCTCAGCTCAGCTGTAAGAGGGTCTTTTAGCTTTCCACAGCATCCCTCCAAGCTGGGTTTTGGCTACAGAGGCATTTTGTGGTGGGCAATGCAAACAAATAACACAAAGGAATCGCAAGGCTGAAGTCTGATATTTTTCAGCCTTAAAGGCTCTAAATTTCTGGGTTTTGTTTTGTTTAGCTTTTTTATTATTTTTGGTCTGTTTCAGAAAAGCTTTTCACATACAGTGATCTCCCAAAGAATTTATTTGAACTCATTGGTGGGTGGTGCATACATTATGGGCTGTGGTTTCATTGATATGCTCAGCCTCACTAAGTAAATGGCATATTAAATGTTTTATTTACTCTGTGTGCTACCTGTCATCTAACCAGCTTTTGTGTTTCTGCTACATTTTGTTTGTATTATAGTGAGAATAAGAGGTTTCATGTAAATTAAAACCACATGAAACCTTTTAAAGCCATTTTAAAATACTAAATGGGTTTGCAAATAGGTTTGTCGGACAAGGATTGGAAAAAGAGCTCTTTGCTTACCCATTTACTCTTCTGTATGCTTATTAGAAGTCCCCATGTGACTTTTTCATCAAAAATTGCATCCCAGTTCTCATCTGGAATGCCAAAGTCATTTATACTGTGCTTGAGAGCGGTTTGCATAAACAGGAGGCAGTTAGCAAAGAATACAGTTGTGAGCTGCGATTGCAAACGTTATATTATAAATTACAACACAGATGTACAATAAAGTCAAGACATGCAGCCTTGTTTTCTTGTTTGCCTGGAGCATAAAAGCATTTTGGCTTAAAAGTTTCTTAGTCTTTATTGACTATTGTTGCCAATATGGATGATCGTGATGCTTTCACTGTGAATCATTTTGTTTCTTACAGGTGGATCGTATCATCTTCTGTGTCTTTTTGGATGTTGACTACAAAATTTTCAAGAAGAAAATGGGCGAGTTTTTCCCTCTAGGTAGGTATAGTAATCAAGTACCATTTGACTTTAAAAAAGCATGCAGCAAAAATGCAACAGTTGGCATCTTCTTTCTAAAGCCAAATACTGAAATGTAAACTTTCTTTAAAGATAAGCTGCACATAGAGGCTCTGATCCTGGACAAATGCAGACATTTAAAATGTGTGAACCATTAAAAGTACTTGTAATACTGTTTCTGTATGTACAGCTAATCTCTTCATTCCATTCTGTATCTGTGTCTTTTCCCAAAACTTGGTGCATGGTGCTGGCTCTCTTGACTCTTGAGAAGGAAATGATTTGCACTAATGTATATAGCTGCTAGTGTATATTGCTTTTCCATACACTTTGTACACACTTTGGACTTTCATTAACAATGCTGGTAGGGTTTCTCTGGGTCTGAAAAGATACCGCAGGGGTTAGAGCCCAACTGTGACTGAATGAGGACTTCAAACTTGAGCTGTCCCTGTGTAAGAATGAATAGGAGAAAGATGGCTCTCACTGGAGCACTTGGGAAATGTTAGTCATTCATCTTGGATTTCACACAGCAGACTGCTTTCTAGATATAAGGAAACCTGGTGGATAGTAAATTTGCTAATCCCCCTCCTCCTATAAACCTGTGATTTTTTTTTATCGAACATCATTAGAAATTTGCTTTCCATAATTTTATCAACGCTAAAACTCCTCCCATTTTGCTTTGTGCTGACATCAGTCCGACTATGTGTGAAAAGATCCAGATTTTAGTATTCTGTTCTATCTTCCAATACTCCCCATGCTGTCTGTCTAGTGGAAACGGCCCTGGAGTAAGAGGAAGCAGAGCTTTGGTGTGTTCAGAGTCCCGTTAATTCCACGGGACTGTGTTCTCACTGTAGCCACAGTGGTTTTTTCCTTTTGCTTTGTCTGGTAGCATGGAAATTGTGATATTTTTGTCTCATCTCACTAGAACAAAGCTTGTTTGTAGATGACTTTGCAGTCGCCAGTTTACAGTGATTGGCAGCTGAAACTCAAAGACCTATTGCATTATTCAGGTAGCATCAAATAATGTCTAACCACTTAATAATATTTTGTCTGGAGCACACTGAACATGCATTTCAAAAAGCTGCATTCATGTCTAATCCATTCATTGAGCGATTTTATTTTTTTGTCAGTGTACCCAACCCAAAGGATAAAGTGGCAGTACACTGCCTACTGTTGCTGGCTGTCTTCCTGCCCTTCAGTTTAAGTGAGAGAAGAATATAGCATCAATCTGTCAACAAATCAAGAGTATTAATGCTCACTTT
Source organism: Melanocharis versteri (assembly GCA_013397845.1). Taxonomy (NCBI): domain Eukaryota; kingdom Metazoa; phylum Chordata; class Aves; order Passeriformes; family Melanocharitidae; genus Melanocharis; species Melanocharis versteri. The sequence goes on from VZTG01009135.1 coordinate 151,474, forward strand.
CATTGCTAAGGCCTTTGAAATCGTGATGTAAAGCCTGGTATTGTTTCTATAAATGTAAGACCCACTTGGGTTTGAAAGTTTGAGAGACAAGAAGATGCTTCAGAGCTGTATCATGACAAGCCCGAAGGCAGAAAGAAAGCAAAGTGAAAGATTTGTTTCATTCGGGTTTTTTTTTAAAACCTGACATTGTTGAACTCCTGTCTACAAAGAATCTGTGCAGCTGGGTCCCATGTTATAGAAAAACGTATAATTGCATTACACCACATTATGTAGATGATCTGCCATACCATAGTTTTAAAAGTATGTTTATTCTCATGTATGTAAAGGTTTTATGATTTTTTTTGCTCAAACTAAAATTGGGATTCTGATATATGACCATAGACAGTTGGTCATGGTAGGGACCCTCTAAATCCAGTGGTTTGCATATGTGTCTATACAAAAGGTTCATCCAAAATTTACAACTGTCCCGAGAAAGCTTAGTTCTCAGTATCCAAAATTTAGATAGATTATTATAGGATTAGGTATAGATTATTAAAATACCTTAGGACCCATTTTCATAGACTCCTCATTGCAATTTTCTCCTAACTAATGATTCTGATTTTGATATGCCTCAATGTTACTGGGCATCTACTGTTTGATGGGCCAGAGCCTTAAAAGGAGCCAGTTTAGCTCTAAAACTTTATTCCTGACTCAGTGAAGGATTTCCTGTGAGTGGATCAGTAGCCAGGGATTCAGGAGGTTTTTGTTTTAGTGTTTTATTTTTAGTGTCTTTAGATCTTCAACTTGTGAGGAGACAGGGAGAGGCAGGACTTGCTTCCCAAATGACTCTCCTGTAGTGTCACTGGAGAAATGGTCAGTGTCTGGGTCTCTCTTCTGGAGTGCCCTAACCATTAATGTACAGTCTCAGGCTTTCTTTGCCAACTTGAATTGACACTTTTCCACAGGGTACCACCACTTCAACAGATGTCAGCTGAAGTCAGCCCCATGCTAAATTGCCTCCTGGTGAGAACATCAGCTGAAGGTCTGGATGCAGATCACCAGATGACCATCATGTCTGCCATTTGTTCATTTTTTTCAGGTGTCTTGGGAATTGCCATCTACATTTAACGTAGCAGACTTGGACAAGTTATCAGCAGACTCTCCTACTGTAGAGATATCCCATCTCTCTGCAAGACTGGTTTTCTGCACAGAAAACATCATAGCTAACATGGTTCTGTGTCAAAGAGTTAGCAACTGCCTCTACCTTTGGCAGTAAATTCCTGATATTTCTACTGTGGAAGAAATTATTGAAACTGGTGTTTTTGTTTTGATTTAAAGGAAGTCTATTAATTTCGTGAAATCAAAGTCTTTAAGGATAGATTTGCCCTAAATTTAAATTGATAGGACACCATCTAAATACTCACAGGAGAGAATAACACTGTAGTATTGCTTTAACCTTAAAGAAAAAACATCAAGGCGTTTTAAAAGTGCATCTTGCATTCAGAAACATTGTGAAATATATCTACTTTAATAGATGTGGACAAAATTGCTTAGAAAGAATAATATATTCCCAGAGTAATATACATAAATAGTTATTACTTTAAACCCACTGCATTAATAAATCCAAAAAGACATGCAAGTGCTTGAGCTAGTCAAGTGATAATGAAATGAAGCTAGAATTACACCTCAGTGCATTAGAGTAAGAGGAATATAGATATAGGGAAATTGTTCCATTAGTTGAACATATCATTAGGCCTATTTTGCAAGTGGAATGCCAAAGAAATTAGTCAAGTAATAATATTGATATTAAGACAACTGCCAAGAGCCTTGTCATTTGCAAACTTTAAATATAGAGGGGGAAGAGACAGACTTCAATGTAATGTCATCTCTTAGCAGTGTAGCAAAGTTGTGAGGTAACTGAGCAATTGTAACTGTCTCAGTATTTCTGATTCAGTCTCAGTGATTACACTTTACAGAAGCCAAGCCAGAGCCAGCATGCTTCAAGAGGGAGCAGAGCACCACTTATCTTTCACTCAGACATAGGTTCTCATGCCAGTGTTGTCCAGAAAAGTCCTGGTTTGGTTAAGTAAAGGGTGCTAGTCAAGGCAGAATTTTCTGTTGATCCTCTGGGGTTTTGCTGAGAAGATTTTGTATATTCTACTAGGAAAAGAGCAGTAGAAAGAACAACTTTATTTGCTTAAGATGGATTGCTGTTTTAATATATTAAACAGTGCCACAGTGATGGGTTTTCTTCTTTTTATGAATTGAGTTCTATCTCCTTGTGCAATGACATAGCCCAGCTATTCACCCTTCACCTGTGTTGGGACATTCTCTCTACTTAAATTGAGAGAATGTCTTTCAGGCAAATAAAATATCTTTGCCTGCAGTTCCAGCTCATATGTGTAATTCTTACATTGCTGGATTCGTTGCTATTACTACTATGAGTGAGTTTTCTGGGAAAGGAACTGCTACTTAGATCATTTTTTCTTTTGGAATGCATTGTTTCTTCTAATAGAACTCTATATGGAGTCCAGACATCAGGCATTACTTTTCTTGCTAAGTATACATATTTATAAGATTTACCAGAAAATGGAATCCCCCTTGAAAAGCTAGATTTGCCAACATTTACCTTGGAGTGATACATACTTCTAGGATTTTATACATAGGAGGAAAATTAAGAGTATTTGTAAACAGTTGCCAGCTGCAGGCAAAGATACCCATTTTCTTTTCTTCCTATATTCTGTGTACGCAAAGCTACTTAATATGTCAGACAGATAATCTTGTAAGGACCTTTGGCAGATGCTTATTTTTCATGGTGGCTGTCATATATTATAAATGGTTTATCTTCAATTGTAATGCTTAAAGTATTTCTAAATCTACAACCTGTTATCAGTGGATTGGAGAGGAGAAATATTTTTGTCTAAAAATGTTTTTTAGACAAAAATAATGCTGTAAAACGGATGTCCTGTGAAGCTGCAGCATCCAAGGTTATATTACTTCTTGCTACTTTAAACAAGAGTAACAGAATAACTTCACTAAAACATTGCAAAAATTTTTGGAGGAAGGACGTTTGCACTTTCATTGGACCAGTTGACAGATGGAAGGTGTATGTTTTTAGACCCGTGTTCTTTTAGAGCTAATGAAAGGATGCTGAACCCAAGAGCTTTTGCTTTTTCTTTTTTTTTCTTTTTCTTGAGCCATTATAAGTTGGTATTAGGAAAAAGAGAGAGATATTGCTTCTTCTTGAGAAAACTTTCTCTTCCCTCTATTACAGGTTATGATATCTAATGCATTTTCTGCTTTCGTCCTGGTTGATGAAAACACTGTTTCCCCTACCCAAACCATATGGATAAGAGCTACTGCCTTATAATAATTCTCCTATTACTTCAGGAGGATGCACAGCATCCTGCTTGTGCATAAATTGTGCAAATATATTACAATTGCAGAGGAAATTCATTGTTAAGAGATCTCCCAGGCTTGGAATCAAATTGGAAGCTGTCTAAATGGCTGAATGAAGGCCTTTGTATTAAAAAGGCCAATCTCTGCACTAATACGTGAGTGAACTCCTAAGCAGGGACTGTAATTTCCGTACTGGTATTGAGAGTCATCGCTCTCTCTGCTTACTATGGCAGACTGCACTGGGGTTGGAGCAGTCCTCTGCATGAGCAAAGGAGTCATAAGTTAGCCCTTAGCAAGTAATCCAGTATCAAATGGGTAATTCATCTGATAAATTTAGCCTCTCTATTTGCATTTGCAGTGTTCATATGAGCCAATTCGTTTCCATAATTACCTGAATGTATTCCACAAAATATTTTTCATGGACTTTATTTTACTCTGTGGAGAGGTGCCAAGCAGTTTACTGGAAGTGCCCAATATCCTTTATGGGAGGTTTCACCTGGGCAGTGATTTGCCTCATAAGTCACAAGGCTCTGGTTTTCTGGCTGGTTCAGGCTGGAGTACAAAGGCCAGCAGGGCTTGGGGCCCCACAGAAATGTCCCTTAGGGAATAACATTTGGGGGAGTTTGGTATCTCTTTGGCTTTCTTCTCTTGATTAATAAAGGCCGTCCTGAAGGTTTTGGTTGAAGCTGCTTTTCCTGTCTCCGTGCAGGTTTTCCAAGTTGTTGTCTTCACAGCTTATGAATGCCTGTGATCGCACAGGGAGAAACTGGAAGCAGTCAGACCATAGTATTACTCTCTTCACTGCTTTCCCTCACAAAGCTTCCAAGCTGCTGTTTGCTGTCTTGCTTCCCCAGCCCCATAGTTCCGATGGAACTGTTGTATTGGGTTGGTTAGGGGACTCTGGTTTCTCTGCCTCATGAAACTTTTGTCCCTTGGAGATCCTGCTTGGTTTTTCAGATGGTGACTATGCCATGACCATGCATCCCTTTCCTTTCCAGAGCTGTGTATCAAGCCATTGAGAGCATACCAGGGTACCCCTCATTATTTATGCAGTCATAGCCATCCAGCCTGCTCTGGATTCCATGCCAGCATTTAACATTCCCCTCAGATTTCCAGTCTTGTGGGAGTCTTGTGTTGAGGCAGGGATAAGTGGGGATTTTTTCGTGGGTGGGAGGTGGAAGGCAGCAGTCGGTTTGGAGAAGCTGTGGCACACTGATGTTTTCATGAGGGTGCAAAATGCTCTCTGCATCCCTTTAGACTGTCTTTATATTAGATGTCATAGTCAGATGGCTCCTGCAAGGCCCCTTGTTGAAGGACTTAATTCAAAACAGCTGGGGAGAAGCACAGCCCCACTCTTTCCCCTGATGGTTCCTTGGTCCTCAGCAGTGGAGGCTTCCAAGGAAGCACAGCCCATCTGGGGGAGCCTATGCACTAAAATAGGATGTTGGCTTTGCTCCCTCCCACAGCACCTACGGACCCTGATAAAGTACCCTCCATTGTAAATAGGTTGCTGTAAAAATTGTTCTCAATCCAGAAGTTCAAAATAGCCACAATGTTTAAAATACTTGTCCATTTTGAAACATGTCTGAAAACAACTTACCTCAGAAAATCTCAAGGTCACTTAAAACTGAATGGCTTCATAAAACTGTAAACCAAATTTTTTTCTATGACGTCCTGTCTTTATTTGCCATGGTAAAGACTGTGCCTGTCCTACCACTCATTGGGGTTGTCTGTTTTGCCCATTTTGCCAATGTCTCAGTGTAGTGCAGGAGGGTGATCAAGGAGCAGCTCAGGAGTGGTGCCTGGGGGACAGAGTATGTAGTTGATGGTTCAGATACTGTTTTCAGCATCTTAGGAGATATGCAGATCAAGAAAGGGTTCCCAGCACCTTCTAACATGGCAGTGGGTTTTCAGTACCTAAAAAAAAGGTAATGGGTAGTTTCCTGCTTCCTTTTGAATCATAATGAAACTTCCTGGTATGATCCCATCAGAATTATCTTCTGGCCAGCTGCTGACAGAGAATTCCTCTAGACTTTGTGTGTTGCAAGTATTGGTCACCTAAAAACATGGTTTGATAGAGGCTTGTGATACTGTCTGCACTATGGTCTGGAAAACCATTTACCTCCTCATTCTTGATGGCAGCAGTGTCACAGCTTGGAGCAGGGCATAGATCAGCAATGGGACCATAACCTATAAAAGTGCTGTTGTCAGGAGCTTTTGCTTTTGCTTTGCTAAATGGAGCTTCATCTTCTTTGCTTCTTTGCATCTTGTAGAGATTTATTTTTGTCTCCTTTTGTGAGACTGACAGCAGAGCCAGCAATCAGTCCAGAAATCTGGGAAAATGGCTGTTTCTATGTATTTGTCCACTCACTCCAAGTCCATGAGCTTTCCAGTTCCTGGGGGACACCTGGATAGGAACTGCATTGAAACAGCAAAGTGGCAGGTGGATGAGGATGCCCTTGAAGGCACAGGGGTCATTTAGATGCAAGGATCAGGTTGCAGTGCATGATAATAGCATGGGGGAGCACAGGAAGATTATGAGCCTGGTAATTAGAAAGGTGAATATGGAGCAGGTATTTAGCATCTCTTGTAACACAAGGAGCGCAAGGTGTTCCAGGAAATGATGAATCAGAATGAAAACGAGCAAAAGGAAGTAGTTTTTCACCCAATACACAGTTAGGATCTAAGAGTACTTGATACAAGGTGCTGCAGAGCCTGTAGGTCTTAAATACAGTTTAAAAAAGGATTAGCTCAACCAACAGAAGCCCGGTGCGACAACAGCTATTAATCTTCATGGCCTATGTGTAACCTTAGGCTCAGGGAGTGACTGAGGTAGGGAAGTGTGTTCCTGTTCTCTTCTATACTCAGCCCTTCACACATGGATGCCTGGCACCAGAAAATGAACAAGCAGCTTTTTCTGTTTAATACATTATGTGAATACATCTCTGATCAGGGATCTTTTCTTCTTACTCTGTTGGATATTGTGTCATCTCATTAAAGCATTCCAAATATATTTGATGTCATCATCAAAAATATCCTGTCTTCTCTGGCCACAGACTCCAAATGACTTCATGTGCTCAACTGCTTCTTATTTCCAAGGATGCAGTTAAGTTCGGGTTTGTCTCATTTGGTTGCCTCTGACATAGGTTACTGATGTTGTTAGAAGCTTGTATTTGCAAATGTATGACCATATGCAAAACATCCCATTTTGTGTGCGACTACTAGATTAACATCCAGTTTAGCACTTGTGTGAATAAAACTTTGTTCTTTTCAGTATATTAGGGCAGAGAGAAAATAAGGAATAGGTTATTTTTTAAAACTTGGTACCTGTTTCCCCAAGGAGTGCCTTGTTCCTTTTATGTAAGGTAGAAGCGTCTGGAAAATAGAAATCCAAATCTGATCCTGATGTGAGTACCATTTCCTTCCCTGGACTAAGGTTGGCCAGTTCCCTCACTGTGGGAACTGCAGTTACTGCATAGTCTTTGTATGCAGCTGAGGTTCATATGGTTTGTATGGTATGTATTTTACAGCAGGGGTTGTGATACGGTTCATAAAAGACGTCATCGATGTGATGACAAAAAAGCCTCAGTGCCTAACTTCCTAGGAGATTGGTAGTAAGGATTTCTATTTGATATGGCTTCGAAAGCTACAAACACATTCTACATTCTGTGAGGCTCCAGTGTTGTGGGACTGGTGTCACTGAGCAACACAGGAAGGAAACCAGCGCTACTGCTGCAGTATGGCCAGGATGTACAGAGTATATCAGTAGAAATTGCTTTATAATCAGACAAAAAATTTTAATGAAACTTGCTCGGTATCAGGTGGAGGTTTATATAGTGTGCTCTGTATACAGGATGGCATGATGAAAGGATAGAAATATTCAGAACCAAAAGAAGTCCTATTTTTTACTTCCAAAGCAGAAGAATGCACTTTTTTTGTTAAGGATCTTCTTGGGTTTTGTGATTTTCTTCTTTTTTTTCTCTTCATCTTAGGAGCACTGAGAATGAGGGAAATTTTTATAGAAAATATAACTTTTTACTAGGAGAGAAGAGTCAGGCTGGTTTTAGTTGATCTCATCTGCCAGAGATTTCCAAACCTGCTTTTCCTCAAAGAAAATATTGCCCTTTTTTGTGCTATTTTCTGTCACATTTCCCCAGTGGAGAACTGAGTTGGAGGAATCAAAACAACCAAAAGAGCTTGGGAGATCTGAGGTTATTGCAAGCCTCATATGTATGTTTGGGCTTCAAGAAACCTTCCTGTGTGGCTCACTGTGCTATAACAACATTGACTATTATGCTGAGGTGGACATAACGCCTGTACACTGTCATGAAACTCCTTTTGGGTATCAGCAGTGGTTGTAAGCCACCAAAAGAAGTGATTTTTCAGTTACTAGGTATTGTAAATAGATATGAGATACAATTATGAATCTCCCTAAGGCTGTGAATGTGATCATGCAGTCGGGTGGTTGAAGCTTTGGAATAAAATTTTGGAAAGACAGGTGTGGGAGAGAGAAACATGGAGACTGAGAGCCTGCTTGGTCTTTTCAGATGCTGTAAACCTGATATTATCGTGGTTTAGATGGTTTGCCTCAGATGGGTACCCTCACCCACGCTGCTGGCTGCTCCAAGACTGGACACAGCAAGTTTTTCAAGACTGACCTGAAATGGGATCCATTTTCCTCAAGGGTGTGGGACTTCTGCGCTGCTCCTCCTCTGTTATTCCAGTGGAAACTGTACAGGCAGATCATGGAATACATGCTGGGGAAATGCTTGACAGTAGGAACTTTTCGAGCCAGACCCCGATTTTTGCACTGCAAATAAGCTCAAGAGGATGGCTGCAGCTCTCAGTGCTGAAATTTGGGGGGTTTCTTTTGGTTTGAGTTTTTTATTGTAAGACATCAACACTATGATCACTAACTTGTCATTTCAGCCTTCTGTACAGCTCTGCCCATCTCATTGCTCTGTTTGGCAGAGCGTGTTCATACAAGCTGCAGAGGAGATTTTTATCCATTCCCACAGTGCCCTCCTGGTTTTCCCCTGGTCGTGGTCAGGACATGGAGCCACGTTTGCAAGGAGGAGGAGACTGAGACATGTAGGTTGACTGGAAATAGGGAAACATCTGGAAATCAGGAAACTGCAGAAAATGCTGGGAAAAGATAAAAAATACTGAAGTATGCAATTAGGCAGCTGAGGAAAGGTTAGAGGGAGGCAGGGAGGAGCCAGCAGCATGCAGTGCTCTTGGGGAGTGCCAGCAGCCCGGGATGCAGGACCTGAACACAGATGAAGCAGCAGCCTCCTGCAGCATGGAGCTGGCTGTCATGTAAGGGCTTCTCAATGCACAGTGTTTGTACAGTGCTGGCTTTCTGCATGCTTACATGAAGGAGAATGCAAATGGAAGCGTGAGCAACAAGGAGGAGGTGGTTTAATGGCTTTGGGGATTAACAGAGGTATTTAGAGCCTTTCACCTCTCTGTTCCTAACATAAATCTTAACACAGATTGATGGTTCTAGCCATCTGGCTTGTGTTTGCTAGTTTGCCACGACTAGGGAGACAGGGAAACAACCTGACCAGCAAGGCAAAAGGCAAAACAAAAGGATCTGACAGAAGGCATTCACTTCTCCTGTGTCAGTAAGAGCAGATATGGTCAAAGCTCAGCAGATAACACAGGAGAGGGCAATCGAAGAGCCACAGGCATCACTTGGTGCATGGCCCAACCAGGGAGCCTGTGGCTTACACAAAAGCTTATGCTCTGAGCAACTTGCTCCCAAATGTAAAGCTCTCTGTCTTTAGAGATATAGTTACCCTGGATAGCCTGGGAGTTAGAGGGAGACTTTCAATCATAGGTTGACTTTCAACTGTAAGTTATTTTGTACTTGAGTGGAAACTGTTGTCCCACACATCACCCATCTAATACCTTAATTTTATGTAGTATACCTTAACTTATAAACTGGAAAATTTTGCACACATTTTGGATTAGAAGGTTTTCTTGTCTCCTAAGCCTTCTAAATACTGCTGTGACTTTTCCTGGGGATGAGTTGACCCTTTCTGGTAGTCACTGTCAGTTTTCATCTCACTCCAGACTGCAAGGTCAGTCATTCCTTTTCTAGCAAAATCATCTTGGTAGAACTTCCTAAAATCCAGGGCTTTAATGAGAAAGTGATGTGAAAGGTCATAGTTCTGCTTCTCCAGCCAGAGGAGTAACCAAGTGTGGGTAGATGTGTGCACACACTAGGGCATGTTTTGCTAGTCAATTATTTTTCAAAAGCCCTCAAGTGAGCGTGAGAGGTAGAGAGGATCTCACCTCTGGTCTTTCCAGTGGGGAGTTTGGACAAGAAATATTGACAATATGTATTTTGCTTTGGGATTGACTGTCTGTGGTGCATATTTCAAACCAAAACACACCTTGCAAAGGTGTACCACTCTAGATGGGGTAAGAAAATGTATAGGGAAAATAAAAATACTTTAAAAAATTAAAAAAAAAAAATCAAACAAAACTAAGTATAACAAATCTAATTTATGGTAATCTTGGCACTGATTTTGCTTTATATTAGCCATGTAGAGCTTCAGTAAAAAAATATTTCTACTTATTCGGAAGCAGTAACCAAGAAACTGTCCTTAATGTCATTTTTTTTAGGGGGTAAGTGAATGCATTTTGGATATAGACTTCTAAACCACTGTTTTTTATCTCAAATAATCGGTTTTGGCATAGAGCTCTGTCAGCTAAACATGGTGTTTATCACTTCAGCCAGCCACACCAAGGTCAGTGAAAGAGAATGTTTTATATTTAACAGGGAAATGCTTCCACCAGATGGATTAATAGTGTGAGAGTAATAATTGCAGACACATGAAGTGGCTGGGGATTGCTGTGGGCCAAAGTAAAACTCAGATTCATATCTAGACTGGGGTAGATTTTTCAAAGGCACCACAATGACTCAGAGATCATGTCATTAAGTTGTTGGGAGCCAACTTCCATTTGCAGAAATTATGTGGAGACTTCACTGCCTTTCAGCAAGCCTTAGGTACCTTTTCCCAGAAAAAAACCCAGCCTTTAATTCACAATTAGTTCACAAAAGCAGTCTTTGCCTCTTCATAATTATATTGCATAACGACTTCCCTACTTTTTAATAACATCAGATTTCTTGTCTGTGTCCATTATCACCAGCGTAGAAGCCATTCTGTTGCTTTGGGAATTTCATATTCCAAGTCACTTACAGAACTATAATTAAGAACTTCCACAAAAGACCAGGTGATATATGTTGGTTAAGCTATTATATTCTGCTGATTTAATGTCATATCTTAGATTAATTTGAAACTTTATCATACTGGTTTCATTATAAATGCTTCCATGGCAATAACATGTTATTGGAAACTGAATAATTAACAATCTCTATGTTACCAAATGTTTTTTGAGCAGTTTGTTGAAGAATAGCAGAACTCCAGTTGAAAATTCTGGCTCTGTTGAAGCCAAAGACAGAATTCCCATAGGTTTTAAAAATATTTTTCTTTTTCTTATCTTAAAAATTACTTGTCAAAGCTCCTTAAGGTTGTGTGTATGTTGGGGGTTAGGATTTTTCCTTCTGTTTTCTTTCGCTTAGGGAATTTTCTCCCATTTGTTGCTAAGAAACAATAACAACTGGTACTTAAGAGAGACAAAGGATATAGCCAGGGAGGAGAGGGAGGGGTGCACCTGGCTGCTACTCCCTTACCTGAGGGGTTTTCTCTTGGGAAGGGCAGAGTTACTGCAAGAGTTTGTGCAGTGACTTTTTTCAGTCCTTTGGGCCAGAATAAATTGTACTCAAGAGAAATGTAATCTGCTGGTTTTTAGTGTCTTCTGAAAGTTCTGCCCTCCAGATCATGTCTGAATGAGAGGGAAAGGGGAGGAGGGTGGATGCAGATCCATGTACTGAAGATTCAGAAGCATGAAAATTCTCACACTCCTGACTTCAATGCTTATAATGAATTACAATTCCCAGTGGAGGCCTCTATTATTAACCAATTTTTCTGCTCTCAGGCTACTTAGAATAATTCAGGCTCCAAATCTTGGAGAGAGCAGCGCATAATCCTCATAGCCAGTCACCACATTTGGATCTCAGCAGAGGTTCTGATGTAGATTTCTAACCCTGTATATTTGGACCTAAATACTGTTGTTAGTTTCCATCAACATTGCTTATTATATTGCAAAGCTCCTTTGAGTTCATATGGTGGTCAGTCATAATATGCATATATGCCAGTTTGAAAGATACTCAGACAGAACTCGTGGGCTTGCGACAGAATTTGCACATGCCCAAATCATAGAATCATAGAATGATTGGTTGCAAGGAACATTAAAGATCATCTGATTCCAACCCACCTTGCCACGGGCTGGGACACCTTCCACTAGACCAGGTTCTCCAAGCCGTATTCAGACTGGCCTTGAGCACTTCCAGGGATAGGGCATCCTCAGCTTCTCTGTCAACTCGTTCTACTGCCTCAACACACTCACAATGAAAAATTTCTTCCCAACATCTCATTTAAACCAGCCCTCTGTTAGTTTAAAGCCATTCCCTCTTGTCCTGTCACTACAGGCTCTGGTAAAAAGTCCCTCAGCAACTCCATTTAAAAGGATACAGATGGCATCTGTATGAATCAGGAACATAATTGACATAAACTTCTGTGATCAGTGAGCTCTCCATTAGGTGATTAAGACTCTGGAACGTTGAATTACCAAGATGTTAACTAAGGATAAAACTCAGCGAAACAACTTGTAAGAAATTCCTCTGCTACCAAAATGGAACTTTTTGCAAAAGGAATCTGCTTTCCTTGTCTCTTAGCTTAAGCTTAAATATTTTCTGTTCCTAGGTAGCCCAAGCTCGGTCTTCACAGAATCATTTTGTTCTTAAACCAATTTGCTTGTCTGGCAAATATTTAGTAACTTCCTTATGTGGTTTTCTAGTAGGGTAGCTAGTTATCTTCTTAGCATAGCCAGCTGTTCCAGGGAAACAAAGCAAACTGAAACTTGTCAAGTAGACCAAAAGCTCTGCAGGAAAGAGAATGGAATTTCATATTATATATGTCTTTATTTGCAGAATTCTGTAAATGATGATGCAGAATTTTATTCCCTGTCTTTATTCCCTGCATTTCCTGTATCTGGTAGTAACCAGTATCAAAACCTTTCCCATCCAGCTCCAGATTTCACTGCAAAATGTTAAACAGGAGTAAGCAAACTAAGATATGGGCAATTCAAAACATGGAATATTTCATTTTAGATGTTTGCTGGTATTCCTAGTAACCTTTTCCTTTCAAATTTTTTTTTTGACAGATGATGATAATGAAGAAGGGGCTCAGCTGAGTGAAGAGAAAGGTAAGTAAAGAATATTTTATGCTAAAATATATCACTTCTCTGAAGCATAAGCCAAACTGAAAAAATTCTAGAAATTAAGTGCCTTAGTCAAGGTAAGCAGTGCTAATCATTATTGCCAATGTTACAACAGTCGTTTCTGGTTTTTAACACAAAATTAGGGTGAACCATCCCTGATATTAAATAGTGCATGGTAAGACCAGCTGCGACTACTTTTTTAATGTCATCATCGGTTATGAGCCTCTGGGCGATACTTCATTGCTTTTTATCGATAGCTAGTTTGAACATGAAGGTGAAATAATAACAATTCTTCAGTCTCTTTGGCTGTAAAAAAGTGTGAATAGAGCAATTCTTGAGTCTTTTGCCATTGTGAATAGTGGCAGTGATATGTTCGCAATGAAGACAGTAGCACAACTCTTCCATAAACTCTTAAATACGCTGAGCTTGATCAGACAATGGTTCAGAGGATTTTTTCGTGGTCCTCACAGTTTGCTGTTTAAAACAAGTGTCACTGTTCAGGGTTTGTGGATGACATGAAATGGGAATGACGAATAGGTATAAGGGGAAGAAAGGTCAGAGGAACAAGAAAAGGAGAGGACAGAGGATTAGATAACTACCATGAGGACAAAAGCTTCCATTCAGGAGATTTCTGCTATTTTTTTCTAGAAAGCTTCATCCACTTAATCTTGATCAGGTTTTTTGTAACAGGCTTCCACCACAGCACCCTCTGATGCTTTCCCTGCTGACCTCAACTGGAGGTCCTCAATGAACATCTCCTGTTCCATATGGATTTCTATGCAGTGAAGGACCTCCTTTTATGTGCAGAGTAGCTCCCTGCTAGAGAGTACTCCTCTGCCTCTCCTTCCAAATCAGCTAACACCCCAAGGTCTCTGTGACCCTGATCCCATCATGGTCCAGTGACTGTGCAGGAACATCCAGCTCTCTTTATGAAAATACACAGGGTCAGAAAGGAGAGCCACATGGAGAGAGGCAGGGATACACCAGCCAGAAAAAAGAGGTAAAAGCTTTTGAAGCAGTATGTTGACAACTTAAATTGGCAAGATTGTCCTAAAGACAAATGGGTTATGATCATTTATGCAACCACTTAATTACCTTGGAAATTAGAAATACTTGAAGAATGATGCATATACATAGGTGTGAAAATAAAGATATACACAGATAGATATCTGTTATACTGATGGATTAGCATATTCTTTTATGGCTGTTCTGGCCTGTTGATTTTATTACATATAATTGTAATTACATTTTGGTGTCAAGATTACTGGATAGCAACTTTTAGTAATTTTAATACAGTTAGTGTGATCGATGTAGTTGTATGAACATACATAAAAGTAAAAAAAAAAAGCTCGTCATTATATAACAAACATTTGCCAAAGGTAATCCTACAGTTAAATTTGCAGTATTAATCTAACACTTCCAATTTCTTTTTTTTTTATTGTGACGTGTATTTTTATAAGCCAAATTATTTTGCATTTTTTGTCTTGTTGTTTTTATGAAGATTATGCAAATTAAATTGGTGTGGGTTTTTAAAAAAAAACATTTTAAATTAGAATTAAAAGGAAGTCCAATTCTACTTAATAGCCAATCTCTTCTCTTTTGTCTTGTATCCTTCACAGCTTCATTACTTTAGGTAAAGCGACAGATACTCTGGGAAATTATCACTGAATTAAGTAATTTGAGTAAGATATTTCCCTACCTGTCTCTTTCTTCTGTGCCTATGAGATAGATCAGATCAGAGCTGCCCTCTCAGGTCTAGGATGCTGTAAGCTTCAACAGCACATCCTTGGTTATTTCTTTATCAGTTGGAGATATTTTGGGAATCAGTGCATTGGCTGTAATCAATCAATACCTACAAGGCTAAAAAAAAGTGTCTTTTGTATATCCACCCCAGTAGTGTAGCAGATATATGGAAGTTATTCCCTTTTGACCTATTTCTGTATGGAGTTTTTAATGATTGTAGGATGTGTTTACTGGAACTATAAATACAAACATAATTTTTGCCTTGAGGGGAGTTTTCATTTTTATACTTGAATTTTTATCAGTTTGGAGGGTATCTGCTTTTTACTCTTCAAAGGGGAAAATAGAGAAGTAACTTCTAGTCACCACTTCAAGATATTAATTGAATAATCATTCTTCTTTCCACTTGTCTTCATGAGTCATGACTGCAGCAGATGAAGTCAACAGTTGGCATCAATATTTATAACTCTTTTTCCTTGAGCTGTCCATACGCAACCTTTGGGGTGTTTCCTCCAATTCTTTTGCTTAAAGTGAAAAAGAAATTTTGGATTCCTAGAGAGCACATGTTGCAGACTAGACATGTATAGGACCTTTGGCAGAGATCGAAATTGAAATTTTACCTAAATTCCTGTGTCTCAGCTTCCTTTTGGCTGGGTGTTTCTGAGGGCCAAGATCAGACCAAGAGAAAACACAGAGAAATACAAGGACATAAATGAACTGTAGGCTCATTGTGTCAGTACCAATCACTTTGAAGAATGTGGTAGGATGATGAGGTGGAGGTTACAGAATGAGTCCTAGTTTAAATCTGCAAAAATTAGAGGAAAAAATAGCCCTGATCCTGGTTTGGTGTCTGCTGAAGGCAGTGGGAATATGTCCATTGGCTTCAGTGCACACCAGATTAGGCCTTAGGAATAGATAGAAAATTAACTGGAAGTAAGAAATAACAGATTACCAAATGAGTGTATTACTGACTGATGGATACATTATGAAAGTAATCTATCTTGTGTTTCTACCACTCTGAAGTGCAAATATCTCATTACATGCAAAAAGGCCTTTCTTTCTTTGATTAATCTTCAAAATAAATAAGAGAATATCCTAAATACATCTGTGTCCTGGTTTAAAGAACAGGTATCCACCAAGGAAGGTGGGAACCTCCCTTGGAATGGAAAATGTGACCCCCTTCCCTCCGAATTATTATGACTTTGAAATTAAGGGGCTTTCAGGCAAAGATACGGGAAAAGGAGTAACAGTTCTTTACTAGTGTGTATATATGTTAATATGGCAAACAAACAACAACACTGGCAGCAACAACAACCAGAACCAGAACCCCAGTAACAGCCTGCTCTCGGCCGCAGGCGCTTTCCCCTTGGGTGCAGTTCCGGTCACAGCCGGCAGGGGCGCTGTTGGCTCCCGGCCGGGCAGGGCAGGTGCGATGATTCCCCCGCGGCTGCAGGGGGCGCTGTGGCGCGAGCTCGGTCACGTCTCCCTCACACGGCAATGGCGGGCAAAGCCGGCAGGAGAGAGAGAGAATGGTCTTTCCTTTGCAAACTCATGGGAAGCAGCCGGTCTCGGTGCGACTCGGGAAACTGAATGGACTGCAGCAGGAAACCTCGGAAGCAGTAAACTGGAATGGCAGGAGTGGGCACACCCAGGGGCAGCAAAAAAACGTAGCAGAAACTCCGGGGCCCTGCCCGAAGCTGCAGTGTGCCGTGGGGTCGGGTTCCAGTGTAGCAAGCAGCCCTGAAGCAGCAGCAGAGAACTGTGGGGCTGGGTGGGGAATCACTCCCTTGCGTAGCTCACTGGTGATGGCCGGTCCCAGGGTCAGGCTGCGCAGAGGGGGCGTCCCCCAGCAGGGAACGGGGTGCTCCAGGGTCCCAGCGCCGCACGCACTCACTCTGAGCTCCCAAGCAGCAGAGAAGCAGAGAAGCAAACCAGGAAGCTCTAGTCACAGTGCCAAAGGAAAAAAAGAAACGGGTGAAAACCGCACCGCAACAAGTATCTCTCATCAGAGGGATTGCGCATTGTGGCCATGGAAACAGAATTGCCCCAACGGAAGGAAGCAACTGTCCTTCTCCTCAGCTCTCACAGGAAATCCCAGGCTGGCTCTCACTCATCGTGATACTCCTGGAGCTGGGGGAGTGGGGGCAGCAACCACACCGGACATAAAACAAGAGCAGAAACAAAAATGGATATGGGATAAAAAACCATCCCCAAGACAATCTGCCAGATAATATCCATTAATATCTACATCCATACTATAAAATTAACAAGCAGGAATGACTATTTTGGCGAGTTTATCCCATAGCATCACTGCTTATATTGGACATACTAGAATAAGAAAAACGTTTAAAAATAAAAATAATCCACTCTAATTAAATATACACACTCAAACCCACTCTTCTAATGGCATTTGACTCACAGGATTTTAACCCATCAGTCTGTTATTCTAAATGCTGAGTCTTGTAGCAGTTGCTGGCTTAACGGCACCATTTAATTTGAAGTGCTTTGAGGTTATCGTGTGTCATGCAGTTGGTGTTAGAAGAGTTTGAGTCAAAAGGGCAAATACGGTAAATAGCAGGTCCAGGCCTGTGCAGGTCTACATCTCAGCTTTGCTTTGTGAATTATTTCCTATATAACCTGAGACAAGGACCAGATGACCTAGTAGTCAGTCTTTCCTGAGTGTTTTCCTTTTTTCTTTTTCCTTTTTTTCTTTTTCCTTTTTTTTTTCTAATGGTAAGAGAATTCATTACCATAAATACATAATAACATTATTTGTTATTGCTGAGAGAAATAATAACATTATTATGTGCTGACATAAGTCAATTCTCTTACCATTACCATAAAAAAAAAAAAAAACACTAAGGAAAGACTTTCAATTCTGAATCTGTATTCTCCCTCAATCTGTTCAGCTTCAGTCTCTGCCAGGTACCAAAGCCTTTTGACCTCATCTCTATGTCTGTTGCCACACTACTGTCATTTCCCATCAAGTAGTTGTTCCTAATAAATGCCCTGCTGGTTATCTTGTTTCTATCCTGAGCATCCTAATTAATCATCTATTCATTACTTAGAAGCCACAGCCAGTTAAAACAGCAAGATGAAGGATCTTATTCACACTAACAAGGCCTAATAACTAATAACACCCTATTACAATCAAGATACATAAATAGAGAATTTTTTTGCATGTTCCACTGTATGCACACTCTTGCACTTGGGAGATTGTTTTTTGGAGGGAGACTGTCTTTTTTCCTGAGATGAAAATAGCAATCACCTGCAACAAGGCAAATTTGGAAGTTGTGAAGGATTTTGGAAATAGGTTACTTGGAGGCAGACTGTGAGATTTAAATGACTTGTTGACCCTCTGAATTAGACTATAAAGAAGAAATATTTCTCCCAGTAGAAGAGCTCAAGAAACCCTTTTGCACAAATGATCACAATTAGAAAAGCTTTTAATATGATCAGTTCAGACACCTGTCCAGGTGTGCTCTTTTTAAAAAGAAATTCACAGACAAAATTTCTGTAATATTTGGCTAGCTGTTTGGAAGGACGTAGACACTACCGGAGAGCAGAAAGGGTTAAGAGTTGTATTTTGACCATGGTAAACACAGATCCTTTTCTGTCTCTGGAAGATATTCTGTCTCTGGAATAAGGGATATCTGCTAAAAAATAGTGTAATTGTGATTGAAATCTTGTTCTCCTGGGACACTGCCTTTACATCCTTTTGTGAGCATTTTGAAGGCTCTTTATAGAGTGCAAAAAAGATGGTTTCTTCTAAGATAGCAACTTCTCTGAATGTACACCTCCTCCCTCTCCATCTTTGGGCTGTCAATTAAGATGTTGGCTATATTATCTAATGTATTCAAATAGTCCTGAAAGACCTGGCTGGACATTTGCACTTTAACTTGATTGACATTTGACTGGAAGAAATTTCACAGATTGGTTAGATGATAAAAATCATCAGTAGAGGGGCAAGTGTTGATTGAAGCATTCCTATTGATTCAATCCCCTAATGTGAATTATTCTCAACCAAGAAAGAGAACGTAGCAGGTAGTTCAGAGTGGCATTTGAACCAAAGAAGCCATATGTTGGTATGGTCCACTATAAATATTCAAGTTATTTTTCAAAAGAAAGTGAGAGTGTTGGCATGAATAAGTCTTCGCAAGTCTGTTTATTTTCAGGATCTCCCTTTTGTATTACAGTTCTTGTTGAACTCTATCAGCATTTCTCCTGAGC
This sequence comes from Melanocharis versteri, assembly GCA_013397845.1. Lineage (NCBI taxonomy): Eukaryota > Metazoa > Chordata > Aves > Passeriformes > Melanocharitidae > Melanocharis > Melanocharis versteri. The sequence goes on from VZTG01009135.1 coordinate 170,176, forward strand.
TCCTTACAGGGTTGACAAAGCATTTGGCAGGTTTGGGCTTTATTTTTCCTCACAGATTTTCTTGTGATTACTCCTGCCTTCTTCACTCCAGAAAGAAATTCATCTTAGAACTTGAAAACTCTTGTTTTCCTCAAAATACTGTGTTTGAAGTTCAAATTCAGAGGAGCAAACATGATGACATGACACATGACATGTCCCGTATTAAGTGCCCTCAGGAACAGTCTACCACCTGTTACCAAGCCAAACATCAAAGCATGTTCTGTTTTGTAGTAACTAGCTTTATTTGCTGATTGCTAAAGGGCTCTTCATGCTCTGAGCTGTATATAGTTCTAGAAAAAAATGTAAATTCTCTTCTAGTAGAAATTTAAAAGAGCAATGTTCAGTTTGGTCCTTTTTTTGTCATAATGCTCTTTCATTAATATTAAGAAAGTGAGATAGAATTTAATTACTCACATGCAGATCTCCATTTTGGAATTTTTGTTGACATTTTGAGCCGTCCTGCCACCTTCCCAGTCCATGGCTCTTCTGGGTTTTTTGGGCAAAAGTATGGTAGAATAACCAGTTTTCCAAGAGGGCAGGCAGAGGATATTTCTGTGCTCCCTGGGCTCCATGCAAAGCCAATGATTCATTCCCTTTTTGTCTTTTGAATAAACACAATATTCTTAGAGTTATAGAATATCCTGAATTGAAGGGACCCGGAGGGATCATTGAGTCCTACTACCCCTTTAATCTGCAAGTTCTCTTTCCTTTTCATAACTAGTTTCATACCGCCTGTTTTGAAATATTCAGCATTTTGGTTCTAGATATATGTAATTGTGGAAGGGTAGAAGATAAAAGGGGAGAATCTACAGCTCTTAGCACAGCCAAGTCCTTTATGAGAGCTGGGCATCTGATTGTCAAGGGCTGTTTAAAACTCCAGCAACATAAAGAGTAGATGATTGTGTGGCATATACGTGACAGCAGAAGAGACCCTGGGAGTTTTTGAAACACTGAAGCAATTTATAAAACACATGTAGATAGTTTTTTCCCAGCTGTTAATTAGCTAATCAGTTTGAAGTAATACCATGGTTCTTATTTTCCAATGGCAACAGCAATAACGGTGAATCAAGTGAAGTCATATGTGTTCCTAAATTTCCTGGTTACAAGTGGTCAAGGTTTATTTCCAGCACACACAAAAGTATGTTTCCTTTAGGCTTCTTCTGCACCCAAGCCTTCAGTTAGCCACAAGGAATCTGGAGGTTCAACAGAAAGTCAAATGACAGAAAGTCATTTTCCCATCATGGTTGAATACATTCAGTAGGCGCAATGAATTGAGTTTTAATTGTCTGTCAGTCGCTGCTTTCGTGGTTAAGCAACAATGTTTGAAGAATGTTTTAATTAAGGAACCTGCTTGCATGAAATGTCTTAATTTATGAATACCTTTTATGCTTAATTTCCAGCTTGGCCTCCCTTTTTATTAACAGGCTTTCTTTGCTACTAGTTTGTGCCTTGAGGTGTGTCATAGCAAACAAACAGTAACGTCATCATTTATGTTAAGATGACAGGATATTTTGAAAATATTGTAGAAAAAGTTCATAATATTTAAAGTTTAACCAACTGATACTAAACTCTATGTATTTTAGTCCCTGTAAGTAAGGGGGATCTCACATTTAATTGGCCTCAATTACTTTTTTTACTCCCTTTCCTCCAGCTTGATATTGCCTACTGTCTGAAAGGCTGGAATGGATTTTTTTCAACCCGAACATTTCTATCTTGTAAAGCTTTCATCTCCTTAACATCACTATCAAATTCGTTTCCCTACCTGTCATTTAATTATTAATTTCAGTCTATATTCATTTGTTGTTGTGTTAAAACAGTGAATGGAGAATTGAGCTGAGAGAAAAAAATCATTTATTTCAGATTATTTCTCTGCAGTTCCATAATGCAGTATAACAAATACTATGTTTAGAACTACAAATTAAAATAATTTTTGGTCGGGGGTTATAATTATTGTTTCTGTAGAGATAAAGTGCTTGTTAAACAGTATGTTATTTCAGTATGAGCTTTCTTCACTTCTGTCCTGTGGAAGTAAGAGAAAGTCCAATCCAGGCTGAAAGACACATACATATTATAAATTTCATAAGAGATGATGCAATAATTGATTTTAATAACAGAAAGATAGGCATTGAGTACTGAATGGAGTGCTGAGATAAAACATACAGTTGTGGTATCACGCATGGTAATATCTGATATAATGAAGCCATTTTCAAATAGTATATGTAATTTATAATTTTTTATGCTTCAAGAAGGCCAGCCTCCATCTCCCACAAAGAGCAAAGAAGAGCAGCCTGAGGACCTGCAGGATGATGCTGAAGGTAGGTGGTCTAACAGCTTCTCAGGGCTATTAATCAATTCACATTTTGAGGAAAAGTTTGTTTTGAATTCTTGGGAAAGAACTGGAAACTTTCAGTTAAGAATGCTCTTTGCACACACTTGCAGAGTTCTTCTTGGCCTAGATAAAAGGATTATAAGTCTTCTGAAGTATATTTCATCCTAAGGTAGATTCACAATTACAAATTCTATTTTTATGTGATGGGCTACTGATTATTGCTGATACATCTTAATAAATTGCTGCTGTTTTATCTCTAACCAGTTCTGACTTTATGTAATTAAAAAGCCCAAGTGTAATCCATGTTGTGCAGGGCTTGGGTCAGAGTCTGGTTGGTTAAGTTGGTCAGGTACCTGCTGCTAAACATGGAGCAATATAATCCTCACTTTCCTTTTCTACAAGAAATTTTTGTTATTTTCCTTTTTACAGTGTTTATGTTTCTAGACCCTACACAGTGTAGTACATCTATCCACAGTTAGAAGTCACAGGTAATTAACATTATGCCTATAGTGTTGTTCTTCTAAGGATACTTTCCTGCACTTGAGTCTGCTCAGGGAAGCTTGTCCATGTCTATTGATGTACGTGTTGTCTATGTTGTTCTGAAACTGGATCAAAGTATATTTTCCTAATCTCTATCTCATTGGAAGAGTTGTTTATAAGATGTTAACATCAAAGGCTTATTTTCAGAGTGCACAGTTTCACACTGCTTTCAGATATGTGGAGAGCAAAACACCCCAATGCTGAAGGAATTTCCCTTCTGCGAAATAGTTAAAAGGATGAATGTTGATCTTTAATCCATGACAGCTCCTTATCATGGATTCTTTTTGACCTAATATTCCTCAAATGACACATCTCATTTTGCACCTCGACCAGTGGCTCCACAATCTTCAGCATTTTGACCTAGCATCATGCATTCAGCTCCTAAAATATTCTCACTAGGGTATAGTGTGAGTCACAAAGAGCAGAAAAGTGTTAACATCTATCATTTTAAGTAACTGCTAGTAACATCCTGTCACTAACATTGTGACTGGTTGTTAAGGGCAAGTCGTTAAAGCAACAGCTGTCATCACCTGGAAGGTGTGGAGGGACCCAAGAAGTTTCATCACACCTGGGCGTCTTTCCTTTCATGCTGCACTGAACCCAGATTAAATTAAAATACCAATTTTATGTTTGGATTAGAGAATTCAGCGATGACAAACCACATGTCCATTTGTATGCGGGGTAACCCACGGGTGGGATCGTGGTGAAAGTTTCAGTGTTCCTAAACAGGCAGAACAATAGCTGTTTTATGATATATTCTTACATGGAGTGTGGCTAAAAGTTTTCATTGTATCAGTATCTTGAAAAAAACCCAAAAATTAAAGGAAGAGAAGAAAGTATTGTCAAGCTGTAAGGTTTTCCTTCCATTCAAAAATTAACTGATGTTGTTTCACTGTTTCTGTGGCTCCCTAAATACAGTTTCCTATTTCTCTGTGCCTATCCATTTTTCCCAGTGACCTACTTCACTTTGTGAAGCACAAATAAATGCGTTGGAAGAGCAAAGTAAACAGTATGGCAATAGAATTATTGCATTACTCCTGAGCTGTAAAATTCCTGAATTTCTTGAATTTGATGCCATACAGTAGATTTTGCTGATGCAGAATTGAAGTCTGTAAAACATTATCACTGCAGCTGGATTTAATATAGCTGGTGGCACAGCCCCCATCTCCTAGGCAGGAACCAAACCTATAATGTTTAGGATTCAAAGTTCAAATTTAGCCTTGAGAGTTGTGATGGAGAAAAGAATAGGTGATTAAAGTGTTTGCTGAGGGGCCTGTGGAGAAACCTGGATTGGATTTCTTTGGCATTACATGTGCCTCTGGAGGAGGAGACAAGAAATTGGAATCCAGACACTGAATTCCTGTCAAGTTGCCAAGTGGCTGGAGTCTAATGTATCACACCTGTGAGCCATTTCCATCGAAGTAAATGGGATTTGCACACATTGGTCTGAGAAGAGGATTTAGTTTGTCCTGGTCTAATTATCAGCTGTTGCATTTGACAAATTAAAAGAACTTTTAATAGGGAGCCTTGAAGATTATGAAAGTTCCCGATATGTGACATGAACCACAACTACATGTCTGAGTAATTTTATTTAGGTAGAGGTTTGTCTTCACTTCCAAAAAGCTAGCTTTTTTTTCTTTTTGAAAGAAAAACTGAGTAACTAATGCATTTAAACAGTCTTGAATAAAACACAACAAAGGCAAACGCTGCCTGAGGTCAACTTGGTTGAATTTCCGTTAGGGTAAAACTGAAATGCTTTGTGGTTTCATGTGTTTAAACTTTGGGATAGTTCACTTTAAGTGCCACGTTTTAAAAAAGAAAAAGAAAGAGAAAAGAAAAACCCACCCAAAATCACACACACAAAAAATTAAACAAATATAAAAAACATATCCCCACAAAACAAACAAACAAAAACCCCCCAAAGCCCAACTCCTACCTTTTATCAATAAAAGCAAGTCCAAATTTAACTTAGGATATTATTTTCCCCTTGATAACATGACCAGCTATAAAATATTTAACAAATATACACTGAGACATGGGAAGAACCCAGTGTATTTTCCTCTGCTTGGTTGTGAGCGTCCTTTTAGACTGAAGATGGGAGTACAAGTTGCAATGATAGCAGCCTCGTGTCTGCCCTCGTGCCAGTCTCTGAAACCTATTCCACTGAGTTCAGCTGTAATATTTTTGCTGCAGTGCTTTTCTCCAGCTCACCGGGCTGGTTCATTGGCTAGAGGTAATGGAGCAATATCTTTTCAGTGCATGTAAAAATCTCCACAGAAGACTGAGGAAAGTAAGTTCCTTTATTATTACCCTCTTTGCAATCAAGGAAAGGCGAGTAAGTGGCTGTATGTAAGGAGGTTGTTTTGCAGTAAGCTAAAATAAACACTTGACATGCTAATGAAAGCAATCTTATACCGAACCGCTAAAGTATTAAAGGTGTCTGTTATTATGCTATTAGATATATTGTTCTCTGCCTCCAGACTGCTGGTAGAGAAAAGTAAGTGTGAACTGCACAGCAGATTCTTATGCAAGTGGTTGTATTCCATGGATTTTCACTGCAGAGGTATATTCTGTGAAAATGGATAGACTAGGAAACATCTTTTACTCACAGGTTCCCTGCAGTATTTCAGGTTTGACATGTGCAAACATGCCATATAATTTTCTTCTTCTTTTTTCTTTTTTTTTCTCCTGCCGCTTTCCTGAATCCTGGGAGAGTAAAAGCAGCCAGGGATAATTTTGCCTTTCCCTCAGTCAGGTGCATTCATTCATTGAGTGATTGTAAAGTGTCAGGTGAACAACATATGTTTGGTACTGAACAAAACATACGCACACCTTCTTCAGTAGCTTCATGACACAATCTTAAAGTGGTTACATAGAGAAAATGGCAGTACTTGTCACAGCATAGCAGACATGAGTTGGCACAAATGCCACAGTCACCTGTTCTCATCCTACTTATTGTCACCAAGCAAAGGCAAACCATTTATACAAAAGCCTAACAAAACAAAAATTTTAAATGTTCCCTATTTCTCTTACCTACCTCCCCACGTGTCCTCCTATATGTAGTGAACAGCATGGTGTATGCAATAGGGAGAAGCAAAACTGTGTTTGCCCTTTCCTTCTTTATGGGATTTCTCAGATACAATGCAGAGCCTGCCAAAGAGCTGCCCCATCCATTCCCTCCATGGTCTGTGTGAGATCAATATTGTATCAAAGATGAGTAACACGTCTAGTAACAGCAGCACAAATGCCTGCTTTTTCTCTTCCTCCAGCAGAAAAATAATCAATCCATGCAGCAAAAGCCATTTCCTTGCCCTCCTTTAAGAGATGCAAAGACAAAACTGGAGCTCTGGAAGTTGTCTTACTGCAGCTTCTTTCATAAGCTGCTCCCCAGATGAATGACCAGATTCCTCCTGATAGATTGATAGGCCGTTGATCTCCCAGGATCACCTGTGCAAGGAGCAGATTTGTTGGAGTTATTTGTCCAGGACTAACTTTGTCTGCTTTCCATTCACTTGGTGGGAGGGAGAACAGGTTGATGAATAAGCCAAATCACAATGTTCAAAATGAACGCAAATCACCTTTAACAGAGTTGATAGTGTTGGTTCCTTTGCCTGATGGGGTCATCACAGTTTGGCCGCTTGGCTTTCAAAGGTAACATCATTTGCCTGAATGTTGTGTCAGAAATCCAGGCTCACCAGCTGGCACCTGCCTGATTTTTTGGATGCTCTGTCCATGAGAGATGTCAGTCTGGTGATTGAAGTACACAGCAGAAATGAGGCAAAATAAAACTGCATCTTATCTCGACATCGCATTGGTCCAGCAGGTCATGGTCATTCAGTAGGAGTCTCATCAAGAGGGAAACACCCTGGCTCCTCATCCCTTCTCCCAAAAAAGTTTTTGTGAAATGGTGAAAAGTGCATAGTCTTGGGACTAGAAAATAAACCTCTGTTTATGGCTTAATCCTCTAATTGTGAGATTAACATAAGGCTTCCCCTTCCTGCTTCTCCTTTATATGCCATGAATTTTGCATCTGTGCTGCTCACTCCCTGGCTTCATGGAGAGGGATCTAGTGTATGCACCCACCATAGTCCATGGCACTTGGCTTGTGCTACATCCCTCCAAGTTGGGCTCAGTCCTCTCTGGAGCTGGTGGGATGCACACAGTAGCTGCTTTTTCTTGCCATTACACAGAGAGATTCTAAGCATCTCTTCTAAGGGTCTTCTAACAATGTGAGGGCCTGATTGTCTCTGTCTTTAAGGTATGAATTAATATTATCTAGATTTGACTTCTGATTAGTTTTAATATGTTCTGCAGTTTATAGCAAGGGATTCTTTTATCCCTTGATAAATTGTAGCTACATTCCTATTTTGCATCCCATGGGGCAGTCATATTCTTCAGTAAATTTCTGCTCCAATCATAATCTACTAAAAATGAACATCGAGGCACATAATTATACTTCAAAAAACACAGTCAGTTATTCAGCCTTAAAAGTCCTGCTTTTTATTAAGATAGCTTAGAACTGACTGTCTTCTTTTTTCCACCAAACCTAATCCTTTAATAAAATGTTAAATAAAGATAAAGTGCTACAGAAGAAATTCCCTGGGTAGGATGTGAGTGAGACGTTTCACCTTAATGCAGATGAGTTATATTTAAAAAGTGGCAATTAACCTCCGTCTACGGTGCTTGATAGCTTCTCTTTTTGCTTCTGTTTTGAAGTCCACCATCTGTCCTGACTGATTACAGCTTTCAGAATATTAGGTGATCACCTTGCACTTAGCCAGGGGTAAAATAGGATGTTATCTATATTTTCAGTTGTATTTTCCCTCTGAGCAAACATTTCTTAGATGATTCTTTTCATCGGTGGAGTGGCTTCAGCTGTTCCATTAAATTGCCATGCAATGGCTGTGCAAAACGCAGAAAACACAGCTCATTTTGGCCTCCACAGGTGATGTGCAGTCCTGTTGTGTTGGCCATTTACCCATTTGGGTTTCTTTTAGCAACTGAATTTACGTCTATGTAACAGCACCAGGAAGACACTTGCAATTCCTGTTTTCGCCCTGAATGCTTCGGAGTAGGTTGTCTTCCTTCTGAGATGAGCTAAGGTGCAAAAGACTAAGTTATTGGGGTGACTAATGCAGTGTTGTCAGAGGAGAATTCTACACAGTGAGACACCCCGAGGCACCTGCAGGGGGCTCATCTGTCAAGGAATTCATTGCTCGTTTCTAAGCATGATTTGTATAACAGTAACTCATCACAATTGTTTGGGTCCAGTGCAGGAGATGGGGCTGGTCCTCTCATTCCAAAATACTGATGCCAAGTAGTCCATGGTTTTGTTCACATTTTGTAAAGGCTTTTTATGAGTGTAGTCTTCTCTGTGGCTTCTCTGTCTGTTTCTTCAATTTGTGAAAAATCAAAATCGGTCTCAAGTTTTATTTCGACTGTTGTTTGGAAAAGAAGCCATGTGGCCGTCCCTCATAGTATGTAGTTACTCTGATCTTAGGCACACTGTAAAAGTATGAACAAAGAGTAAATTTATGTAGTAATGATAAAATCTGTGGGTTTATTTTGCACTTGCCCTCATGGGGTCATTTTGTTTCTCTGTCTCTTGGATAGGACTAATTGCAGGGCCAGGAGTCAGGGCTTCTTTATACTGCTGTGAGCTCTGCATCAACTCACAGGAGCAATTTCTGTCCCCTTTTATACACTACAAGAACAGTGGTAATACTGTGCAGCACAGTGTGTGTATTTTTTTTGCATCAAAATGCCAAGTCTATCTTTGTCCTCTGCACAGACCGCCTGTGACATCTAGGGTGTGATAACCATCCATATTCTGGTTGTGCTGGTCAGCTCAAGCTTCCAGGAGATGCCTCCCTTCATTTGTTTTGAACCATCACAGGTAGAGCGATGCTCAGCATCTTTGGCAATGAAATGTTCCTTGTCCTTTGCCCAGCACCTGTATTGCACAATCTGAGTCAATGGAGAGTTACACCCAGTGAAAAGCCTGGTGAGCACAATGTTCCCAGCAGTGAGTTGAGACAAATCAGCATGCTCCTGTCTTCCCAGGACTTAATTTGATGCTGTAGCTGCTGTCCCCTCATTCTTCCCTAGCCAGGAGAGGTATGATGAAGCTGAGTTAGTTGTCTTGTGACCCACAGAAGAGTGAAGCAAGGGGAACATGCATGGTGACTTCAGCGGCTTTAGCCGAGACTCTTGTATTTTTCAGGATGTTAAATAGGTGAAATGCAATAGTTTTATTTTTAACCTCTGAGATAAGCCACTCAAGCTACAGTTTTCTCATTCTTTTCCTACACTCCTGGACAAAATGCTCCATGGAAATGAAACCCTGTTATTTATTGGACTGACAACTTCGCTGGGCTGGGTGCATTCACGGTAGCATGTTCAAAGCTGCATCTGCAGTGTGGTGATTTGTTGAAGCAGCACAGAGGGAAGAGTCTCATAACTCCATTAAACAATTACTGCAGATAACTCGTTACTAACCCTTCTTAAAATTTATCCCAAAGGGGTTATATACAAGCAATGATTAAAACTGACCTAAATCATAATTTAACTAAAAGAAATTAAAATGAAAACTGAACATGTTCAGCAGCCTCAGGCCACCACACTAATGATTCACTTTAATGTGTTTATAGTTCTGCAATAATGGCCTTTGTGTGTATGTGCTTCTTGGTTTATGTCTGATATTATTTTACCACTGGAATAGTCTGAAAATGGTTGCAGGCTGTATGATCTCAAATGTGTATATGAATGTACATGTGCTTTCTTCTCACATTTTAGGGGTTTCAGTGAAGCCAGCATATCTACTTGTGTGCAGAATGCACATCAAGGCCTGTATTTTTCATTTTCTCATTAGTTAGTTTCTCTGCTATACAATAAGGACCTGCGTGTCATTAGTATGATTACCATGGCAGTATTTCTGTGCTGTAAAAAAGATAGTTCAAAACTGGCATCCCTTGTCTGACAGATCTTGGTTGTACTTGCATTTGTTTCAAGAAAGAAGCACAGGTCAGACCAATGGAGAAACGCCACAATCATTGGCCATGCAGAGAAGTAGAGGATGCTCCTGGACTTGCATGGCAGAGTCATTCAGAGATGTAACTGGATCAAACCTGGTGTCCCAGCATGTGTTATCTGCACAAATTAAGATGAAAACCTCAGGTGTTGACCCTTTGTCACTTTTATTTCTACCCCAGGAAGGAGGAGGAGGTTTGAAGAAACCTTATTCTGAACACTGACACCCTATGGATGAAATAAATACAGCTTTCTCAGTAGCAAAAACAATTTTATTGTTAATAACCTCTGTGTTCATGAGTTGGACTTGATGCTCCTTGTGGATCCTTTCCAGATCAGGATATTCTGTGACTCTGTGTTGGAGGGGTAGAAATGGACTAGTTTGTACTGGTTATGCAGAATTTCTTCCTTTAAATTAAAAAATACAGTATCTGCAATTCTGTTTTCTTCTGAAAAATGTCTTTTTGCACCAGTTTTTGGGGCACTGACTTTAACCTCATCTCTAAGTATGTCGCCACCTGCTTGTGAAGAAAGGTGCTGCTGAAGAGGAGTAGGTGTGCGAGCAGACCTAGAACTTCCTTCTTTCTCTGAAATGGGAAGAGCCAAGAGGCCAGCAGGCTATTAATATTTTTGACTTGCCATGTTTGTCACCAGAACAGTGGAAGACATAAGAAGCCACATGTTTCCAGGCTCTTGCAGAGAAAATGTGAAGAATACTAAAACCTGCTCCAAGGGTGTCACAGTCAAGACACAGCCCGGGGAGAAAAGAGGCAGCCGAATTCAGGAAGAACAGGATAGAATGAATTTATTTATATACCGACGGGTTTTATACCCTTGGTTGTTGGGATGGTATAAGGTCATTGAATCCTTGGCCATCCACCCCCCAGGTTTATTGGCCAGATCCTAAACCACCCATTTCCCAAACAATCCCTCAGATTAACAATAATAAGGTGCAAAACATCTCACACGTGCAAGACAGAAGAATTATTTACAAAAGCTCTCTAGCTATTTTTCAGCTAGTTCCATGAGAAAGTGAGGATGCTCACGGACACAGGCAGATACTGGAAAATCTCTCTGCCACCAAGCTTTCAGTGTCCACACAAGGGTTTGTCCCCTGACCTTTCATCGGGATCTTGTCCCACCTTTCTCCTGTCTGACACCTGGCTTATTATTTATCATATTATCTGCTTCATTTGGGGGCTGCCACTGCAGCTGGCACCTCACTGTGCATGCTAAATGCCTCTCCATACCAGAAAGTGGGCAGACATTACTGGAGAATCCTCTTTTCTGGTGGAGTTAGAAGTGCCACTTGCTCTGCCAGCTTGCTGAGCATGCTGATTGATCCTTGTTTAGCCTCTCTCCTACCAAATACACATTCGGGGAAGGGGAATGGGTTTTCTTTATGACCTCAAAGAAAATGCCAAGGGGAGTGTCATGGGTTGACCATGAACCAATTACAGAAGTTGGACACGCCTCCAGATCCCATATTTAAAACTGAGAAAGCCGCGAAAAAGTCTCTTTTGCTTCCAGCTTTTGAACAGGTGACTGGGGAGCCCGCACGGTCCGGTGGGGCCGGGCCCGGCCCGGTCAGCCCCAGTGTGGTGCGGACTTTTCGAATCTTGTCGCTACCGAGCCAGGCCGGCTCCGTTCAGCTTCGGGCAGAGCCAAGCAGGGCCCCGCTCAGGCCACGGGCCGCCAGGCCACGCCACCAGGAGCCATCCCAGCGCTGAGAGCAACCAAGCAGCTGGGGCAGCGCTGGGAGTGCCCCGAGGCCGGGAGCGGCCACGTGGCCGCCGCCATCCTCGTCCAGGAGCAACCGCGTGGCTGAGATCGAGGCGGCCGGAGCAGCGCCACACGGCCGTGGCTATCTCAGCACGGCTCGCGATGGACTTTATTCGCTTAGCCGCTTTTTAGCCAGCCGTGCTGCAGACAGAAGGACAAAAGCGGCGGCAGCAGTTCTTTTTCCATTTTCGGCGCCCCACATGAAGGAAAAGCGCGGAGTGGAGCCGGCAGCCAGTGTGGCTTGCACAGTGCCGGCGGAGAACACGGGAGCAGCAGCGAGAGGCACAGTGAATGATTCCCCGAATTGCGGAGCCCGGGCGAGATCAACCCTTCAGCACTGCAGAACTCTAATAAAAACTCTTACAGCTAACAAAACTTGAGAACAAACGAACCTATGAACACCAGTTCTCTTCCCAATTAAAAAAAATAGGTGAAGACACGTGAGGAGGACAACATGGTGACACTAAGGTCAGTGCAAAGGAGGGAGAAGGGAGGAGGAGGTGCCAGGGGCTTCGGGGCTGAGATTCTTCCGCAAGCCGTGTTGAGGACTTTAATACAACACTTTTTCCCTGTAAATCATGAGTGCATGGGGGGATGAAGCGTTCAAACTGCAGACATGAGTAAAGGCACCTGTGCTAAAGCCAGCAGATATTGAAGTGACTGTGATCCAATGAGAAACTTGAGCAGAGAGAGATAAGAGAGACGAGAACCCTTGCCCTGGGGAAGAAGGGAAGATCTCTGTTTCCAGAGATGAAGATGATTTCAGTAATAATGAAGAAAACCTTTGCTTCTGAACAGGTCATCCTTAAAAGTGTACCCCATGGGCCAGTGGCCCACAGAGGTAGTTGTAGGAAGACTACCAGACGTAGGAGGGACTCACACAGTACAAGCAGATTTCCACCCGGGCGTCTGCTTTACTGTGACATTAAATCTACGAGAAAACTGTTTCTTGTGGAGAAGTCTCATGGCATGGCAAGAGAGACTCTTCCCTCTGAGTGAACTGGAAAAAGACTATTTTAGAAGTGGTAAACTGACTGAGGAGTCCAGGTTTGGTCTCTACGTTGTCAGTGGGAAAGGCAAGATGGGAAGTGGGAGGAGGAGAAGTGTTCTGAAGGTTTATTCTGATTCTTATTATTTTTCTTTTAGTTCTGTTAATAAAGTTTTCTTTATGTTCTTTAAAGTTTTGAGTGTGCTTTGCCTCCTCGTAATCTGTATCTCACAGCAGAAATTAAATAGATAATTTTAGTAGGTGCACTAATATTCAACTAGTGCTTAAACCCAGGATAGGGAGACAGTGAGAACCTTTCAGACAGTAGTCACCTTGTCAAGAGAAAGCAGAATATATGGACAGAAGTAGGTATTTTAGTGTCTGATGTGCTTATTTTGTTTGTACGGTGCTACTGTAATCCTCAAACTTCTATTTTTTTCAACTGACTCTCATACCAGGGGAAAAGAAACAGATGTTCCCATTTGTCTTGTGATGTGGCTCAAAATAATTTACATTTTCTGGCCTAAAATGACACGACATGTCATTTGTCACTTTTTGTATCTCCTTTGGAGTGAGTGACAGATTGCTGTTCAATTACCAGTGTAAAAGAAAAGCAAATATTGTGACGACAGCTTTCACCTAAAGGAAATGCAATCACCGATTGCTGCAGTAGTGGGAAGAGAAGGATGACAGATACTGTAGAAACCATCCAGTGGAAAAGACATTTTTATTATAAATAATGTCATGGGGAGGACTCAAGGAAAATGTACTGGCTCTGGCTTTTCTGCCTGGAGAAAAGGAGAGCCAGGGGTGAATAAAAATATGGTGGAAAAATTGTCTCACTACTCTTGTAAAATATATTTCCAGCTCTTTGCCTTGAGGGCTTGCTCCTTAAAGCCTTTCCATTTGCTCTGCACCCAGTTCCAGTGGAGAGCAATAACTGCAGAAAGACTCTTCATCAGTCAAAGACACTCAGTGAGAGACTCATTAGAAGGGTTTATTAAAAGTGGAAAAACCTGTTTGTCAAAGATTTTGGGATTAGCCGCTTCTTCACTCTATAGTTTGCTTTCTTATCGGTGTAGCCATGCTCTGCTTCCTCCCTTTCTCATGAGATAAATAGATACTCCAGGCCAAGCAGAGCTTAACCATTCCTTCTGCAAGTCATGTACTTGAGCATCACTTGTCCAGTCTTAATTTTTAGCATTTCCTTTTCTCTATTTCTGCCAAAGTCACTTGCCAGGCACAACTCTTACTGTCAGTACACTGATTAACATGACTTTTCATGTCATGATTCAGTCAGTCTATTGGATTGGGTCAGAGTACCAGAGGTGAAGTTTCTGCTTAAAGTCTTTTACATTCTTATTTCTGAAGGAACAAAATGAAGTGAAAATATGTTGAGAATCCTGTAATTTATGTTCTATCAGACCAGTTCTAAACAGTGAATGTAAGGTGAAATAATATCTTTAGGATTGAGAAAATGTGGTTTATCTGATAATCTGCTGAACCAGATGATCATTTAAACTTTCTCTCATAGTTTAAGTTTTCTCTGAGTGACGTAAGCAAGAGATATAGTTCTTTGACAATAAATATGAATGAAACCTCGAAATACCTGGTTTTATTCAAATAAGTTGTGGTTATAGTCATAATAATGGATGTAGAAACAGGTATCATCTGGAAATGGAGGTCTAAATTGTGAATGCAGTAAGGTAATGGCTGAAATTAATTTCAGTGATATATCAGTATTTGCATTTATGCCTGACCTGCTTTTTTCTGATTGTAAAGTCTTTCTGCATAGAGTGAAACATGTTACACTTTACCATAATTGAATCCTTGAAGCTTTGGCACTGCTCATTTCACAGTGATGCAATAATCTCTTTGGGTCTGACCTATTGGTAAAGATTTTTCCAGCGCCGCTGCACTGCTGTGTTACAAGATTGTTTTTATTTATGTATTGCTTGCTTCATAGCTTGATGGCGCCAAGCCTGTGTTTTAAGAGAAAAGGGGTGGGGGAGAGCAAAGTTTATCCTCTAGTATAGCTAACTTTCTATTTTGCATGTGATCCTCCTATTGTGTGTGGACAGGCAGAATGGTGACTTTGAAAACAATACCTTTTGATTTCAAGCCAGGGAAAGAAAAACCCTGCAGGTTTTGTCACGCCGTTTTGGTCATCCACATAACACAATTTTTTACAGGTTAGAGCTCACTAATGTGCTAAGAAATCACTACAGCAAGTCATCCATTAAGGTTAGACTTCATAGAAAGAGTTATCAGGAGGGCAAGAAGCCCAAGTCCCCGCTGATGGCCATCAGCCGCACCCTGCCTACCTCTCTTCTCTCAGGTGAGGGGTGTCAAGTTCCTGCTCCACCTCCTCTCCTCCTGAGAGCAGCTCTGTGCAGGGCCAGTCTTGGAAATAATTCTCCACTAGTCCCATCTGCTGGATGCCAGGAAGAATTGCCTGCTGGAAAGAGGGAAAGCATCATAGCTCAACCTTTAAATACTAGCTGGGTGCAGTGTGCCACCAGATGTACATCTGCCTGTGGAAGACACATGCTCTCTCTGGTTTCCTTCCATCCACCTAATCACATTTGGGCCACTGCTGTTCCCATCACCAGGTTCCATGTGTTAAGTAAAAGCAAGGTGGCTGACACAAGGAATTTTAGCCATGTTGCTTTAGAGAAGCTGTAATCAGAAAACCCGGCAGCCAGCAAAGATCACAGCAAAAAAATATGTGTATCATTATCAAGATATTTCCAGGTCTGGGAATGAACATCTCTTCTCACAATGTATATGGTCAGCAGTCAACTTTTCAAATACCTCATTAAGGCTGGTACTCAGCTGTTTTCATGGTGCTGCAAGGAAGGGACTGTGGCCATGATATCCAATCCCACATGCAGCTCTGCAGCCTCTCATGTTATTATGAAGCTAGAAGAGTCTTTTCCATCCCTGAAAATAGAGAATTCCTGATATATTTCTAATCAGGGCGAGCAAAGTTTAAGAGACCCATAGATATTTTTCAGGGTATTACCTGTTCTCAGTGGTTATTTGCTGTTTGGTACCTGCCTTCCAAAAGGGAGCTGGAGGGTGGAAAATGAGTAATGAATGTGAAGTAGTGGAGAAAATTGGGAATTAATGTGAATGTAAAAAGGGGAAAAATTCATTCAGTCCTAGCAATCTTACTTTGGTTTGATGTACTCTCTTCATTACAGCCATTTGTGATGCATTTTTATACTTTACATTAAGTGGCATTGTGGCTTTTGCTTTAAAATTCAATTCAGCTGATTCTTACCTTCCACAGGCATTGAAGTAAGTTCTGCTAGTCAGAAACATAGCCACTTCAAAGATCCTGTTGAAATGTTACTGGAGGAAAATAATCCTAAGAAAAAACATCTTTATAAAAACATAGAAGTTCAAGCAACAATTTCATTTATTGCAGACTGTGTTTCGGGAAACATCCCTTTATTTGGTATTGTTATTTCCAGCAAGCCTATTGAGATAAAATCTATAGTCCTCATCTTGAGATATAAAAACATGACTGGTTTAAATGGAACTGGATGTTGGCAGTTTTTTTCAGCTTACCTTTACATCTCTCCTTTTTTATCACAGCACTTGGCTGTAAATTAGCAGTTTGTGCTAAATGGTTACAATTAATATTGTACTGCTCCAGTTACCAATAAAAAGATGTATCATAAATAATTTTTATGTGTTTTTCTCAATAGGTGGTAATGGTGCAGTGGATAAGCAAAACACCGATCAAAGTATGACCCAGAGCCAAGAAGCAGGTTTGTGCCCAGATCCTTAAAGGCCTGTCTTAGGTTTTATCCACTTTGGTGAACAATAACCTTAGTCAGTGCTTTTGAAGGAGAATGTTTGTACATTTTCACCAGATTAGCTCAGGTCTTAAGCAATTCTCCCGTTAGAGACCAAATCTTCATTATGAATGAATGTGTTGCAGTGCAGGAATGCAGACCCCTCTCCAGCTTACCAGCTCTATGTTCTCCCTTTAAGGTGCCTAATCTAGCTAACCCTCTTACAAGGAATAAGATTTAAATCCATAGTGAAAAATACTGCCTATGCTGTGAGTGAATGTCAGAGTTCACAAGTGGTGGGTTTTGCAGGTGACATGCTTATAAGTTATAGTGAGTTCAGTATCTTGGAATACTG
Source organism: Melanocharis versteri (assembly GCA_013397845.1). Classification (NCBI taxonomy): domain Eukaryota; kingdom Metazoa; phylum Chordata; class Aves; order Passeriformes; family Melanocharitidae; genus Melanocharis; species Melanocharis versteri. The sequence continues at coordinate 187,044 of VZTG01009135.1, forward strand.
TGTCACTCTGTGCTCACAAGAGATTTTATTTTTTCTGTTTATGGTTGTATTTTTCATGCTACACAACTCTCTTCCTTGCAAGAGACAGCTAGAATGAATTAGCTGCCAAAAGGCCTGAAGTGGCAATCAAAATGTCTATCTCTTCACTTATTTCTTAAGTATTTCTTTTACTGTAGTATTACATGTAGCACACTGCTTTTCTCATTTGGTTAGGATTTTTTTTCCTGTTGTAGTGCAGAATGTTCCCTAAACATATTTAAACCAGAGAGAATAAAAGGATTTTCTTTGGAATTTCTTGAGCTGAAGGTGGCCAGTTAGCAAACACAGCAGATAAATATTCGTCATTTACCTGATTTGCTTCCTGCATTGTGGTAATGAGAAGTCCATTGGATGAGGGTGTTCTTTTCATTCTGTGCATTGTCCACTGTGTAGGTGGAAGGGCAGCTTTTCTCCCTGTTTTCCAGAGGTTACTCTTCTGCAACTGTTAACATCTGATGTTGTCTATACGTTCTTGAAGTCATTCTGTGTTCCATGCCCTTTTTATCACCTCTTCTCTATGTCCTGATGTGGGGCAGGCAGTGGGAGGTGAAGCCCGAAGCACACAGTATTACAGAAGAAAATAAATTCCCATGGACCTCAGCAAACTTTACCCTCCCCAAGATAAGTGCATGGTGGTGTTTTGTAAGTGCTGGAGGGAAACCATGTATCCTTCCCTAGTTTTTTTCACTTTCATGCTAGTTTTATTTTAAACAGGCCAAGGGGACCAGGGAGAAGAACGGGTTATTCCATGTGAATTGAGATTCTGTTTTGAATCTCTGACTAGACTGGGGCATATCTTTTTCCAAGCAATTTTGAGCTTTTACCTATACCAAGTCCTGCCTGACTGCTAGCTCACCTAAGAACTAATACTGCCTGGAGCTCCTGGCTCCAGTTGCAGAGGTTCCTGTTAAACCTGATTATAGCATCTGCAGATGCCCAATACAGCCTGCTGTGCTTGTCAGTGATAGTTACTCTGACAGGGTGAGAATTTCAGTTTGATTGAATAAAATACTCTATTTTTTTCAAGAGAATTAAGGAATATTTGCCTCTTGATACTACTACTTTGCTACTTTAAGTGTTTTAAACACACTGTGCTTTTCCGAAAACTGCTTGTTATGACTTGTTGCAATATGAGCTGTCAGAGCTGGTTTATCAGAGCCATGATGTACATTCTTTTGCTATCTTGTATTGGTACTCATGTTTCATTATTCTCATGAAGCGTGTCGAAGAAAAGATCCAGACATTTGAGGTCCCAGATCCAGAAAATGTCATGCTTTACGAATGCGGTTTAGGTACAAGCCTAAAGATAATGTCATGCCCACCCATAGCCCATTAGTCACCTCCTTGGCCACAGGAAGATGGTGTTACAGGAAAAAGTGATTTGGCTTAACAATTTTCCCTCCTGGTTTACATAGTGACAGAAACAGAGGACCACAATTACCTCAAGTTAATTACATCCACTTAGTGAGTCTCTGCTGCTTTCTGCTCTATGCATTGCGGAGACAAAGCATCACCAGGAGCTTTGAGGTTGCTGCTTTTGTGCCCTTTCTTGGCAGCAGAAAATGATCTGATTTTCCAAGGTACACAGTTGTATTCCTAGAAGATTTCTAAACACTACGAGTGAACACTGTTAGGAACAATCCCATCAAATGTTAAAGTTCTTATTTATAAAGTTCTTATCTAAACCAAAAGGCAGAAACTTCCTCTGAGGGTGAAAAATCATATACTTCGATATTGTGAAAGAAAATATAGGACAAAAAATTGATGCTCTACTCTTACCTGGTCCATTATATAAAGATTTGTATCTTCTCATTATAGTGAAAAATATCATGTTATCATAGAGAAAAGCATATATTATAAAGAAAACTATATCAGTGGAAAAAATAGTAATAGTCTGAAAAGACTGAAAATTTTCAACTGTGTGGGGCTTTTTTAAAGTCTGGCCTCCAGTCTGTCATCAATGAGCTTCACAGTTAACACATGGAAAAACAACATGGCAGGTGGTTCTGAGCTCTTGTTTCAATCTAGTTAAAAGTACTAGATGGCTATATAAGGAAAAAAAAATTTGTCAGAATCATGAACAAGTCCTTTGAAAGAAATGAAAGTCTAGAAATGAAAACGAAAGCTTATAAAGATTTTAGAACTATAAAAATTAGCAAGAAAAAGCAACAGCGAAAGTGAAAACATTTTATTAAGTTCAGGTATCAGTTGTATCCATTAACTACAATAGTTTTACCTGTGTACTCTACCATTTAAAAACTGCAAACTGCAGATATTTAGGGACTTTCTAATTTCAGGCCTGATTTATGAAAGCTTCTATTTTCAGGAAAGCATTTGCATCTAGTCATTTGGATTCCAGTGGGATTCATGGACATGATTCAAGTTAAGAATGACTTAATTGTTTTTTCTCAAAACACATGGATTAAATGAAAAAAATAAATCTCAGAGCAAATAGAACACCAGCCTACCCATGAAACCAATAGCTGTTCCTCTCTCTGTAGTATGAGAAATTGAAATACAGACTTGATCTGGCTGGATTGGAATGTTAGTTTACATCTTGCTTAGGGAAGACGATCAGAGCAGTAATAGCCAGTGAATGGATGGAAGCCCAGGAAATGAAATTCAGGTCTAATATCTTGTCTCAATAAGGTGTAACACTTCTTTTCAGTAAAGTGGTTCATCAGTTTTTTATTTAATGAATAACTTCTCTTTCATTTCCTTTGTTCTTATAGATGAAACGAAACCTTCAGCTGTAGCCAGCCTATCAGAAGACATTGAGCTGAGTGAGAATAAAGGTACAGATTGGAAACTGTGTTTTGAAATATCCCATTCCAAGAGGACATTTCATGAAACTGTTTTTTCTTTTGTCTGGAAATAGCCAAAACCACAGTTAAACAATACAGAAATAGGTAAACGCCTGGATTTCCATTTACGAAAGTCTTTGTAATGAAGTACTTGGCACCAACTGTTGTGCTGGTAGGAGAGATGCCGCAAATTCTTAAGTCCTCTTGTTACAGAGTTAATACTGAAATATCTTACATGACATATCCAAAATAAGCCTAAATCTTAGGCTCACTGGGGTGACTCACAGGCATATAGTTAGGCATGCACATCTATCTCAGCAGTATCATCTCCCTGTTCAGTGCTCTCTTGATGCGGGAAAAGAAAAACGCTATCTATAAACACATCAGGAGGAGATGAAGTCAGAATAGAGAGGCAGGAAGTAATGTTTATCTTGTGCAGACTGTGCTGGGCACTCAGATAATTTAGTTTGTGATAAATATTTAAAAGCGTCACAGGGCCAAATGACAGGGAGTTTAGGAAAAAAGAGGGATTATCTAATTTAAATGCTTCAAACTAAGATTTTTCCTGCGGAGTTTTTGGTTTAGCAACAGATATGAACCAGTGCACAGTTGTTTTTGATATTCCTGTGATAATCATGCTATTAATTGCTTGTGTTGGTCTACATTTTTTAGCATTTTTGTGAGGGTTAGATACAAAATGTTTGCTACTGGTAATCCAAAACAGGAGTTATGCTATCTATAATAAATACAGTCCATTAGTATGGCCTTCAAAAAAGACTAATAGAAAATGTTTATGCATTTTACTGAGATAACATAATTTTTAACATCCATTAACTTACTTATTTCAAAAGATTAATGTTTAATTCAGCATTGCAACTTGACTCTCTTCTCATTTTTCTAGATAAGTGTGACAGGGTGTGAGATCCTGCCCTTTTGTTCCAAAGCCATGTGTTGGACAGCCCACATACTTACCTGATTATGAGTTCAAAGCCTTGTGCAGGTTGATTTAAGTGCTCTTTTAACTGATTGATTGATCCTGCAAAGAAAAAGAAGAACTACAAACCTTTGCTGGAGCAATGGCTTTTGCTTTTGATACATCACAAATTGAAGTCATGGCAAGGGTAGTGGAAGGCACAAATAGTGATGGATTCAATCCCAGCATGGTTGGTGATTGCCTGTCATTAATTTCTCTTGTTTTGATGACATTTGGCCTGTTTATGTATTCTGTATCTTGAAGACTTCCCACTAGATAGGGGTTTTGTGTGTTTCACAATGTGAGGGTCACAGTGAGGCTTTGGGTTTGGATTTTCCTTTTCTGCCTGCAGTCAGCTGAAGATCCCAACAAATTGGTATTGTTTTGAGCGCTTGTTCCTAACCAAGAAGATTAATGTCTTCTGATAGGCTTCTCAGTATGTAACCCCTCCAGGTTTTTACGCTGTTGTATTAGAAGTCTCTTCTCAGGAAATAAATCATCTTTGTGTGTTTAGTCTCACTTTTCATATAATATATTAAGAGTATATATAGTGTTTTCCCCTCTTCTCTTGGGAGGCTGAAAGAAGAGATAATGCCCTGAGAGATCCAAAGTGCATTATCTCTTTGATGTCCTACCTCTCCTTATAAGTAAGATAGAAAGCATCTGGTAGGGAAAAAGGAGCGAGACAAACTCTCCTCCATAGATTCTGTTTGTAAAACTGTAGAAGTTGAAAAAAAAAAAAAAAAGAGAGAGAGAGAAGACCATGTTTTTGTATTTGCTTGCTAGTTTTTTTAATTGAAACAAGAATTTTGAACAGTGAGGCCACCATGGGCCATGGTTTTAATCCTTATTTCCATCGGTAGATTTTCAGCTTTGCAGATTTTTACTGTGAGGGTGCTGAGGCATTGGCAGAGGCTGCCCAGAGAAGCTGTGGCTGCCCCAAGCCTGGAAGTGTTCAAGGCCAGGTTGGACAGGGCTTTGAGCAGCCTGGGATAGTGGAAGGTGTTCCTGCTGGGGGGTTGGAATGAAATGATCTTCAAGATCCCTTCCAAGCCAAACCACTCTGTGATTCTTCAATGTTTCTATAATTTTAGATTTTGAGGTTTTTTTAAAATGAATACTAGAGTTATAAAAAAAAGCGCTACTTCTTGAGAAATGGCACTTTTACAAAATCCTAGCATTCCTGAAAACACCTGATGTTCTCAAAATAAATTCCAGCTTTCAAACTATTTGCCCACTGAGTTAACACGGCTAAAACCTCCAGGTTCTGGAACATACTCATTTCTCTAGTTTATCTTCAACTAAATGAACAGGACATAAAGCATTTAGACGAATTATGTTTTCCCAGTCCTTCCACGTAATTACTGTGAAAGATTTATGGCAAATAAATCTAGCTGCATATTCCCAAAATGCATAGTTTAAACCACTCAGAATGGGAAGTTTCCTGCTATGAAAGTATAAGTCTTTCAAATGTCATCTCACTTGTGAGTGCACCAAAACAAATATTTTGAGTCCAATTAGAGTTGACTAGCAGTTTTTCTGCTTTTTTTCCCCCCTCATATTTCTGGGATTAGAATATAGCAAACACATTGACGTTAGTTATAGGTCTAAAATGTGGTGATATTCAAAACAGAGAACATCCATCTCTGCTACTATGAGGATCTAGTATTTTTGTTGTGAGTCCTCTTTATAATTTTTTTTAAAGGAAAAGGGGGAGGATGGGAACATGAAAGGGATTTTCATGATAAGAGTGGGGGACACTGAAGAGTTACATTTTGAGGGGCTTCAATTAAAATTAAAACCTCCTGTGAGACTGCAAATCTCACATTAATGTAAAAGTATATGTCTTCTGTTACCATAGAAGAGATACTGTCCAGGAAAAAAAGTCCACACAAACCCAGTTTGCATATGGCCTTTGAGCAAACTGAATTTTTTGAGTGTTCATCTGTCTACAGAAAAAGTGGGGGGAGAACAGTCATATTTCAAAAATACCAGGATTTTTGATGCAACACTGTAGAGGTATCCTTATTCCAGTCTGTGCCAAGTTTCTCTTTCCACTGTCTGCAAAGAACTGTTGCAATTTTACCCTTGAAATCTTGCATGTTTAACTATGATCTCTTGGGGGGAGAGCTGACATCTCCAGGCAGTGCCTTTGCAAATGCTTCATTACTGTGCATATGGAAGTAGATCCTTTATATACGTCATATTTCAAGTGAGAGATGCTTCTTTCTATGAAGTGTAGGGGCAGAACAAAGTGATTAAAGTCATTAATGTCTATGCAGCAGATAAAGGGCGTATCAGGCAGGCTGCACTCAGTCTGGTGTGTCTGTCTATACAAGATTGTACTGGGGCTATAAACTCATTTTAAATTGACCATGTAGTATGTATAGATTGGATTGAACCTGTGATTATTTTTGTCAAAGGGAGTATGCGTGCATGCACGTGTGTGTGTGTGTGTGTGTGTGTGTGTGTGTGTGTGTGTGATTGAGTGTTCTGCATCTTCATCTCAGTTGCCTCTTCTACCAATTACTATTTGACCCAATTTAATGATTAGACTTTCTGGCAGGAAAATGTGGATGCTGAAAGCTTGGTAGCGGAGAGATTTTCCAGTATCTGCCTGTGTCCGTGAGCATCTCCACTTTCCCATGGACGCTAGCTGAAAAATAGCTAGAGAGCTTCTGTAAATAATTCTTCTATCTTGCACTTGTGAGATGTTTTGCACCTTGTTATTGTTAGTCTGAAGGATTGTTTAGGAAATGGGTGTTTTAGGATCTAACCTGGGGGGTGGTTGGCTAAAGATCCAATTACTTTCTACCATCCCAACAACCTGGGGTATAGAACCCATCTGTATATAAATAAATAAAAGCATTTCTATCTTGTTCCTCCTGAGTTTGGCTGCCTCTTTTCTCCTTGGGCTGTGTCCATTGCGACAGGAAAATGTAAAAAGGAACTGGATTTACTACAGGTGAAGCATAACTCCCTACTATGCAAAGTTTCTGTGCACAATACATTGATTATAATTCATTAGCACTTAATAAGGATTGAATTTTCGTTTGAAGGTCAACTAACTTAAATCATACACTAATTAATTTAAAAAATAAAGTAGTGATTAATTATTTCCAGGTGTTCACCAAAGTCTGGGCTTCTGTGGGAGTGCCATTGAAAGCAAGTCACTGTTTTTCTGCATTCTGTGAAATGGAGTCAGATTCAGTTGGCTGGAGGGCTTGTGTTTTTAGAAACAGAATTAGGTATATGACTTGGCTAGGAGTTAGCCCTAAAAATTCTCTTTCGGAAACCCAGAAGCCAGTAAGTACCCTGCCTGTAAAACGTAATGCGTATAAATTCCTCTTTGGCCAGCTATAGCTCTCAGTATGGAAAAATCTTGATGTCCTAAAGACATAAATGATGAAAAAGGGATAAACTGAAAGATAGAGCATTTCAAATGCAGGGGAGCTGTGCAAATCGACATAAATTAGTCATTGGTAAGTGCGTGAAAAAGATTGACTGAAAGGCCAATATGTTCAGAAAGAGGTGTTTAAAATCAGCTCTTAGGTATATATTAGGACATCTAAATGACCGACCTGATTTTCAGAAGTGCTGAGCACTCAGCAGCTACCAATGAAATGTTTTTACTTCACCCTTGGGGTATGATTAGAACTAAAATTTCAGCCTGAAAAATTTCAATTATAGGTAACTGAAAAAGAACCCTTTTTTAATGGAAGAGTTTCAACACCCTCAGCCATAACTGTGGCTTCCTACAGTGATAATGTTTTTCTGTCCCTTTGTTAGAAGGATTCCTGTGAAAGCAAACTGGCTAACACAAGCTAATTTGTGGGGTTTGGGGTTTTTTAACCAGGGACATCAGCACCACCATCCAACCAGACATTTATTCTCACAACTTTCACAAGGTTCACTTCGAGCTGTTCGTAATGTGGGTTATTCACTTCTTCACATTTAATCTGTCCTGAGTTGTGCATACAAATGGGGTCCAGCCCCTGAACTACTCAAGAGGTATTTCTGCTCTACCCTTCACCAGTACTGGCATCTTCAACGGTGAACACTAATCTACTTAGCTGGTTTATCTAAATCCTCCTTATTTTTGAATATTAGCTGACCTGGAGCCATTCAGCTGTGCTCCCATCAGTCCAATGTGAGATCCTGCTCTTTCATCTCCTCCCTCCAATCCTTTCCCCTGGAGAGGCTCTAACCAAGGCAATCAGGTTTTTCTCAGGTTTTTCCTTTCCCAGAGCCCTATACAACAGGTCCTGCCCCTTATGGCAGGAGAATAATGCCCACAGTTTTTATACCAGCTGCACCTGGAATTTCTCAGGTGGACAGAAGGTGAGATGCACTTCTGTCAGCTAGAAGCACAAACAGGTGGGAGAAGTATTCGGTGGATCCCACCTGCAGAGATGAACTGCTTGGTTTATTACCTGAAAACTTGTTAAAATATCTTTACAAGTTGTTGCACCTAAAAAGGTCTGGTTTACCAAGCATTTTAAACTTGGGCTCCAATAAATCTAATCTGATGTAAAGACAGATTAAAATGAAATCTTGGTGGATATAAAAATAACATTTTAAAGTCAAAGCTCAAGAATCTATAACTTCTCATAAATCACCATTTTATAGTACTTCATTTTAACATATTTTCCTCGGTTTATGAGGCAAAAGAATACCCTAATCATGTGGCAGCCTCCATGCACACCATTACCTGTAATTTTAGATGTTTGCTTGATTTCTTTCACTCTGGAAATATTCCAGTCATTTATCACAGTATCATGCTTTAAAAAATAAAATGCGCTGAACCTGTTTCTTTACTAATGACCAGCATTTTCCCTCTTTAATCTTCTTACAGCTCCCTAAAACATGGTGATTTATCTATGCTGTGTACAGGACCCAGGTGTTTTGCACATTAGAAACTACTCAGTAAATAAGCCATACAGAGAGTAGCTGGGGAAGTGAACTTTAAAAGATCGTTAAAAGCATTAACATTCAGTTCTTACCATCTCCCGCCTCCCTTAGCTTTTGCAAAATCATGTTTGAGCAGCATTGCCTTATACAGTCAAAAGAAATAATGAATGGTGTGGAAAAGCATGGGGATTTATGCAGGATTTAGACAAAATAGTGCCTGGCTATTGGCAGGAAGGATAGGATTGATAGTTTACTGCAAGCTACATGCTTTTCTTGGAGATGAATTCAACATATAGTTGATAGAAGCAGTGAATATACTTGCGGAGTATTCTGATCAGTTTATTTAAAGCCTAAATATTTTGTTCACAGGTCGTTAAAGACTAGGGCTAATTCCCAGGTGGATTCAAGCATGCAGTCCCACAAGACACTTGTTTCAATAAAATGGAGGGTAGCAGAGACAAGCACTCCTGACATGGACACTGCCACTCCAGCCAGCAAGGAGGAGTTTTGAGAAAACTAAGGGATGCTCAGACTTCAATGAGCACTGAAGCTCCTGATGTGCAATAGATAAATGTAGCCTACCTTTGGCTTATTTATGCAATTAAATGTCCTGTTTGGTTCATTTTGTGAGATGTTAGGAACTGTGCTCCAGTGTGGTATCAGAAACACAGATTTTTTTCAGTCCTGGCTGGAAGATTGTTAACCTTTACAGTCCCAATTTGTACTTACCCAAAGTAAATAGTACCCAGTGTATATGTTATCAAAAAGCTAAGCAATATTGTGCTGTGAAAGAATATCCTGGCTTGGATTCTCTGGTATGAATTAACAGATCATTAACTGTGTTAGGAGAAGACTAACATTGCTTTATGCCATTTCAAAAAATCATGTGAATAAGAAGTAAACAAAGGCCTTAGGGATGGCCAGAGCTCTTGTAGACCCTGGAATCATATAGGACTATAATACTGGGCTTATGCACAGTTGCACAAGGCTCCAGAGGGCTAAGTAAGCACAGAGGATCAGCTGAGTCTGAGGAATACCACTACCCTACTGAAAACTTGCACACAGAAAGTAGTGAATCATCAGCATTTTTATTGATCACTGCCTTTGGTTTTACACTTTCCCTTTTGCTTGGCACAGATTTGCTTCAGAAAGCTAAGTTTATTCCTTTGCTTTATTTTATTCTTGTTAATCCTAAAAGTAAATCTATCTTTGGACCTTTTGGCTTGAATATTTAGTGCAATATTTGCAATTGAAAAGAAGGAACCTTGGATATGGTCTTGACCTTAAGGATTTTGGAACTCGGAATCTGCACGGCAAAACCAATCAAGAAGGGTTCCTACTGCTGAAACAAGACTGGGACACTCTTAAAGCTAGGCAGTAACTTCTACCCGTCATCTGTTATTTTCAGAGACATGCTTTGCAAAAAAACAACTTGCGAAAAATTATCATATTGCCTGGGCTAATTTGGAATTCAGTGCAGTTAAATTGCTTTCTCAAACAATGGAGCAATAGGACAACTGTTTATGACAAAAATGAAAGTTTGACACAAAATTACAATTCCTTAAGAATAAAGCCCATGGGACAGACTGCCAGCCGTGCCAATAGGTGGGAATAGTGACGACATCCCTCTCTCTGTGATGCTGCACGACAAGTGGCAGCATGATAGGGCACGTACATCAGCCAAGCACAAGTATTGACCACAGTACGTAATTGTGCCTCTGATGCTGCAGACTGATTTTTGCATTAAATTGGAGTCATTCCTCATTCTGGGAAAAAAGGTGGCACCCATGAACTGGGATTAAGGGCACCAGTCTGGGAGTATGAAGTATTGTGCAATAGGTGTGGGATAAGAGAGCTCTAAGGGAGTGATGGGGCAGAGCTGCTTACGTCTCCCCCTCCCAAAGTAGATGATATTATACTTATCATCACTTTTGACTGCTTGAAGGGCTGTGTTTGGGCCCTGGCATCATGGTACTCAAGGCAGAGGACTTCTGATTCCAGCTTTGCCAGTACAGTTCCTTTTACAAGCATGCAGCTGTATCATACAGAAAAATACATTAATTACATTAATTTAGGGTATGGAGTTACAACTAGTACAAATCTTGGCTTGTATGAAATCCTGAGAGCTTTGTCAAAAACTTCAGCAAAGCCAGAATTTCCCTCGATGTGTTTAGAATTTCCTTGAAAATTCCCCATAAGAATTTTTGTGCTATTCCCATTTATATTAAGAGATCCTTCAACTGGATTTTGATTAAACTTGGAATTTGATAAAATTCTAATTTAGTTTTGCTCCAATTCAGGCTGATAAGGGTAACCCTTTGAACCTCATTGTACAATATGGTATGAAAGACTGGTGCAGTGTTCCACCTGAGAAGAGTGAGTAGAAATTTAAGTTAATGGTAGGGCAAAAAAAAGTGCAGCAAGTATAAAGGTTAGCAAATTGTGCATCAGTGAGTTATTCTACTTTCAAACTCAGGTTTTTTAAACTTACTGTCATGCCATGAAAGAAGTAAGAAACTCTGCAGGTAATTACATATTTGCCTTGGGGGATTATTTGCAGTTAATTAAAGCCACACAATTTCAACACATACCTTTCCTACAGATTATTAAATTTGGATCAGATATTAACAACCCAGCTTTCTCACTTATCCATCAGAGATTATTTTTGGACATTTTCAGGAACAGAAGGGGGCATCCTTTTACAGAGGCATCCTTGGGTATATTGTAAGATTTGCTCAGCTATTATTATAGGGAGGGACCTTCCAGAATTTAAGCCATAAAAACACTGTCATAACGTAATTTATTATCATGTGCTGTAGATCATTTGGCACTGTCACTTACTTTTTCCATTGAGTAGCATTTTAGAAAGCATTTCACATGGGAACACAAACACTGATTATCTACTGCTGCTGTTAGAGTGGACCCATCTCTGTAGTTTGCACAATGTCCAGTTAGATCAGCACTGGTTTTTAATGAGGCTCAAAGACAGCTCTTTATCCAGTGAAATCTGTGTGTGATGAGGATGAGCAAAACTAAATTGAGTGTCTGTGTTGCTGTATTACCTGAATGCAGTGGAATTATGCATTATGTATTTCTCCATCCCCATGCAAAAACTGACTGTTGTCAGCAAATGCTGTCTGGCACAACAAAATAATGTCCTTTGTTTGTGAAGACCCCAGATAGTGCAGCAATTGGACTTTCTGCCATGTAATTTAAGTCTCACTGTGCCATTGGTTCCAAGTATTGCTTTGGGCAGTTGATTTTGATAGTCTGCCCCAAAAAAGAAAAGCACTCTCAACCACAATAAGGACCTTGGGAGTTCTGTCACCCAGTGACATGAGGCTAGGATTTGCACAGGGATTTATGGGATTTAATGGTTCTGGAAAGATTTAAAGTTTCTGGAAATCCAACCTGAAAAACTGTTATTCTAAATAAATAATAAATCAATTTATTTATCAAGTAGGTGGATCATGCTATTTCTCATAGATTTGTGCCACTCCACTCATTAGGAATAAAATTCTTGGTAGTGCTGCTGATTATTCTTATGCATCCTTCCTCACCAGCTCCTGGTTTAAGGTTTGTACTGCAGGCAAAAAACTGCTCAGTAAGGGTAGGGATTCTGAAATCAGTTTGAATAATTGAAACCCACAGGTATACTTCTGTAGTTTATAAGACTGTAGTTAAACAGACACAAAATCGGTCAGTGTATCAAAATGCCAAATATGAAGCTGGCACCTAAGGGCTACCTCTAACTCAAGTAACTACTTTTCCAGCATGAAAACTGCTTCAGGATTTATTTGTTTGTTTGCTTTTTCCTCAGATTCCCTGAAAGATTCCAAAGGCATGCAGAAGGGTGATTCAGTGCATCCTGTGGTGTGTGAACAAGATCAAGCCAAAGGTAAAGTTTTGTATCAAAGTTTTTTAAGACAGAGATAATGAACCGGTGCGAAACTTTCGTTCTTCCAGTGTCAGCATCCAGTGGGTTTCAGCCTGACTTCTGCCACCTTAAGGAAATGCTGTTGGCTAGCAGAGGTTATGTGTCAGCCAGTTGTGGGGCAGTAATCCCTGGTGCTGCTAGGAAAGCCCCATGTCTCTGAATATGTTTAGCCATACTGATCCTGGGTGCATAGCATTGTTATCATGTCCTCCTATGTAGCTATTGTGGTTCTGGGGTGTTTCTGTTGCTTCTGCTGACTGTCAAGTGCAAGCACTTTACAACAGCTCCTATGAGGAACAGTGTCAAGGCTGAGCTGCAAAAGAAGAAAAATCTGTAAGTGCTGCAGGGTCAGTTTTGACCAGCTGTTTGACTAACTTAATGTTTAGTATTGTTAAGTGATATTTTCATATATAAAATGTATCCAACATTGTTCACTTAACAGAAAAAAAAGTGGTGCTTGGCTTAGAACTGCCATGCTGTGTGTGAGGTTCATGTTCTGTTTTAATGAATTTAGCGTTGCCTGCACGCAGCATCATCCTGATACCATTTTCTGTTTGTTGTATTAACAGGACAACAGGACGTTTCTGCAAATGAGGAGATAAAAACTGGGGCAGATTCCCAAGGCTCCTGCATGGAGATAGAAGGTACTCCGTGTGTCTTGAAATCAAAAAGCAAGATTAAGAAACAGAAACACTAACATAGAATCACGGAATCATAGAATGTCTGGGATTGAAGGGACCTTAAAGATCATCTAGTTCCAACCCCCCTGCCATGGGCAGGTACACCTTCCACTAGGCCAGGTTGCTCAAAGCTGCATCCAACCTGGCCTTCAACACTTCAAGGGATAGGGCATGGACTGTGTGTCTCTGGGATTGCAGTGAGTCCCGGTGAAGACCCATGCTTGGAGTAGGCACATGGGATTTTGTACTAAATCCCAGAAAGGTCAGTAACTTCAAGGCTTTGCTCTGAACTAGAGCCCCTTAGGATTTCCTTGGACAGCTTTTTTATTTGTGCTCATGGAGGAAAGGATCCTTTTCCTCTGCCAGTGTTTTTAATGGCAAGGTCTCTGGTGGATGTTAATCCTTTTATGTCCATTCTGAAAAGCCTTACCCTTCATCTTTCTATCAAATTTATTCAGATCCACTGTTGAAACAAGAAGACACAACAGAAGTTGAGATATCTTTGATTCTTGGTGCAGAGGAAAAGGAAGAAGGAAAAGAAGAAGAAGGAGGTGAGCCTATTATAAAACCGATGGAGACAGAGAATGCTGCAGGATTCATGTTATCCTTTTCTATTTTGAGGAAAAATGGAAAGGGCACATAAAAGCTTTTTGTTTCCCCCCCTAAGAAAAATCCTTTCTTTGTCTTATTTTTGAGTGTAATTTTGATATATTGGCCTTGGATTTGCGTAGGAAGCTAAGTGCAAAAAAGTGCACACTCAGGTTCAAAAGTGACGTTTAAATACTCTTCTCATTTTTGGTTTTTTTCATTTAAGTGCATAATGTGTTTAAATAACCAATTTATGTCCACGTAAGTATCCTTTTGATCACATTTGCTAGAAGCATCCGGAGTATTTAAAATAAATGGGTATGATAGTTATTTGTGAGGTTATTAATAGAGATTTAACTAAAGAATAACTAAAACTAGTAATTCTAATGAACAAACCAATATTTGGAGCGAGAATGCAGTGTCTTCTGAAGCAGTAATATTTTTTTTGGAAGTAAAGTATTTAAAACCTCGGGAATGCTTTTGCAAGGATATGTAGAAGTTTAAGTGTTGGATGCTTCTGGGAACCCTGCAATCATCTCGCCATTTGTAAAGGCACATGGTTATATAAAAAAATAATGTATTATGTAAATAATTCTCTAATTTTAAAGTAACTGCAAGTTAATTATATGGTCATTTGTAGAGCCCAAGGATGAATTTTACAGTTCCAAATTAAAACGCAGACATGATTTTTATTGAAAATTCAGGTCAATACAAACCATGTTGTCCTAATTATGAAGTCCTTTTCTCAGCGGCATTGACACCAACTTTATTGCAAACCTGCGTTAGCAATATTGACAATTTTCTTCACTGCAAAGCCATGTTAATAGAACCTCTTTGTTCATATACAGCTAAACAATATTTCTGTTCCTTTTTTTTTTAGATTTTAATTGTCTAGCCACGTTAAGACTAATCACATCTCCTTGTTATCATTTGTGTTGATGGTATAAGTTTTGTGCTGTGTCAATGATGATAAAGAATTGATATAATTCTTACGTTCAAATTCAGGTAAATGGTACCACACTAGCTCAGTTGCAAACCCGAGTTATACAAAACAGGCTCACTCTGATTGCAAATACCAATGTTGTTATGTTAACCTCTTCCAAATAGACATTATTTACATTTTATTTTATGCATCATCACAAGTAAATTGGACAAAATGTACCTTCATTATTTGCACATTTTCTCCTCTTTACTACTTTAGTGTCTCTGATAGCTAGGGACTGTCATTTAATTCTCAGCAGTGATATTATATTTCAACATCTGTTCTACTTACTATTAAAATATGCAACATTAAGGAAAAGCAGGTAATGTCAGAAAAGGGTTGTCCTTGGCACCTTTCCTTTTCCAGCCCTTGATTTAAAAGTTTCAAATACTAAGTAAGTAAAAATTTCTTGCTAAATATTTTGGAAATTGTTCCTACCTGGGGTCTCAGGTGTTGATACTGTGCAGGATTCATCTGATCCAAAGCTTGTTGAAGTCCATAGAAGGAGTGTCATCAATTTAAGTGATCTTTTGGTAAGTTCCATGATAAGAGGAGATGTGTTGAGTCTGTGTCCAGGATAACAGCATAAATATTCTATTCAGCTTCTTCCAAATATAGTGTCTTTGGTGCAGGAAAAATAAATGGGTGCTCTTGTAGAGCAGGAGCAGAGAAGGAAATAAAGACCTTCCCTTGCCTTGTTTCATTCTTGTGGGTATAAGCACCCTCGTAGCTCATCTTGCTAGATGCTTCTTGTTCTGGTGGGCACAAATTCTGCCACATGGGTTTTGAAGGTTTGCCATAAAATTAAGTGGGTCTGGACAAAAAGAGGTAAAAAAAGTAAAATCAGCTGAAGTTCAGACTGATAAAATAAGGTATATTTCCCAATGAGAGACTCCTCTTAATGGAAGGAGATTACCAAGATTACTCTTTAAAAAAGAGATTTAATATGTGACTTTTTTTTATGTAACCCAAGTGCTACCTCCTAAAGTAATTCAGCTGAATAGTTTTCCAGAAGCACACACAGTACATTTGACATAGGATTAAATACTGTATTTTTGTCTAAGAACATGGGAAAAAAGCTAATGTGGGTCTGCTGGTCCTGTTAAACAGAAATTCATGCATCTTAAGTTGGTTTGACCCATTTTGGATCTATATGCATAGCCAAATGTAGTGGCTACTAAAATGCAAACTACCAGATCTTCTTGTTCTACATGAGATTTTTTTGCCATGTGTTTTCAAACTCATCCCAGAGCAAAGGGTAGCACGTAGCTGCCTCTCTCTTCTCTCTGTCTCACTGGGAGCATTAGATTCTTGGGAGTCATCTGCCATCCCTTCAGCCCTCAGAACTGGAGCTGTGTAAGCCACTAAAGGACCAACAAAGAACAAAGTCCCTTTTCCAACCTAAAGCTGGATTTCTGCTACTGATTGTGGCTTTGAAGCATGCTAGGAATTTTTTCAATGATGTGGTTTTCCCTGGGAAAAATGTCTGTTTCTTGCTGGTTAAGAGATGTGTCTCAGTTTACATGAACTTCTGACAAACCATAGTTTATCTTCTGATTTAATAGTGCAGATTTTACTGCCAGTTCATCTCTGTGTTTTGGATCTCCCTAGAGCTTGCAGGGTCCTTTCTGTATGGCTCATTTCACTTCACAACTCCAGGGTCATGCCGTAGGGTGTGTTCCCAAGGAATCCCAGATCCCGGTGCTTTCAAGGTTCTGGGATGCTGGGAGCCCAGAGGAATGAAGAATCAAAATCTTGGCAGTTTCAGTACTATATCCCATTGCCAGCAGTAAGAACCAAGCCAGATTACCCTGAAGAGTATAACCATGTGAGGCACTCTGTGTTTCATAAAACCTGCTGTTGCTTTTTCCAAAATCAGTAATAAAATATCACATGTGCCAATTTATTCCCTTTTTTCCTACCGTAACTTGAAGTTATATATTATGAGGGAGCAGCTGAAGAAAAAAGGCAAACTAAGGTGCTTTTAAAATTTTTTTCCAACTACAATAATGCACTCATTCTGGTTCACAAAAGAATAATGAAAATCTATGTTTCTTATAAGATTAGGAAATATTCTCAAATCCCTTTATTAGAAAACCAGAGTAAGTGGTGATCACTGACCTATTTGCTGACTAGGTAAGTGTACACAGTTTTAACAGACCTTTTGGCAGTCCCTTTATATGTACACTTGGAAATAGTCCTACTGTGTTGTAATGACCATGCACTCAGCACTTATTTGTAGGTTTAATCAGCACATTTATTCCACAACACAATTTGCAGCACGTGGAAATTAATCCCATATTTATTTGCCTGAATATGCAGCAAGTTTCTCTTCTGAGCCCACTCTCACCTCTGTCATCTTATTTCCCACCTCTATCTCCCTTCATCAAGACATTCAATATGATGATTTCCCTCACTAATCACCCTTAGAAGTCATTTATCTCTTTGAAGGGATAGAATTTCTGTTGGGGCACTAGAAAATGAACCGTTATTGCTGTTATTTCCCTGTTTTGTCTCTTCTCTGTTTGGGCTGAAATATTTTGACATCTTGTGCCATTTGGAACATAGTTTGAGCTTGACCTGCAATGTTTCTTCACATGAGAAACATATTAGAGTGGCTGGGTAGCATCCTCACCTTAACCATGAAGTTAGGGCTGGCTCAGGGGCAGGCTGGGGGAGGTTTTCTGTCATTTGCAGTACATGTGATTTCCTTTGTCAATCTTCTGGTCAGTGCTTGTTTACTCTAAATTTGAAGTCTGCCTAATTTCAAATTTGAAGTCTGCCAAGTTCTGTTCTAGCTAAGCCTAGTTTTGCTCAACAGTCTTGGTAACATGAACAGCTGTAACCTGTAACTCTGGAGGCAACATTTTGCCCATTCTTCACTTGTCCATTTTACTTCAGCAGGAGTGATAATTTTATGGCATAATCTTGGAGAGAACTAAATATTCTAAAACCTGGGGAAAAGAGCTCTCACATTTTATAGCTTCAGTCTCAGGCATTTACAGGATTTTATATGCAGTCGTAAATAATGTCAAAATAGTAACTTTGTTATCAAACAAAGTCAAAAATGTCAAAATGACCTTATGGCTGTAGAGAAACGAAAGAATTCTTAAGAAAGATCTTTTTGGACAAATCTGACATTTTTATTACTGATTCGTGGCAATTTTATTGCACTACCAAACTCCTTTAATTCTTTACATGGAGAGAGATGAGACATTTTTGAAGGGAAAAAAAAAAAAGGATAAAAGTCTTCCGTAGAATCTTTAAATAGGTAATTTCACTTTGTTTGGAAAGAAAAGAATATTTTCGAGTGTTGTGACTTCTGAAGATCTAGTATAGAGGCTCCAACTTCTTTTATTCAGTTGCTCAAAGTCAAGAGGAATTAATATCCTGAACCAGATATAGTGTGTTTGGTGTTTGATAAGAACCCATACTGAATAGATCGGATGCCATTTTTGGGCTGTTACAGCATATTCGGACACTAAATGTGAAATATATCTTTAAAATCTTACTCTAAAAGATATTGATGTTTGGCAAAGAAGTGCACCATTGGATCTTTTGCAGAAATGCTGGAAAGGCTGTGGAACCAGAAAGTTGCAGATGGGTATTTAAAGCGATGCAGAGATGTGGGCTGTTGGGAAGCAGTAAATGGGACTAGTGGGAGGTGCGCAGAGAGATTACAAGTGGAAATCCTAGAAGGTGCCTTGCCCATGAAGCCTCACTTTCCATGCCTTTATTGTATTGAGAACTTTGTGAAACTCCAATGAACTTTTCAGCTGCAGTATCAGTCAGTTGAGGAGATTTTGTGACCGGATGATGTTCGCCAGCCCGCTGTGCTGAGTTTGTGGTGGTCCAAGGGCTGTTTGGTCTGTATCAAGCACTCTGCCCTCCTGAAGGCATTATAGCTGTGGCAGAAAAGGATATCCAAGTAATTTCTATGCCTCGTGGAAGTAGCCAGGTGAGGCTCACCTGCATCTTCTCTGCTCCACTTACACATTGCAAACTGCAGAAGAGGAGTGGGAGTTTGGCCCCACTGTCTGCAGGTTTATGTTTGTGGTATGGGGGCTTTGGCAGTTACGAAGTCGGAGGTGTCCAGGCTCTTACATCAGCAAAAAGGCTTCACTGTTGGTGCAGGATGGGGCAGCAAATGGGATGCAGATCTCCTGCAGGGCTTTCCTGAGGGTGCTTCCCTGAGGATGCTGTGCAGCACTGTGCATTGGCAGTCAGGGTGGTTATTACACTGTCGGTAGTCTGCTCTAGATACTGATTTCAGTCTCTTGAGGGGAAAAAAGTAGTATTTATTTTCCTGCCACAGAAGGAATCTGTTTCTTTTCATTACTGTCCATATATCAGGTTCTAGCTTGAATGTACATAAAAAACAGGTGGCGCAAGATTAATTTGAAGTTTTAATTATTTTTCATCCCTTGCTAGGAAAAATAATTTCTTTTCTGTGTGCTTTTCTAATAAAAAAAGTAGAAAACATAAGAAATTTTTCAGCTTAAACATTTTGCTTGCTGTCACAGTCACTTTATGTTATCTGACTCGATGGTAAAGGTAAAAGACAAAAAGCCAAAAGGAAAGAAAACAGGAAAACAACAATAGGGAATACTGTAACAATGATAGCATTTAAGGTTTATTATCTCTATTTGATTGTTTTCTTCATTTCATTTACATTAAGCAGAATAGAAATAGAATAATGAATTGGAAATTTTTATTGCATTTAAAAATATCATCTCTTTGTTCCTGCTGGAAGTGTTGACAATGAGGCCTTTGTTTAGTTTAATTAACTCATGCTACAGCACTGAATTGAATCAAGTAAAAGAAGCTTTAGAATGCTTTTCCATAGACAGAAAATAAAAAGAAAGAGAAGAAATTAAATCCTTTGAGAAGCTGGAGGAGAAACTGGATATTTTTAGTGGAATATATTGAAGTGCCATTTTCATTTTGATTTTCCATGGTGGGAATGCCAAAAAAATAAAATCATGAAATCCCAGTGAAAAGCAGGTGCTATGATGTCATTCTGAGTCCTTATATGTTTATAATAGTATTACATGATATTACATGTTTTTTACTTGTGAGCTACAAGTCTTGAACAGCTTTAAGATACTGATAATGCCCTTTTCACATATCAAAATTGGGGAGATAATAGAATCCATATTCCAAATGGTGGGGTCTGAGTCTACCAGACT
Organism: Melanocharis versteri; assembly: GCA_013397845.1. Classification (NCBI taxonomy): domain Eukaryota; kingdom Metazoa; phylum Chordata; class Aves; order Passeriformes; family Melanocharitidae; genus Melanocharis; species Melanocharis versteri. Next base: position 207,147 of record VZTG01009135.1, read on the forward strand.
TTGGTTTTAGCTCACCTCTCCAGAGACACAGCAGTGCCTTATGCAAACAAAACATGTATCTCTTTCAAACTATCTCAAAAAGCACCCAAGGAATGAGGGAAAGGAATATGGGAGAGAGTCTAACATCTTAGAAACAGTTTCCTGTAACATATTGAAAAAGTAGGGCTCACTGGCCAAGGACTGCACTGTTACAGATGGCATCATAGCCAACAGTATTTCTGGAAGTAAGTTTTAGCACCTCCAGAGATATGGCACCACTTTAACATATACTGTACAACTACAGAGGTATCTGTTTGAACAGTGAGCTTAGCTCCTGTGTGCCACAGTAAGAAATTCAGTCTTAAATTAGAATAGGTCCAGCAGACCAAAAGAGTGCAGGCAGTTTCACCAGGAAACAATTTGATCTCTCACAGACAAATGTTATGTTTTTGTGCTGTCTTCTACAAAAGGAGTCTGCATTTTGTTAAGCACTGATAAATTTTAGATTCTTACCTCTTTTAATAAAGTTTGTTTATGATGGAATACAGATCCAATTGAACTGGCTCTGGAACTGGAAATTCTGTGCACCTACTTGCTTAGGTTTTGGATGGATATAACACCTTGCCCAGGTTATGGCACTGTGTTATAGCTGTTTCAAAAACTCAAATGGCCACACGCTTAGGGCACCAGGGAGACAAACTGTATTTCACCAAGGATTTTCATAAAATAGAGTGGATTCCAGTCATAACTGTGTGGAAACCACAGCCAGCGGGAGTGGAGAAGGTATTATTTGGAGAACTGTCTTTTTTTCAAGTACAGAACCGGAAGGAATTAAAAGAAAACGTCATATGTCCTAGGATTGAAAGATTCTCTGGCTTGTTCTTCGGGGAGTGGGAGAACGTTTTCACTTCATTGTTTCTTTCTGTAGTTTTGCATAGTGCTGTGGTGAGGAGTAAATCTTGTTCTCATATGAGAAGTGAGGCATTTACTCACTCTGTATACTGTCACATGGATCAAGAGACACACTTTTTGATTCAGCTCTGTTCTGTTTTTTCTTCTGTGCATTCCCACTTCTGGCTGTGCTAGTGAAGTACACCATGGCTTCATAGGTGTCCTTGCTTCTTGTGCTTGGAGAGGGAGGCCAGAGCTGTACAAGAAGGGACTGCTGCATAGTGAGGGGAAATGTGTGTACAGCCTTGTAAAGTAGAGGCTGCTTTGCTAGGGCATGACCCCAACTGAGATTAAACCTTTCTCACTGCTGCTGACACAGAGCAGGAAAAATCCCACCCAATCTCACTCAGATCTTTGAAGCATAATGCTTTCCTCTGGATTTTCTCTTCCTTTTTTCTGCACTTAACTCATAACTTCTTGGCAGAAGGTTTTCTGTCCCCTCACCTTTTCCTAATGTGGTTGACAGGTGAGTGTTCTTTTGAGGAGATCTTGCCATCTGGAACAGTTTTCCTTTGCTTGGTTGGCTTTTATCACATTTTGCCTCTAGATAAGCATGCAAGGTCATCACCAGCATACCTGGCCCATAGTATCAACCCAACAGCCCAAACTGACCCTGTCTGTAGCCACTCTGAATGATCTACCAGGGAGAAAGCTCTTCCCTCCTACCTCTCTGGGACTGCATCTGAATCAGGCACTAGTGTCATCTCAACATATTGGTGCAGAAGTGCAGCTCTTTGGGATTTTCTGTTATTTCACAGGAAGCTCAGCATCTCCTTTCTGGGGTCTTGCATGACCTCTGAGGGGCCTTTCCTGGAGCACTCCTGTGTGCTGTGCATGTGCTCATAGCTGCAATTAAACCAGTGCTTTGAATGATGAACTGTGAGTTGCAGCTGCAGACAGTCTATGGGCAACTGCAAAACCACTTAGTTTTGTTTGAGAGATCCAAGAGAAACATGAAGACTATGGAATGGTGGGGTTTTTTTACTTACGTGTACACATGCTTTCATGCGTACAATGTACTTACTTGATTAACATTGTACTTTGCTGAAACAGTTGCTAATGATTTTCCTGCCAAATTCAGACTTGTGACTTCTGTCCTGAGTTCTAAAATCCATTGCTTTCTACAGCCAGCAAATTTCAACCAAAAGATGACCTTCATTACTGTTTCACTGTTGCTGCTGGGTCTTTACACTGAAATTTTGGGGTATATAAGCCCTTTGACTCATTTTTCTCCTTTGTGCATGTGGATATGCCTTTATTGTTTGTTTGTTCTGCAGTCGCTGTGCCAATAATCATAGCTATCGCAGAGGCCAAAACCACCTTTATTCCATTTACATCATCCTAAAACCTCTCAATACTTACATTACTTGACAGCCCTTGAAAGACAGCATGTCTACACATTCAGCATTTTCTCTGTGGAGGAAATAAGCAGTAACTTACAGGCTATACCATTCTTACCTGGACAGAAAAATTGGCTAAACTCAGTTCTGGATTTTGAGCAGAAAAAGTCAACAGTCTCTTCTCCATTGCCCCCTGGTTACAGCTAACAATGTTGTATAGTCAGGGGGTCAGGATGGTAAATTCACTGTCTCAGGGCCTAGAAAACATTGAGATTCCCAATTTGTGGCCAAATGCTATCACAGGTACAAGGTGTTTCATCAGTTAAAGCACATCTGCTCTACTTGTTTTTATGGTCTGTCAGCCTGAAATGTAGCACAAAGGTGTCAAATGAGAACAAATGGAGGTACCTCAGGTGCTTCAAAATAAGATGTCAATGTGCTGAAAAATCAGCGCCTAGCTCCAGCAGCTTGTGTCAAGGAAATTAACTTGCCTGATTCTTCCAGCTATCCAAGCTAGAAGGAAGATTAGCAGGAAGCTCACAGACTGAGACTGAGCAAGGAGGTATGGGACACAGCTGGGTCTGAGCATCACCCCCTCTCTGGGGTGCTGGTGCCTTAGCATGGTGCCTCCATCAACCCAGATGGTCTGGAGAGGCCAGAAAACTGAGTAGGACTTGCTGTTATTGCTTTTTGTTTTTCTCTTTTCTGAGCATTGAACAGTCTCTGCAGGTGACACATTCTCATCGGTACTGTCCCAGCAATGAAACGGGCTTCCCGCATGGCTGTCTTGCAGGAATCTCTAAGACACAAGGATCAGGGGTGGAGCCCTTCAAGCATTAATTCAGATTTATTTCCAGCATGCTCTGATCAATAGGGTATGAGGCCGCCGGTGAGCACTGGCATGGTCCCTCTCCCTCACTTGGGTTCAGATCCTCATTGCTCCAAGTTTTGCATGGCTGCTGCCATCACACCTCAGTTAAGCCCTTGGCCCGTCTTCTTGTCATCTCACCTCACAGATTCATGGCGTTTTGCTGTGATCCTTACCAGCACACCCAGTTCTTCCTTTAGATATCAGGAGCTCCTGTCTGGTGATCACATTGATCTACAAAGCTGGATCACCAAAAGAGACCAGAGCTGTGCTCTCATTTTTTTGGGACTTCCTCCTTCGGACACCAGATATTTCACAATTACCCTCACGTGAGCATAGCTAACAGCTTCCACACTCATCTTGGTCTGGTAAAACTGGCATCCTCTGTGGTTTTGGTTTATCTCTCTGTCTTCCAAAGCAGTAACTGTCCAGTGTGCGGTAGGTACAGCTATTGTGGTCTTTTTAAAATCATTGTCAATGTTTTTAATGCCTGTATCATCATAAATCTGCTTGCACATAGAAATCTGAGTCGAATTGCAGATGACTGAGGTTACTGGGAGGTTACTGACATGTCTCAGTAACCACACAGTGGTACTGCAGGCTCCTGCAGCTGGAACATAGCTGGTTTGCAGGTAAATGTCCAAACATTTGGATGCTTTTGTAGCTTGTTTTTGAATCTTCTGGCACTGCAATATGGACAAGTTTGTTTTAAAAAGAAACCAAAGTTGAAGGAAAAATTCTTTAAACAATATTTCCAATATTGCCTGCTTTCAGCATGACAAAGGGGAATAGATTTCCTGGATGCAGTTCCACTTGCACATCCATCTGGCCCCTGAAGTATGTGAACATGAAAAGCAGATGATAAGAAGTACATATATACCTTGTATCTACCTAAAGGAGCCCAAATTATCTAAGAAATTGATGCATACAGAGATCACAGAATCTGCTCATGAAACTGTTCCCTCTGGCATTAAACACAGCCAATGTTTAACAGTACTAAGTTAAAGGTGGGGTGTTTAAGACACAGGAAATCTTTCCAAAGTTAAAAGAACTTTCAAGGGGAGCCTGGGGGAGAGATATTCATGTCAAGATTTGACTGTAAAATATGGTTAATGCCATTTGTTCTTATCACAACTGCTATGGGATATTCAACCACCAGAGGTAGCCCTGACCTGAGGCTTATATCTGATCCTGGAAGCAGCAGCACCATGCAGTGTATTAGATTGCCAGAACCATTTCCTTCTTGTAATGAGATCTGCCATTCAAGGATGGACATAGCTTGCTCTTGCCCAGCTTGTGAATCCAACTGGATCACAGCACACAGCTGAAAGAGTTGGAGAAGGATCTGCATGTAGGAGGGAAGGAAATCAGGCACATATATTCACATCCCAAAAGTGAGAATGAGCTTTTTGGCAAAGGTTTGGTCACAGCTTTGGGTGTCGAAGCCAGCTTGCTCCTTGCTACCCTGCACCTGTAATCAGCTGGGTACATATCCATCTCCTCCAAGAGGAACAGGCAAGATGGCACTGGCACTTTCACAGCTCATAGCTGACAAATCCATTTAGAGCAAAGATAGTTCGAAGTTTGCCCTTTAAATGTTGTGATTTTTCTCTAGCTAGTCTTAGAGATAAGAAAACACAGCTGAGTCTTATCCAGGCCTGAAGAGGCTGGAGCACATCAGCTGCTTGCCATATTGCTGGAACACCTGGGGCATTTGCTTTGAAATCTAAATGCAGGCTGTTCACCTGTATTGCCAAGTACAACAGAAGCTTCCTTCTGGCTGGCAGGGTGGTATTAATTTAAAGAGAACACCATCTGTGGAGCCTTGGAGATCAGCCGTCAGAAGAGACAAGTAGAGAGGTCACCAGGAATAGTCTCGTTCTCATCTGGAGGCCTCGCCACCTGCATCTATTACCCATCATTTCTAATCAGCAGATATATCTTGGGGAAAGCTACTCCTGTTTGCTTTCCTGAAGTTGCTATTCTTACTAAGAGATGTTGTTTTTGCTGAGCCTTCTAAGCTCATTTCATGAGCTTTCACAGGCATTTGGGGTGGTAATGGTCTTGGTAACCCAGTAATTAAGGAGTCCTGTACCTCCCTGCTGTAGACTGCCCCTTTGTCCTTCCCCTTTCTTCTCAACCCACTACCAGATGGTTGGAGATTTTTCACCCTTTCAAAAGCTTTATATTTTCCCATCTCATCAAGCATGTCTCAGCAATGCTTAATTAGCTTAAGGCTTTTCAGGCCCCCTTATTTTCCCCCCAGAAGATCAGTTAAGGACTTGAACATTTTCTATAAAGTGCTTGGAAAGCAAATCCCTAGAGGCAAGTCATAGGTGCAGGAAAATGTTATTCGGTGTTATTTAGTTGTTTGTTCTTTCTTCTCTCTGTTCTTTCTGTCTGTCCTCTCATCCATCCATCCTTCTGCCCAACCTCTTCTTATTTCTCAGAACATCCAGAGATGCCCCTTGTTTTTTGCCAGTGGTTAACAGTAACTGATGTCTGGTACTATCTAGAGAGCTCTTGCCCTTGGGCCAGTTCCTGAGTACTGTTTTTAACCTGTTTTAATCTGCTTAGGTCCCCCGAATAAAAAATGGCAAATATAATTAGCTAACCAGTACAAGGAGACCGTTGAGTTAAGGTGTCTTGGTTTAGGGTTTGGGATTCTTTTTTTTGTTTGCTTAATTCCCACACTTGTTTGAAACTAGCTTGTAAGCTTTATTTACAAGATCAGAGCAGTTGAAATGAAAGTCTGGTTAATTAACAGAAAAATTTATTTGCATTTTGCTTTGTATTTGACATTGAACATCATTTTTTATGCATTGTCACATACACTCTTTTATTATTAATCTGTAAGCTGTAAATATACAGCTGCAAATGAGATTTTAAAAAAACCACGAAGCACAACTTTCTCCCTTCTTCCCTCCCTCCCTATAAAACATGAGAGCTAGCTGCTTAACCACGTGAAACACAGATTTTGTGTGGGATTCCATATACCTCAGAGATAACTGTCACATAATTTTCCCACATAATTGAATTCAGTGGCTGGTGTTTTTCATTTACAGGTAGATGAGAGCATCCAGCTGACAGGTGTTTGCATCACTAGAATTAAATGCCTACTAATTTAGCTGCTCAGAAGATAAATATTTAGATATTATTAAAATGGCTAGTTGTATATACATGGAAATGTCCATAGATGATGGAGAAAAATGTGGGAGGGGGTTTCCTTGGAATCACAGAGGATGTGACCTCAATTACTACGGTTTTCTCCCTGACACTTTCCTTCAGGTTGTACATAAGATTGTTGCTGCTGGGTGCTCGCTGCCCAGAGGAGGACAGTGCCTTATCTAAGGCTAGATTAAAATGCTCTTCATATACTATTCTGATTCTTGGCATTTTTTAAGCCACTGAGGGAGATAAAACGCAAAGAGTATGTCTAGATGAATGCACAGTGTAGGTTTGTGTCATGGGAGAGTGTTATCTCTGTAATGGTGCTCCCTCCATTTGCGTAACTCAGGCTGTGGCTGAAGAGGAGCGCAGCTCTCTGGTGTATTAACATCCCTGTTTACAGACCACGTGGCAATCTTTCAAGTGCTAATTGGCTTTCTTTTAAGCGAGTTGTTGTGGTTTTCTTTCCTATTTGTTTTCCACTAAAAGGAATGTTAGTATTTGTATGATGGCTGGTGCTTAGCGAGCTCCTTTGTGTAAAGATAACAAATGAGTTAAGTGACCTGACATTCTCCCTGGGACTGTGCTCAGAACAAAGCAAGCCAGTGACATTTCAAAGCCCGCCTTTAAAATCTGTTTATATACTCTGTTTATCAGAATCACTAGGAAATGCCATTTCTCTGATATTTTGGACCTTCTCTTAATTGACTGGGAGGTGGAAAAATCTTTGGGCAAAGACTTATGGCAGGGGTGTTGGAACTAGATGATCTCTAAGATCCCTTCCCAAACCATTTTGTGATTCTATGACCCCAGGACCCAAAGGACACATATACAGAAAGCTTGAAGCTGCTCCACGCTTTCTGTATCTGTGTGTTGTCCAAGAGCTTCAAGTAGTTAGGTCTGCTGCAGGCTTTGGGAAAGAACAGATGAGCTCTAAACCTTTGAAAGCAGCTAGTGCAGGTACAAATTTCCGGGCACACTTTGGAATTGACATGTCGATTTTCCTCTTCCTGCCCTGCTGCTGGGAGTTGCTGAGGAGGCATTGCCTGGAGCAGCAGGGGCTCCCCAGTTGCTCACTGAGCACCCCTGCTGCTGATAATGTGGAATAAATCAGAATTTGGAGGGTATGTCCAGAGGAAAGCTGGAGAAAGGGGCACAGGGCTTGTCCAGCCTTGGCTGTGCTCACCAGTGTGGCTGAGGACACCAGAGGGACTGTCACCCAGCATCCTCAAAGCCTTGGTGATGAGGTTTGTGCAAGTGCTGTGTTTCTGCAAAATATTTTGTCTTTGATCCAATACTCTATATAACCAGGAATTTTGTTTTGGCAAGAAGGCAGCTCTTTTTCCCCACATTTCACAGGTTTCTAGTTTCTGGAGACTTTACAGTTTTGTTGCTATAAACCATCACACACTTAAACTGATTGGCCCACTAACAGCCCTTGGTAAAGTTTTTGAAATAAAGCCACCTTTTTGAGGCCTGATATTCCAATCATTGCTGTGCTCGCCTTGGGAGGGAAGGCCTTTTGTTATAAGCATTGCTCTGTCAGTGGAAACCTGGCTGCACGTGGCCACGACGGCAGTGATTCAAGGACTGGACTGTAATGATGAATGCCAAAAAGCACTGCTATGTAGGCTTACTTTGGAGAAGTCATTTTGTGCACAGAATGTGATCCGTAGCACCTAGAGTTCTTATCATGTCCTTAAGCTGTTTGCACAGTTCTTTGGTGTGTGGGCTGTGAAAAGAGCTGCATTAATTCAGAGTTTGTAAATTGGAGGACAGGCAGAAATAAAATGGGTCTAAACTTTTAAGCTTGCTATAGTAAATACGCCATGAAATGGAAGAGTAGGTAAACTGAATTTAGAGAACTTTCATTGGGACCACTTTCATTGTACTTTCTATTGTACGTTAATGGTTACACTGTTAAGTTGTCCCTTAGGGTATGAATTGCTCTGTGTTAAGGAAATGAAACTTTAGTGAAGAATTTTGCTCATAAGGAACATACAGAAGGATAAGCAGAATCTTTTTACATATTAGTATTTTTACTATCATCATTAATGATTACTGCTGTATAGTCCAGTCTCTAAACTTAAACTGGAAATACCGTGCAAAGTGCTCTTCACAGTTTTCTTTACCCAAGGAGTTCACAGCCTAAATTCCAGGACTTTGCATGCTCATCAGCCTAACTGGAGCATCCCTTTCATGGTCTGCCAACACAGTGGCACCACTGTCTTATACATGGATCCTCTGTGACCAAGAGGTCACATCCTCCAGCTCCTGCTGCTTAAAAAATAGCTTGCTTGCCTCTGCCAGAAGTATTTGTGTCATGAATTACCAGTAAACACATTGTTAAATGCTTCCTGCTGGCTAATCAGAAGCAGTTCCTTCTTGTTCCTCCCTCCATGAAAATGTCTGACAAAATTGAAAAATACTCATGTCCTTTTAAACTGGGTGAGGGTATCACTTTTCTTTTAGTTTTTTAACAGCAATCTGGTTGCTTCAGTTTATAGTTTTGGCAAGAGCCAGCAACGTTTCTCTGGAAATCTTGGGCTTCACAGGATACATTTGTATGACTCCCTGAAAACATGACATTTCCCATTATGCTATCTGTTCTTTTAAACCAAGGAAAACAAGATTTACTTTTATTCAGGAGAAGTTTTTGTTAGAAATATTTTGATGGACTTCACATGTGCCTTTGCAGTGGGTTCCCTGTACAGCAGGACCATCCCCTGCCTGCAGAATGCAGTAGTTGCAGTGGCTTTGTCACAGTGTCAGGGCTTCTGCCAGTCTCCAGCCTGAGCTAGGCACAATACTTCCAAATTATGGCAGGTTTTATCAGGCTGAGGATCAGTGCTTGGGTCCCTCATAAGATTTTCAATCTGTTCTCAACATTGTCACAGATATCCAGGGTGACTTGAAACAACCCTTTAAGGCACAAGGTTTATTTCTTCCCTACCACCCCAGATAATCTCTACTCCTGCTAACTGAAATGCCACAGACTTTGGACTTAAAGCACATCTCATGTATGGACCTCCTTCTGGTGCTTACATCAAAATAACTGAGCAGCTAAGTAGAGAAGACCTAGATTCGTTATGAGCTATAAACCTTCTTGGCAAAGACCAATTTTCCATCTAACAGACCCTCCCCTTTTAGGGTCTGTATCATTTAAAACAGGTTCTATGTGAAGAGAGCCATGCAAGGTGTTTATTTCATTTCCTTTATTTTCTTAGATACATAAACATCTGGTGCACAGTTGTGAAAGGAATTTGTTTGGTCTCTTCAGATTGTCAGATTGATGGTTTTTAGTGCACTGAAGTGTAGTAAAAAATGGAAACTATACAACTATGAGTCATCTAGACTTTTAAGCCTACTCAGGAAATCAAGATATATATCTAAAATATATTTTTATATATTTAAAGAAACACAATAAAGCTTGTTTTTAAGATGGTGAAATTTGCTGTTTTCAGTGCCCAACAAACCATGATTCAAGGCCAGTGACTTAATTCTAGTTGACGCCTCTCCTAATCCTTTATGGCTTAATCCTTCAGTTTTATCTGTGACTCCAAGGAAACGTCTGTCAGGGCTGAAGTCAGTTGCATCAGGGGATTAGCACTTTTGCATTCTTTTGAAAGCTTCATTAGTTCGCATGAAAGTAAGACATGCCAAGGTATTTGTGGAGACTGTGGGCAGTGACAATCCTTACACCAGCGTACAAATTCTTGCAGACATGGGCCATGTGCACATCTGTAGAGAGCACACCTGTAGTCTCTAATTCTTACCCTTGTGCTGGCAAAAGCTCACTATTATCCTTCAGCTGTGAGTATTCAAAGGAAGAAAAAGAGGGGAGATGTTGCAGCTTGTTGACCCAAGGCTGGAACCACTATGTCAGATTTTTTTCCTAAGCTCAAAATACTTGAAAGATATATAATGGAAAGGCTCTAGGCATCTGCAAGTTCCTAGGCTAAGAAGGTCTTATTATGAATAAATCATAAAGTATGGTCCGAATCCAGCAATCTGAAGAATTGAGCTTGAGGAGTGTTCTTAATGTATGTGTGTCTTCCTGCTTTAGGAGGACAGAAGTCTACCACTATCAGCTGCTAATACAACTATTCTCTTCTGGTTTAATTGGTAGAGGTCTTGATTTTGGTGCTAAGATTGCAAATACAAGCCCTCATGTTTTCTGGCACCCCGTAGCAGGGAGCTGGCATTCCAGGAAGGGCTAAGTACTCCAGTATGCCAGCCTGGCATTCAGTACTTTTCTATGGCTTGTGGTATTTGTGAGTATCCCACAGCCCTGGCTGCTCTATTCTGGCTGACCTTCAGGGCAGCTCTTCGTAAGGCACCCATGTTACTCATCAATTACTAAGAGGATTTGAGGAGGTGTTACTGACTAATTTCAAGGAAAATTATAGTTGTCTTGTTAGACTCAAGTCTGCCAGTTTCCATGACAGACACCAGTTTTATTAGGAGTTCTGCAAATTCTATTGAGGGAAAAAGAAGGGAAAAGCCAGAGTATTGGTTAAAATGTCACTGAGCTTTCTAAGCACAGATGAAAGAGGTGGTGTCATCCTTAATGCAGTGAGAATTGGCATGGATTTTTTAAGTCCGTGTTCAGGATTCAAAATAGGTGCCCTGAATTTCAAAAATGCTGAGCACATCCAAAACACTTCATAAAGTGAGCCCCCTTTGAAGCCAGCTGGAGCTGCTAGGAGCTTGAAGCTTTTGAAAAAAAGGATCTAAACTCCCTTTTAAAGAGCTCCTAACGTTACTCACCTATTGTTGAAACTGCTGACCTATGTGTGCTGGCATTTGGAACAACCTCTCTGTTACAAGATTGTTTGATTTATAGAGGGGATATGATCTCCAGTGCTAAAGGGAAAAATCCTGCATTGTTTTGAAAGTGTATTCTCTGATAAACATACTGAGATAGTTTCGTCCTCCTCTTTTTCCTTCTCTTTTTTTTCTTAAAGACTTTTGTTCAGATTCTGTGTTATATGGTTTTGGCCTCCAGTTTCTATTTGGTGCCTTGAGGTATAACAGAACTTTGAAAAATTTTCGATAATATGGAGCGAAGGCAAGATGTTTGAGGAAGAACCTGTCTCAGCTTTCCAAAAAGTTGCTCCAGCTTTTACCCAATGTCACAGTAATGATCTAGCCGTAAGCCAGCCTTGGTCTAATTTGCTGTTTGAATTTACTATCTTTTGATACAAGTAAGTGTCTGATGTATGTGAAATCTTCTGTAAATTTATGACCCCTTGTTCACCTGTTTGTAAAGTTACCAGAGTAACCAGTAACAGCAGAGTGGACTTCTCCAAACAGTGGGAATGAGGTTGTGTAAGGAGAAGTGTTGTTTGGAATAAAGTGGTTTGAGAGACAAAAAAGCCCACAGTATATGCCCCCTCCACCTAACTGAGCAGAAAATCTCATAAATCACAGGACCTGGGTTGTCAGCGATGATAGATGTCAGAGCTGATGAACTTGACTGAGGACTTCTCCATAGCAATTTATTGTAGTTCTGATGCATGTTGCTAGCTTTTTGCCTGCCTACTACTATTGAGTCCTTGCACAGGGGTTGATAAGAAGAAAAGCTACCTCTCTTAAGTTTCCTGCAATCAGAAAGCTGTTCTTGGTGGTGTCTGCTAGCGATGTTTTTAGGTGACTCTGAAAAACACAGTGGCCTTTCTCTTGCAGTTACTACTGTGCTCAGGTTCTTTTCCCAGGCTTTTTCCCCGACAACAAACTGGAGCCATCTCCATGGTTAGAGACTAATTCAGCACAAGCACAGTGAATGAGACTCCCTAAAATCAAGAAAAAGTAAGGAGGGATAGGACACAAACAAATACTCATTAAAAAAACCCCTATGTTATGTTTCTCCTAACAGGAGAATGAGAAAGAAATGTTCTGTTTCAAGCAAATAGGTCAGATCCCTGTTCAACAAATCTGAGGTCAGTTGGACAGTGCTCTGGAAGTGTTTGTAGGGAGGGAAGAAGATGGTTATTAGTATTCTTTGCATTATTTATCTAAATGTAAATTCCTGTTTCTAATGTAAGGTCCTAGTTAGACCCTAGAATTTATGAACCAAACAAAGAATGAAATTTGAAAAGGTTTAGAGGAAAAACCTGCAGCTGTCTTTGTGTAATTTTTACTGAAAGCTGATATAAATGGAAGAAAAATCAAAGGCAGCAATAGCACTGCACGTTTTATCTCACACCCTGTGATGCATATTAGTGTTGTTTCCCATAGTGAGCCAGAAAGAGCATTTACAATTTTAGAAAACACTGCATAATGGCTCTCTGCAAGAAAAAGAAGTAAGCATGCAACTGCCAGCACTGACACTTGGTTTTTCCTCACCTGCCAAACTGCTGTTCTGGAAGCTCTGTTGTGGGCAAAATTTTTCTGTTCCACACTGGTAATTTTGAATTTGGTCTTAAAGTTTTCTTTGAAAAACAGAGCAAATAAAATTCACTAATCTGACAATCTAAATGTGGTCTCTAGCCTTGCCAGGAAATATTGGCTAAGTCTATCATCATGTGGACATACTGTCCTGTGGTGCAGATGTTAACACCCAGACTGGTGGATTACTTTATTCCAACACAATCTACAGGATTTACCTTCTCTGTTGTGCTTTTCAGTGTTTTGGAAATACTCTTCGCTTCATGCTAGGAGATGAATGTCAGGAGAACAGGTGGATGTTTCAAGTGTTAAACACCAGCTACGCTGTCACTGTCTGGCTGTGCACCTTCCTTGGTCCCCAAGAAATCTGATTCTTAAGAGCTGCCACTGAAACTGGTAGAAGAGTGTGATTGCCACCACACAGCTGAATTGCTTGCCATAGTATGGAGGTTGTTCTTTTAGGCTTGTCTCAGTTTGGGAATATGTGGCATGTGGTTACATCTGGCACTGCTATTACCATACAGTGGTTAGGGTTTGAAGAGACCTTAAAAACTCTTTAGTTCCCATCCCCCTGCCATGGGCAGGGACACCTTCCAGTAGACCAGGTTGCTGAGAGCCCCATACAAACTGACCTTGAACACTTCCAGGGGTGGGTCATCCACAGCTTCTCTGGGCAACCTGTGCCAGTGCCTCACCACACTTGATTTGGGGTTCAAATCACCACTCCTGATTTAGGTCCTCACATGCCTTAGTTATATACAGTCTCTGTTCAGAAGAGGATGTGGTTATTCCCTCCTGGCATAGAGCAACTGAAGGTTAGAGCAACCCTTCCTCTCATTTAGTCCTGTTATTTGCTAGGGAAACATCTTACGGCATGTCACTGCTATAAAATTTTTGCTGTTATATTCATCCAGTTATCAGCAGAAATTAAAAATGGCATCCATGCTTAGGAGGTAATACACATTTTCAGTATGTTTGCTTTCCCTCCCATTACTCTGAGGCTGGCTAACTGCTATGAAGAAAGATGCCAGGCTTTCAGAGGAGAAAGCAAGGCAGCCGTCAGCATTAACGACGTACTCTGACAGTGAAAGTTACACAGATCTCCAAAAGCCAGAATTCAGCCTTGACTTCTCTCCACAAGCGCTTTCAGAACAGAGTGGGAAGTATCACCTTGGGTAACATATCCATCTCTCTGCTATTCCCTTCTTTACAGAGGGAAAACAACTCCTAGTCATTTATTTATGAAAAATTGTTTACTGCCCTTGAACACAGATATATACACAGAAGTGTGCCCATGTGTGTGTTTTATTTAAACACCTGTTCTGTTTTGATAAGTCACCATCAAGATCTGAAATAAACAGACCAGAGAACTTGAACAGGTGAGGGGCTCAGTAGCAACATGAGTCCTTCAGAGCAGATTTGTATTTATCACCATATAGTTAAAGCTGACTGTAAAATTTTGGCTCTGAAGGAATTGGAACAGGGTTCTGCTTAAAAAGAAGAAAAACATAGTACCTTTCTGTTTCGGTTTGGAAGACAGGTGTCTGCCAGGGAAGGTGGGAAGCTCCATTGGAATGGAGAATATGACCTCCTTCCCTCCAAATTATTATAACTTTGAAATTAAGGGGGCTTTCAGGCAAAGATATGGGAAAAGGAGTAACAGTTCTTTACTAGTATGTATATGTACAACACAGCAAACAAACAACAACACTGGCAGCAACACCAACCAGAACCAGACCCCCAGTAACAGCCTGCTCTCAGCCGCGGGCGCTTTCCCCTTCGGTGCAGTTCCGGTCACAGCCGGCAGGGGCGCTGTTGGCTCCCGGCCGGGCAGGGCAGGTGCGATGACTCCCCCGCGGCTGCAGGGGGCGCTGTGGCGCGAGCACGGCCGCCTCTCTACATGGCAATGGCGGGCAAAGCCGGGGAAGGGATGGAAAAGGGGCTTCCTTTACAAACCCCCAGGGGCAGCCGGTCCCGGTGCCCCTCCGGATGGGAAATGAGCTGCAGCAGGAACCCCGGAAGCAGCAAGCTGGAACAGCAGGGAAGAGCAGATCCCGGAGTAGCAAATAAAATGTAGCAGAAACTCTGCAGCTGGAGCAGGAGCAGGAGCCAGGGGTGGGCGGGGGGATGTCCCAGCAGGTAGATGGTGTGGGGTTACAGTGTAGTGAAAAACCCTGACCAGTGGCAGAAAAACGGTGGGGCTGAGCGGGGAATTGCTCCCCTGGGTAGCTCACCAGCAACGGCTGATCCATGGGTCTGGGCTGTGCGGAGCGGGGTGGCCCCTGGCGAGGAATGGGATGTTCCTGGATCCGGGCACCGCACGCACTGGCTCTGGGCTCCCTAACAGCAAAGAACCAGAGAAGCAAGCCAGCAAGCTCAGTCACAGTGCTGAAGGAAAGGAAACAAAAAAGAAACAGGCAGAAAACGCAGGGCAACAGTATCCCTGGTCAGAGACACCACCACACTGCATGGGCAGCCAAATCGCCCACCGGGAAGGAAAGAGCTACCCCTCGCCACCCCCACCCTCCCAACTCTAGCAGGAAACCCCAGTCTGGCTCTCACCCATCCTGATACTCCCGGAGCCAACAGGGGCAGCGACCACCCTGGACACAAAACAAAAGATCAAAAATGCTATGGGATAAAAAAAATCTCCAAGACACTTTCTTTATTTTTTTTTAAACTATAATTATTCAATTATTAACACAATTATTGTGTCTTGGCACGGAAAAAAGATGTGATGAGCTTCATCTGTAAGGTCTTTTGTTATTGAGGGCTGCCAATTACTGGTTCTTTACAAGCAAATGCATTTAATTTTAAAAAGGACATTGAGGTGCTGGAGTGTGTCCAGAGAAGGGCAGCAGAGCTTGGTGAAGGGTCTGGAGCACAAGTCCTAAGAGGAACAGCCAAGGGAACGGGGTATTTAGCCTGGAAAAAAGGAGGCTCAGGGAGGGACCTCACTGCTCTCTACAACTCCCTGAAAGGAAGTTGTAGTGAGGTGGGTGTTTGTCTCTTCTGCCATGTCTCAAGTGAAACGATGAGAGGAAATGGCCTAAAGCTGTGCCAGGGGAAGACAAGATTAGATATTAGGTAAAAAAAAAATCACTGGAAGAGCACTTTGGCATTGGAGTAAGTTGCCCAGGGATGTGGTGGAGTCACCGCCTCTAGGAGTGCTCAGGAGGCATCTGGATGTGGCCCTTAGGGATACNGGAACAGCCAAGGGAACGGGGTATTTAGCCTGGAAAAAAGGAGGCTCAGGGAGGGACCTCACTGCTCTCTACAACTCCCTGAAAGGAAGTTGTAGTGAGGTGGGTGTTTGTCTCTTCTGCCATGTCTCAAGTGAAACGATGAGAGGAAATGGCCTAAAGCTGTGCCAGGGGAAGACAAGATTAGATATTAGGTAAAAAAAAAATCACTGGAAGAGCACTTTGGCATTGGAGTAAGTTGCCCAGGGATGTGGTGGAGTCACCGCCTCTAGGAGTGCTCAGGAGGCATCTGGATGTGGCCCTTAGGGATACAGTTTAGGCATGATTATTGTGGTGCTGGGTTGAGGGTTGGACTAGATGATTTTGAAGGTCTCTTCCAATTTTGTGATTCTGTGATTCTATGATATGATGCTTGTCGCGGCTGCTTGACCCTTTCTCAGCCTGGCGGGCAAGCTGTGACTTGTGGGAGCATTCTAGCCAAGGCCAGGAAGGTCCCAACTGCAGTCCGAGTAGTGGCTCTCAAAGGAGCTGGCAGCTCTCAACCCTCAAGAGGTCTGAGGCAGGCCGATGTCTCGATGTGGCTTATTCCCANCCTTAGGGATACAGTTTAGGCATGATTATTGTGGTGCTGGGTTGAGGGTTGGACTAGATGATCTTGAAGGTCTCTTCCAATTTTGTGATTCTGTGATTCTATGATATGATGCTTGTCGCGGCTGCTTGACCCTTTCTCAGCCTGGCGGGCAAGCTGCGACTTGTGGGAGCATTCTAGCCAAGGCCAGGAAGGTCCCAACTGCAGTCCGAGGAGTGGCTCTCAAAGGAGCTGTCAGCTCTCAACCCTCGAGAGGTCTGAGGCAGGCCGATGTCTCGATGTGGCTTATTCCCAATCCGTTATTCCCCGACAGGCGGGACGGAGGAACACAGGGATTAGAAGGGGAGCCAACAAAGAGCGGGGAACAAGGGTGACACAGGGTTTTATACTGACAGGGAAAGGGGAGGAGAGAAGGGAATCCACCAACAGAGATTTGACGGATACTGTCACATAACCAATGGGAAAACAATAGGGGAGGAACCTAATACAACCAACCAGTGGGGAACAGAACTAAACAGGACTTTCTAGAACAATATGAATAAACATCACTGGGGGAGGAACCAGGGGAGGAGCTTCCCTTAGACTGACATCTTCAGGGAGTGGCTTCGTCCTCAGCCCCACCTTCNGGGATTAGAAGGGGAGCCAACAAAGAGCGGGGAACAAGGGTGACACAGGGTTTTATACTGACAGGGAAAGGGGAGGAGAGAAGGGAATCCACCAACAGAGATTTGACGGATACTGTCACATAACCAATGGGAAAACAATAGGGGAGGAACCTAATACAAGCAACCAGTGGGGAACAGAACTAAACAGGACTTTCTAGAACAATATGAATAAACATCACTGGGGGAGGAACCAGGGGAGGAGCTTCCCTTAGACTGACATCTTCAGGGAGTGGCTTCGTCCTCAGCCCCACCTTCACTGTCACTATCCTTTGTAGGATAGTCTTTCCAATCGATATCANAAAGGGGAGGAGAGAAGGGAATCCACCAACAGGGATTTGACGGATACTGTCACATAACCAATGGGAAAACAATAGGGGAGGAACCTAATACAAGCAACCAGTGGGGAACAGAACTAAACAGGACTTTCTAGAACAATATGAATAAACATCACTGGGGGAGGAACCAGGGGAGGAGCTTCCCTTAGACTGACATCTTCAGGGAGTGGCTTCGTCCTCAGCCCCACCTTCACTGTCACTATCCTTTGTAGGATAGTCTTTCCAATCGATATCATTAATCTTAAAGCTGAAAGTTGACTGGGCCACTGCCACAGATGATCACTTTGGTTTTAGGAAGCAAACAGTTTTCTAAAATTGAAACAGAGTACTTGGGCAGGCGCTGATGGGCCTTCAAAAAGGCAAGTGCTCTTTCCAAATAGCAAGACGTTTCAGTCAAGTATGCTCTACCTCTGGTTATCCAAATTTTATTGAGGTTTGTGGTGAATTTTATTTGTTTTGGGGTTTTAAAATTAATTTTTACTTTGCATGCTTCTTGTGGTATTCTTATATCACGAAAGGGTTGAGAATTACAGCACACCTATTCCTTCATGTTCCATCTGTTAGCAGAACTTCATGTGCCTCTCCTTGTTGTAAATATTGTGTTTTATTTTAAGCTGCAAAATTTAGGTTGGGGTCTCTGGATAAATATCAGGGAAGAATCTTTCTCCCACACTGTATACTGGTACTGCATTTCAGTTAGATCCATAGACCCTCAGCTGCTGTCCACTGCTACTTTGAAGCTCATTCTTCATAATTTTGGTAATAGTCTTCTTGAAAAGGAATTGAACAGAGTGTTTTCTAAGGCTACTCTTCTGCTCAGCAGTAACCTCTTTCAAAAGCAGTGCCCTCAGAAATAGTGGTTGCAAGACAGAAGGATGAGAAGACCCATCTGCGCATTATAAGCTTGGGCAAAGCCTCATTTTGCTGTGTATGGATGGCGTGGGTTCTCCATGAAAGGTGACAGTGCTTCTCTGAGATGAACTCCTCTGACTTCCAGCTCTTGAGCAGTTTGAGGTTCTCTGAGGTTTGTCCTCTCCTCTTCCCCATCTTTTCTTTATAATTTCTATTATAAATATTGTTTCTGTTCACTACAGGTACCCATCTGGTTCTTGCTCTGCTGCTCAAAGCTGAGGACTGTCTCAGTCTCCTTTATGTTTGGAGTGATTCCTTTGGAGCAAAATGGAAGGTTTCTTTCCCTTTTTTTGAAATAAACAGTGTCACATTCTGACAAATCTGTCCTGCTTAGGAGATCCAGGATCTCTTTGCTATGACAGTTTGCTTTTATGCAGTCTCCTCAAGATTATCTGAAGTGCTCAGAAAATACAGTGAATGTAAGATTGAAAAGGAATAGAGGCAGAGTGTGTGCTGCTGATGGCAGCACAGGCTAGTAAGCTGTCCTGGTTTTTAATGGGTGGACTGAAGAGAAAGAAAGGCCTATTAAAGCCTTTGGGGTCCCACATTGGTTTGTCAAAATTAAGGCCAGGAATCCTTACCACAGATTAATGGTGCAAAGAAGAATTACAGCTGCTGAAGAGAGCTGTTGTGCTACCAGGTATGTGGTGATGAGCATGGTGAGTGTGTGGAGAGCAGTGATGTTGTGATGGGAGTAGAGAGGGGTGCAGGTTTCATTCTGGCAGCCGGCTGTCTTTCAACAGGCTAGCTCATACAGCCGTGGAATTCAGAAGGTATTTCTGAATGCCCAGCCTCATTCCCTCCGGTGAAAGGTGTGCCTTACGAAATATGGAGATGTCCTTAGGCTTACACAAAAGGGTCCCCTAGTGCTCTAATTCCTCACACCTACACAGTTTTTAGGATGAGGCAGGTAGTGATCAGGAACTGAGCGAAATTACACATGAGTTTCATAAAGAGCAGGAAAAAATGACAGAATGGGAAAGAGAGGTAAATAATCATACTATTTCTGTTCCCTTCACTTGTTATAGTGTTACTGAGCATGCTATCTGTGTTATTTGTAGGTAAGGACGGAGCACAAGCGCTTTGGAAGCCATTCAGACAGGTGATCTACTACTTTGATCACAACCAGGCAACATTTTAGTTGTGTTAACAGCCAGCAATTGAGGGATGAGATGAAAGTTTCCCAGTGCTCCATTTCAGACATTCTATTCTGCAGGCTTCTTCTCTGATGAGAGATTTCACAAAAAGAGCACCTGTAAAACAATGACATGGCCTTTTAGACACCTAAGCCTTTTCCAGAATAAAAAAAAAAATCAAAAAGACTTTTCATAAAACAGTGTACCTTGTATTCATCAAGAGTCTGCTGTGCACAGGTTTATCCTGTTTTTAGAGAGAGACAAAATACACAAAGTGCTCCTGATGGACATGAGCGATTTTAGATGTGCCAAATTTGTATGGCTCTTATGGACCATATTGCTGAGCAACAATCCTCACTAGCCTCCCATTCCCGCCTTTGGAGAATGGTAGGCACGATGAGATTTACTAACAGTATGTTTAATAAAGGTCTGGAAGGGCATAGGGATAAGCAGATCTTAGACACTTCTAAATTGCGTTTTTAAAAAATCGCCATTCAGCTTGAGCTGGGAATAACAATGGCTGGGAGCAGCACAATGCCTTTAGGTACAGTTGTGTGCACAAACACAGAGAGCTGAGCTGACACACATTACACTGGAGGGACAGGGAGATTCATTGCTCTTTGTTACTCTAGAAAAAAAAGCCAAAATGCCAAAAAGGAGGGTAAATGCTCCATTTAACAGTGAAGGGGCTGCAACATGAATCCAGAATGATGTTCACTCAGTGCCTTGAATAGCCAGCACACCCTCCTCTGAAATCTGCATCCTTGAGTTTTCTTTCATCTCTGTGGTGTATAGTTGCTGGGGACAGGGTGGTGGTTGATCAAGGCGTAATATTCCTGATACAACAGATGGAGTTGTTTGTTATTTACTGAGCCACACTGAATAGCGAGAGGCATGGTGGTGGCATTTTTGTTCCTGCAGATTCAGAACTGTCAAGCTTTACCTGTGCATTGCAGGACAGCAAGGGAGAAGACTGCCCTCCAGCTCGAATGTAATGAAGTACAGATGGAAAATGATTGCTGGTTTTTTTCTTAGAGCCCTAAGACCAGCAGGTTGGATGCTTATACCTGTAGAGCCATACAAGAAGACAGCATAAATATTTGATGTGGTAGAATCCAGTCTGATTAAAAGGGTCAGTCATCCCAGATGGATATCGAACAGGAGTCAAACAGAATCCTTGTATCACAGACAGCTTCAGTTTCTAAATGAGGCAGCATTTATAATGTTATTAAAATACAGCAGTAAACAAAGTACATGAAGGCTTGACAGTCACATTAGCAAAGCGCTACAATGAAATGACTGGAAAGAAGGAAAAAAACAACTGGCTGTTTGCAGAGGAAGAAAATGGGAACTGGTCTTGACAAATTAGACAATGCAGCTGTTAGTCAGAAGAGCTTTGTCTTTTTTGTTTGTTTGTTTTTTTGTTACAGCAGATGAAAAATGGTGCCTTCCAATTTTAAACACAGAAATTTGGATTTTTTTTTTTTACACACCTGATTCTCTCAGAGTCTCGTGATTAGGGGAAGCATAGTTACAGCTAAACTCAAAACAATGAATTTTATTCAGTGGATATGAATTGGAGAAATCTGGATTGATCAGAATAGCTGTAACGTTTTCATATTGCATAATGACAGAGGTGATTTTTTTCAAAGTATATAACATGAGTAGAAGCAACTGCTCTACAAATAATTTACAGCTAATTAATTTCTTCAGGTTGCACATTGTCCATGAGCAGGATAATATTTTATTTCAGTTCCTGTGGCAACACCCAAAATTGCTGAGCAGACTAGCTATGGGAATAATGGCATTGCCATTTTGCCTGTAAAAATAGTAGTCTTCTGGATTGCTGTAGTATTGACAACTCTTTTCTCCCTCAAATATTCAGAATGATCTTAGGGCCAGGATTTCCCACTTATTTATTACAAGACTTCTAAAACTGGGGAATTTTTTAAGATTTAAGTTACCATGGAGTATGTGATTACACTGACAGAACTAATTTACACATGAAACTTGTTCTTCTGTTTGTCTTAAAGGGGCTCTCTGACATTATTAACAAGCTAGAAACTAATAGCAGGAACCCAGGTTCCTGGTTCAGAGCTCAGTTGACATCTCTGACCCACATCCAATGCCAAGGCTGGTCTCGAAGGCTGGGCTCTGCCAAAAGAACCCCCCTCTCATCAAAGAGAAATAAACATCCTTAAGATAGGGAGCTCAGAGCAGAAACTCAATTCTTGGGTTGTTACAGCTTCTAAGCCTGCACTGTTGTCTGCTTTTATTGCTTAAAATAGATGTAAACTTGTGCAAAGGGAGAAGGAGGATGATGAGGACAAGGGTTGCACTTTTTATTTGTTAGAATTTATTGGGGGTTTGGAAAACAGATGTCTAACCTCTATATTTGAGCAATTTTAAAATTGATGCTAAGGTACCAAGAGCAACCACAACTTCATGCTGGTCTTGTAAACAGTACATTAATCTAGAGCGGAACAAAAACATGTTTCTGTAGAGAAAATGGTGTGTTAACTGTAAGCACATGGAACAAGTGACTATTAAGTGGAAAAAAGAAGAGATGAAATAAGAGTACAGAGATTTCTGTCTTCCTGGTTGTAGTGGTTTTGGTTTGCTAATTCAAGGTTTTTCAGCCAATGCACCAGCTAATGTAGTCGGTTGGGCACTAGTTAAACACCAGTGTACCCACTAAGATCATTTATTCACTTTTTGTTGTGAGATATGGATTAGGAGGAGGCAAAGCAGGCTTAAAACTTTAAAGAGCATAAAGAAAACTTTATTAACAGAACTAAAAGGAAAATAATAAGAATCAGAATAAACCTTCAAAACATTTCTCCTCCCCTCCACCTCCCATCTTTTCTTTCCCACTGACAACGCAAAGAGATCAAACTTGGATCCTTTAGTCAATTTACTACCTCTAAAAGAGTCTCATTTTAGTTCATTTAGGGAGAGTTTTCTCGCCATGCCATGGAGACTTTTCCACAAGAAACAGTCCTCTCGTGGCTTCAGCGTCACAGCAAAGCAGCCGCCCCAGGTGGAAACCTGCTTGCACTGTGAAACTCCCTCCCACGTCTGGTAGTCTTCCTACAACTACCTCTGTGGGTTACTCACCCATGGGATACACTTTTAAGGATGAGCTGTTCCAAAGTAAAGGTTTTCTTCATTTTCTCTGAGATCATCTTCATCTCTGAAAATAGACATCTTCCCCTTCTTCCCCAGGGCAAGGGTCTTCCTCACTTTATCTCTCTCTCTGCTCAAATTTCTCATTGGATCACAGTCACTTCAACATTTGCTGGCTTTAGCACAAGTGCCTTCGCTCATGTCTGTAGTTTGAACGCTTCATCCCCCCATGTTTTTCATGAGTTACAGGGATAACAGTCCGATTGTTCATGTCTTCATCATGGCTTCCAAAAGAATTTCAGTCTCGAGAGTTGGGACATCTCCTCATTCTCCTCCTTCTGGGCTTTGGCTCTGCCTTCCTCACTGACCTTGGAGTCTCCATGTTGTTCTCTTCAAGTGTCTTCACCCTTCTCCCCTCTCTTATTCAACAGAAGATTGGTATCTGTAAGTTTTATCTGTGCACAGAAAGAGTTAATACTTCTCTAGGCCTCTGTGGATGGTCAGGTGATCAGGTGGCGGGACAACCGAAGTGTAGGATTTCAGGCCCCGCTGGAAGATCCCAAGGGCTGGGCCAGAATGGCGGCGGCCACTCTGGCTGCATGGCTGCTCTCAGCACAGGCTGCAGACCTGTCCCCAATTCTCAGCTGCATGATCTTCTGCGGCGCCAGCAGGACCGCTCAGCAATTTGTGACCTGAGCGGGGCCTGGCTGGGCTCCACCCAAAGCCGAGCAGAGCCGGCCTGGCTCAGTAGCGACAAGATTTAAGAGGTCCGCGCCACAGTGGGGGCTGACCGGGCCGGGCCGGGGCACCCTGGCCGGACTGGGGCCAGCCCCGCCGGACCGTGCGAGCTCTCCAGTTTTGCTTCTGTTCAAAAGCCAGAAGCAAAAGAGACGTTTTTTGCGGCTTTCTCCGTTGTAAATATGGGACCTGGAGGCATGTCCAACTTCTACGATTGGTTTATGGCCAACCTATGACACTGGTATATACTTGCCTTATGCACTGGAAAAGGTTGGGAGCCCTGCTTGCCCATGCCAGCAGCCCGCTGTTTCTTAGTGCTGGGCTGGTTGTGTAAACAGTCAGCAAAGGATTCAGGTAATGAGTTCTGGCAGGAGCACAACTGGAAATGGGAATTGATATTGAAAGTGGTATCTCCCAGGCTCCCTTCCCTTCAGGAACCCTCAGCTCCTGCATGGAGACCTGAAATCCTTTGCTTGTTTGTGCTTTAACCTGAAGGAATTAAATCAAGGGAGAGGCCTCATGAAAAAATTGGTTGTCAAGACAGTTTCTGATCAAATTCCGCTGTTCATGTGAATTGGGCTGATCTCAGAGTGGCGCTTGAATTGACTGCACAGGAGGGGAGCCATTTTGGATAATACCCTTTCCACATGCATGGCAGTATAGTGAATGTTCCTGTGTCCATCTCACGGTAACAATGAAGTAAGAAATTAAATTTCTATTAACTGAATTTGTAAATCTTCCCAAAAATGGGATGATAGACTGTGCAAACCTTCTCCCAAGATTTGCAGTGGTGCTCAGCTTTGTAAAAGTTTAAAATATCTTCTGCATAGTTTGCCCCTGAACATTGTTTCCCACTATCATTTTCTTGCTGACAATATCCAACAATAAACTCCCAGTTTAAAAAACCACTGCTAATGCAACCACCCCCTCCTAGAAAGGATGGGGAATCAGCTTCAAACGTGGAAAGAAGGTGAAAAAGCAGGACAAAAGCAATTCTTCTGACAGAATTTTCCTAAACCTCTGAAAAAAGTAATTTTGCAGATCTGTTTATACTGTTGTTACTCTTCCTAGCCTCTTTCGAGGCTTGCCACCCCCCCATCCCATGCCTGATTTTATCACTGTAAATAACAGACAACTGGAACAAAACACATGTGCAGAAATTTACACATGCACATGTGTACACAAAATTATCTTTCATTAGCCTCCATCACCACATCACACTATGCCAATAAACCTTTGCACCTGTCAGCTGCATGAGAGATTTCTGAGATGGAAAGTGAGAAACCTTTCAGCAGTGTGGTGAAGCCAGGCATGCCAGCTAGTTAATGAGCTTGTGATAACGGCTGGGAACTTCATGTGGTCATCTTCAGGCAGTGACAAGGGGGGAAACTGGGAGACAAGACATAACCTGTCATTGTAGAATTTATTTGGTTAATAGACGGTGGTTTAGGGGAGTCAAAGTCAAATTCAGAGGCAGCAGCTGCCAGTTGGAGCATGTTGGTGTTTAGCAGACATCCCAAATACCTACATCAGACATCAGGGTGTCTTGGTGGGAAGGGCTGCACCCACTGCAGGCTGCACTCGTGTAGAGACAGTCAATATGACAAGGAGCAGTGATTTTAACCTGAAAGAGTAGGTTTAGGACTGGATATTAGGAGGAAATTCTTTACTCAGAGGGTGGTGAGGCCCTGGCATATATTGCCTTGTGAAGCTGTTGTTGCGCTAGCCCTTGAAATGTTCAAGGCCAGGTTGGATGAGGTGTGGAACAACCTGGTCTAGTGGAAGGTGTCCCAGCCCATGGCAGGGGGATTGGAACTACATGGTTTTTAAGCTTTCTCCCAGCCCACCTGATTATTCTGAGATTTTTCAAAATTGTATTTCTCATAGAGCTGCTTCCCTGAGATAATCAAAATGTATCACAACCTGAATGTGTGTGTATCTTCCTTGATCGATCAGCATTTTCATGGTCCCTCAAATTTCATATTGATTTTTGCCAGAAGTCAGGCAGGAATTTTGAAATTTGTTCAGTCTTGTATTTGACAAATTCCTGCCATATACACATGATTTGTGTGGGGTCACCTGGGTTTATCTTTTGCATGAGCCAAAAAGGTGAGTGAGCACTGGGAAATCTTGGGGATGTTGGTACATAAAAAACCTCAGGAGATAACCACACTCACTCTAATGAATTCCCTAGAGAAGCATCTGGAGTTTGATGCACCCACAAAGGGACTATTTCAGGCACTCGCCGATACGCAGCATTCTCAGTCACAGATGTTTACAGGCATTTTGTGTCTACAAGGAGATGATTTTAAACCAGTGAGGAAGAGATGAAGCTGGTGATACAATGATCCACTGAAAAGTTTCTGCATGAGAATTAAGGTCTGTTAAAATGATGAGAAACATTTTTACCACTGTAAAGTCATCTATCCCCCAAGCTTGGTAGGACCATAGGTCAGGCATTGGAATAGGCTGCCCAGGAAAGTGGTGGAATCGCCAACTCCTGAGGTGTTCAGAAGATGAGTGGATGTGGCGCTTGAGGACATGGTTTTGTGTTGTACTTAGCAGTGTTGGGTTAATAGCTGGACTTGATCTTAGAGGTCTTTTCCCACCTTAACGATTCTCTGATGCTGTGACTCTATGGGTAGGGTGCCAGAAGTTGCCAGTGAAAATAGCATTGCCATCTGTTGTGGGTTTGACACCGGCCAAATGCCAGTGCACCCACGAAAAATCATTCACTCATTCTTCTCTGCTACAGGTGAGCAGAGGAGGAGGAAAGAAAAAGAAATTAAAAGGCTCATGGGGTGAGGTAAGAATTAGGAGAAAATACTCTAAGGGCAAAACAGGCTCAAAACTTACTTCATAAACAAAACTTCATGAAGAAAAATTTATTACCAGTATGAAAATAAGATAATGAGAACTATAATAAACCTTTAGAATACCTTCCCCCCGCCCACCCCCAGCCTTCTTTCCTTCCCACCGACAGCACAGGAAGACAAAACATGGGGTTTTTAGTCAGTTTGTCACTTCTAAAAAAAAAAAAAATCTTTCTTCAGTTCGCTTAGGGAGAGGAGTCTTCTTTGCTATGCCTTAGGGTCCTTCCCACAGGAGACAGTTCTCTGTGAACTTCTCCAACGTGGTTCTAATTTTCACGAGTAACAGTCCCCCCGAAAAATCTGCTGCAACGTGAGTCCCTNACAGTCCCACCGAAAAATCTGCTGCAACGTGAGTCCCTCCCACGGGCAAAGCAGTCTTTCCACAACTGTTTTTTCGTGGGCCATTTGGTTCATTAGGTGTAGTTTCAAAGGATGAGCTGTTCTAGTATAAAAGCAAGGGTCCTCTTCCTCTGTCTCTGGAAAAAAGGGTTCTCTCTCTTTCTCTGTTCAAGCCTCTCACCAGATCACAGCTTCTCAGCATCCACACACTCCAGCGCAAGCAATTCTGCATCTCCCCATGCACTTCATGAATTAAAGGAAATGGTTTGTTGTATAACAGTCCTCACCATGGCTTGCAGAAGAACCTCGGCTCCGACGCTCGGAGCATCTCCTCCTCCCCCTCCTTCTTTTGCACCGACCTTAGTGCCGCCATTTTGTTCTCCTCACGTGTCTTTACCTTTTTCTTTTCTCTGACTCGGGAGAGAATTGGTGTCTGTAAGTTTGTTTGTTCTCAAGTTCTATCAATTGAAAAGATTTTATAGAGTTCCGCAGTGCTGAAAAGTTGATTCTGTCCGGGATCCGCATGGAGGAATTGCTCGTCATGCCTCTCGCTGCTGGTCACATGGTCTCCGCCAGCACCACTCAGCACCTCTCCTCATGTGGGGCGCCGAAAAGGAAAAGCTGTTGCCACTGCTTCTGCCCGTCTGGTTGCAGCATGGCTGGCTAGAAGCAGCTAAGCAAACAAAGTCCATTGCGAGCCATGCTGAGATAGCAGCGGCCGTGTGGCCGCTTGTGGCACCGGGATGGCACCCCCGGCGGCATGACCCCGGCAGCTGCGCTGCGACAGGGCCCGGCGGCCCTCTCCCCACCCCTAGGAGAGCAGGAAGAAAGAGGAATTGTGTACCTCTTTTCCTTCTTAAATATGTCATCACAGAGGCATTGCTAACTTCTTTAATTGGGCCAGCCAATATGTCCATCGTCAGAGCCTTTAGGGATTGGCTCTGCTAGACATAGTAGAAGTTTCGAGGAGCTTGTCTCTCAGAAGCAGCCTCTGTGGCTTCCTCCGCCCCCACCGAAAGCCAGGTTGTGTTAAACTAACACACCATCACAGTGAGTAGAGCAGAAATTAAATTCCCCATGACACCATTGGCTTGCAGATAAAATGAGATGGAAAAGTGGCTGAATTTTTCAGTGGTAGATACATTTTTATGGACAAAATAAATGTCGTACGCTCCAGTGGACTTAAAAACCCCACTCCAGAATTCCACAGGAAAAAGAAGGAGGTTTTTGAGAGACAGTGAATGTTTCATCTGTGTTACTGAAGGGGTAAATTATTTCAATTTAAGAATAAAGTGTTCTTGAAATATCTGAGTTCTTACTACACTCCACTGTCTCATTATAACCACCCAAATGCCTGGATCACTTAGTGACCAGTCACCTGATATCCCATAGTTCAGTCACAGGATGGGTGCAACAGGCTTTACAGTGGCCACAGA
Organism: Melanocharis versteri; assembly: GCA_013397845.1. Lineage (NCBI taxonomy): Eukaryota > Metazoa > Chordata > Aves > Passeriformes > Melanocharitidae > Melanocharis > Melanocharis versteri. The sequence goes on from VZTG01009135.1 coordinate 235,195, forward strand.
AGTAGAGAAGTAGCATGATGGAATGTAAATAAATATTGGCTTCTTAGCCAATGGCAGAATAGTAGAACTCTCTGTCTAAAACAGCAAAACTATTTTTTTCCTTTTCAAATATTGTTAGGAGTTTGAATCTAAGCTTCCAGACAAGCCTGAGGCAGAAGAGATAAAAATGTTGAGTTACAGTGATAAAATGCATTTTTCTATATTTATATTCTAGTTTGTGTCTGACTACCTGGTGTATTTGAACTCCTCACTGTATTTATTTTCTTTCTGCTAGCTAGAGAAACTTTGTAACTGTGATTAAGTCACCATCATATATTGCATTTTATGAACAGACGGGATTCTTTAAAAGTGATGAAAAAAGAATGGTGGGGAGGCAGAAGCACATACCACGATGTGATTTTAACAATCTCAGTTAAAAAAGAGCATGAATTGCTAAAAATATTCAGGCAATTATTTTCAAACCATGTTCCCCCTATATCCTCTGTCCTCTTCTCTAGTGGGTGCCACTATACAGCAGTGGAGTCTACAAAGGTAAGAGCATGGTGGAAGAAAACAAAAAAGCCAGGCATGAGGAGTCTGAGAATTAGACATTAATCAGGTACTGTGAGTATTGATTTTTTTCTCTTTCTTTGGCTGATATTATAGGCATACAAGAGCAAGAGGAAACTTCTGTGGAGCCTATGAAAATTGACCTTGCAAGTCAAGCAGCAGATGTTTCAAATAAGGATGGTATGTTGTTTTATTATTTTCAATTAATTTTTTAGGATAATGGCTTTAAACTGACAAAGGGTGTGTTTAGATTAGGTATTAGTAAGGAGTTGTTCACTATGAGGGTAGAGAGGCAGTGGAACAGGTTGCCCAGAGAGCTGTGGATGCTCCATTCCTGGAAGTGTTCAAGGCCAGGCTCGTGGGGGCTTGGAACAACCTGGTCTGGTGGAAGGTGTCCTTGCCCATGGCAGGGGAGTACAACTAGATGGTCTTTAAAGTCTTTTCCAAGCAAAACCATTCTATGATTCTGTGTATTGTCATGAAGTTGATACCTAGCATTGCTTTTCTGGAGTTTGTTTATATGTTTCCTCCTAAAAAAAATTTAGTTATATTTATAATCTCTTCAACTCAGTCTTTTCGAGAGTTTATACCATCTCTACTGTCATGTGAGTCTGGTGGAAGTAACTTTCAGCGCTGTAGCCCTGCTTTTTGAGTTGATTGGGTTAATGTGTTCAGTTGGTATGTTCCACACTGCCTGCCTTTTAACTAAGTAATATTTTAGACCCACTGTAATGTTGGTCTTGATATAGAATTGGCCAAGAGGTTGGGGGTCTAACACTGCAGTCAGAAGATTTTTTTATGAAAATTTCGGTGCTAGTGCCCAACTCCATTGAGGGGGAAGTGTTTGGCAGTATAAGCACTCTGGACTTGTATATTAGTCTCATTCTAGGTCAGCTGTGATTCCCTTTCCTCCTCCTTCAGTGTCCATGTATAGCTCAGTCTGGTAACAGTTCTGTCACTAGGACTTATACTGTTAATAAAACAACCAAAATTTAGTTGACCCAACAGCTGTTCCAGTCAGGTTTGTGGACATAATCAACCCAAAATTCCTGACTTGGAAATTATATTCCTCCAACATTGACCTCAGTGAGCCGATGACCTATCTGTGTGGCAAATTCCGGCAAGGGCTGAGTACTAGGATGCTACTCGAAATCCACAGTGTGTAATATCCTTGTAAACAAAAAATAATTGACCTTCTGGCCTCATCCTGTGTGTAAAGAAATAATGGCAGGAATCAGCATACTGGTACTTAGATTTTGGTGAGGCAGACCCTTTATCACTCGTCTTGGTCAGCTCTTGTAGCGTAACAGAGCTACATACAGGGGTTTTTTGGGTTTTACACAGAGGGGCTTTTTTACTGACCCAAACAGCAGTGGGTTTGGGATTGGGGGTCCAATCCTCATTTTATACCCATAGACTCCTCCCTGTAGTGAAGGCTATTTTTTAACTCTTTCTTTAACCTCTTCAACATTGACATAATATAAATTGAAGGCATGCTTTTTTTACATCTCAAAGACAAACCAATTATATTCTTTTTGCTATTAGTTGCACAAAGAATCTGATGCTGATTTCCTTTCTCTGATGTCAGATTGTGCTGCAACATTTGAATTGGTGACTGATTAGATACTGGCCTGTAAAGAAGTTTGCAAGCACAGGAAAAGCAAGTGTGCATAATGAATTCTCTTTTTTAAAAAATACTAAAGATTATGCTATTACTAGTAGAAGTGCAGAATAAAGCCAAAGCAGCCTTCTTGGCTCATCCTTTGAACAAACCCAAAAGTCATAATACATTAAAATTTTGAATTGTGAATCCATGGGATAGTTTGGGCTACTTACTGAAAACAAATTTACTAAAGGAATACCTGAAGGGATTTCTGGCTAGAAATGAAAGCTGTTTTAACATGTGCTATAGGACAGGACAGCAGGACCAGATAGTGGTTTCTGAAATTAGGATCTTGATAGGTTTCCCTGTTTCAAACCTTGCTTATCTTGTAAGGTCTTCTACATATGACTCATTTTGTATCTTCCTTTTCTGTGAACTTTCTAAGTTATATGAAAGGACAGGAAAACGGTGTTTGCTTAGGCTGCCAAAAAGTGCCTCACTTGTTAGGGAAGTCTGTTTCTAGACAGCTTAAGTTGCTATTGGGATTATATTACAGTGTTTGTCCCTGTGGACATATACTGCATGTTTAAAAAAAAAAAAAGAGAGGAAGGATCAAACTCATTCTCTTTGACAGTAATTTTTCTGTAAATTGCCTATTTTTTTCTCTGGTCCCGTTCTTTCCACCCCAGGAGATCTCATTGCTTCACAGCTGAAAGCACAAGCATATATCACTGCATCCCCCTTGGCAGCCCAGCTCTTGTGGTTTAATTTCATGTACAATGGCACAGTGAAAAGTTCATTAGAGATGCAGAGTTTAGACAGCTTAGGTGGATCTCGATATTGGTTCATCCAGTGGGCAGGTCCATGAGAGTGATATATTTGAGAAATTACTATTATTTGAAACCTGGGCTTGATTCTCCATCAGGAAAACTGTCAGAAGGTGCATCAGTATTCTGGATAGGGCCGTGTATACAGACACATATTTGTCCTACCAGTTTCCATCAGTCATCAGAGCAAAGACCCCCTGGATATTAAATTTCTTGTATCCAGGACAAGTTTTCTGATTAGTTTTTTCTTAAGGATGGCAAACCCCATCTTTGGTGATTGGGTTCTTAGATGGCGTTTCCCTGACAGCAGCCTTCTTTTCCTCCTTTTTTTCTTTCCTTATTTTTTTTTCTCTTTCTTTTCTTTCTTTCTTTCTCTCTTCCTTTCTTTCTGTCTTTCTTTCACGAAAGCTGTAGAGATTACTAAGGCCTGGTATTACTCAGATCAAACTTTTCACAATGGGGTTGCTCAATCACCTTTTTTATTTCAAGCCTGTGGAAAGCTACATCCTGATTTAAATCAAAACACATAGTATTTCGGTGTCATCTGCTGTCCAGGTCTATGCCATAATATCCTGGGCTAATGAAGTGCACTCACTTTCTTGCAGATGACTTTTACTTGGCTCTCTAGTCTCCCGTTTGCCTGTCTTCTCCACTTAGATGCTGTAATGTCACTCCTGGCTAGCTGACCTTTAAACATATAGATGTCTTGCAGGGATGAGGAGTAATGCTGCATTGCCAAAGCACATCCCCCAAGTCAGCAACAACGGCAGTGTTGCGATGGATGGGAATTACTTGCTGGGTTATTTCTTCTCCTCTTGCAAGGAACTTTCTTGCTTTTTGGGGAGAAATCCCTGCTTGGTCATCATTTGAGAGCTGACCATTTTGGCCACCAACGGGTCAAAATTTCAGAGAAATCAGACAGAGAATGTCCACATCCATCACACAGAGATGTCCATTTCTGGCATAAAAAGCCATCTGTGAAGGTGCAGAAGGTGGTGCAGATAAAACTGAATTTAGGAGACGTGCCCCTCTTTGCACTCCAGGTGCTTCTCTGAGTTGTTGGCTGATGAAGCATATTATGGGGTGCTACAAGACTACTAAAGTGAGATAGCAGTTTAACACCTCTAAAAACCTTGCTTATTGGGGAGAATCCCTATTTTGGCTTGTGATGTGATTGAATATGGAACACCCACGGCTAATGATGCCATTTGACACCACCTCGTGCTGGGAGGCACCGAGGACTGTGGGTCACATCCCCGCCATACCTGGTGGCAGTTCTTCCATGTGTTCTTGTGCTATGTGTTTCACTGCTGTGCTATTTTTTGGCTAAATAGAGAGAATTGTGTGGCTGTCCTCGTAGGGGCATATGTTGGGGTTCATTCAGTGGTCTGCAGAAGCCTATCCTTCAGTCAGACCTTCCTGTCCCTAGGCAAAGAGCCAAGCTGGGACACAAATACATAGGAAAAGGTTCATCTGGGATGCTGACAGAGCCTAACCAGAGGCTTCAAGTCCAGATTTATTTTGCAGGAGGTTTCTGTAGAACGTGAGTAAAGCCTGATAGTATTTTCAACAAATGCTGCTGTTGAAGCTGTCTGGCATAATGAGGCTGGGAGAGGATGCTGTTGTCAGTGTGCAGCAGCCTTCCTTCAGTGATTTTTTTTATTAAGTATCCTGTCTTTGCTATGCAAATATGGTTAAAGAACACAACCTTGCTAAATGTGATGTGCATCAGAGCTCTGTAATCAGGAGAGGATACTTTTCTTATTATTCATCACATACATCCAGGAAGCCATTACAGTATCTGCTCTGCATATGGATGATGAATAATTTACAAATAATTCATTAAAACCATAACAGGTACATTGACATGATATTGATTCAGAAAACATATCGTACTGCCTGGCTGGAAGTAGCATCGTTACTGATTTTGGGGTTTTTTCCTTCCTCTCTCCCATCTTATCTTAATTTCCAAATCTCCTACTCATGTTTGAGGTTTTTCCCTATCACCCGTGTCAAATGCTTCATAATCTGCAGGTTATACCACAACACGAAGCCAGGGTAAAAAAGGAAAAAATGGTTTTAATATAAATGGCTTCATTCAAATTCAGTGCAGAACAAATACAAGATACTAGTCTTAAAACTGCAAGTATTTATGTTTAGCCTTGCTACAACCAATCACACCTGCCATAGTTTAGATGGTGGTTTTGACAAATGTCATGGTGAGATGAGTTTAAGCCTTCTATTTAAATTTTTTCTTTTCTTTTTTTTTTTTATTTTAGTAATTTTAAATGAAAATAAGGTTGGCTTTGTAAATGGGTCTTACACTAACAAACTATTACTGTAGTTCCAGCAATTTGCAGTTCAAGAACTTCTGGAAGCAGCATCTCTGTAACTGAGACGGTATCAAAACTGTCACAGCTTGACTCCTGCAATTTAGGGGCATGGTTTAGTGGGACTTAGCAGTGTTAGAATTTTGGTTGGATTCAGTGATCTTAAGGGTCTTTCCAAGCCAAAGGATTTTATTCTTCTATGGAAATGGATCTGTGTTCATCCTGCGGCTCAACCCTGAGTCCTACCAGGGACTTTGTCATAAGCCAGTGTTCCAGTCAGAGAGTCAAGAGTTGAATCTGAGGGTCAAGACCACTTAGTCCAGCAAAATTCTAGATCACTCTTTGGCAATACTTGCACTGCCTGCCTATTGCCTGTGGCCTACAGAGAGAGATGAAGGTCATTTTGACCTTGAGCTGGACTCCGTGGTTGGGTGTCAAAGTCGGACTGGATGGATGTGGATCAAAGAGAAAATCTAGAGCCAGAGGCCTGCATTTCTAGTGATGCTAAAACCTTCATCCTTGCAGGACTGTTTGTCATAGTGTCCAGGGTAAGGATGGGTCCCCTAAGAGACCTATTTGATGACTTAGGAGATTTCTTAATGCAATAAATGTCCCGTTTGGTTTAAAAGCAGTTATTACTCCACATTATAAACTTAATGAGTATCATTAATAGAGTCTAATGACCATCTCATTTCTTTTTCAGCTGAAATGAATAGTCAAGTTGAAAGTATAAATGATCCAATGGAAACAGAGCGGAAAGCTTAAGTAACAGGTAAGACCTTTACGACTACTTTTTCTCCCCTATTTTCCATACAGTTTCTGTATGAAAACTTGTTTTAAAAGCACCTGAATTAAAGTTAAAATTTACCAAACATAAAAAATAAAAAATAGGAAAACAGAATACAAAGGAGAAGTAATTGTCTAATATGGCTGGTATTACATCATAAAAAGAAAGACTTGATTTGTCAAGCAACTGTTATAGCAGCAATCTGCAGCTGTAATGGGTTTAGGTAGTGCATGGTGTTAGATGCTCAGAATGCAAAACAGCACTGAGATAAGAAACAGAAGAATAACTGAGCAAACAATTTTTGGCATTGCTTTGGAAAATGATAGGCAATTCATACCGGTTGGAACCAAGCTCAGTTCTGTATGAGCTGTGTTCTGGGAACAAATGGTTCACATCGTGAGGGGTTGTTGCCCTTGGTTCTCCAGTACCTAATGTCTCTTCAGCAATACCACTGAAAAACAAGGCAAAGTAAGAAAGCTGCCTTCTGGAGCTCTGCTGCCTTTTGGAGCTTTTTTGGGCTTTACACACTAAACAACAGTTCTGTGGCTGGAGCAGTGGTGGCTGTTGAGGCAGTGTTTTTCATAGGCATAATAGCATTTCTTCTAGACTAAAATGAATAATGTAGTGAGAAGACAGCAGCCCAAGGCTCATCCCTAACAAAAAGAAGCAGTAGCCATTTCTCCTTCAGAAGTAGTTCTCAGTGCACACTGCTTCCTTTGGTGTAGGGTTTTTGAGAAATACCTATATCATCAACAGCAACATGCTATATTTACCCTTGTAATGGGGTTTCATGTAGCACAAGAGCAAGGTATACAATGGTGGCAGCTGTAACATAGATATTTAAAACACAAGGTCTTATTACTGAATGCAACTCTTGGTCCTTATCAGCATACAGGTGATGTGCTACTATACTGCTGGAGTGAAAAGCAGCCGTGATGGTCTCCCGTTTAAAAAGTACTGAAGTAAAAATAGGATGCACCCTCAAAATGCTAATTAAAATACAGTATCCATAACTCTTCCTCCCCTTCCCTTAGCTTCTTGCTCAAACAGAAAAGAGGAAATAATGAAATCCTTAACTTAAAAATACATCAATATGTTAATACCCTTCCTCTGTTTAAAAAAAGGTATTTGAATATTACAGTTTTCATGTGGCCCTTAAGAAGTCTGTTTCTCATGCTGCATTTTCCCATAGAAATTGTTACCTGTGAATGTTTAGGACTGGAGTCATTTTTGCTCATGAATTAGCAATCAATTAAGAAATCTCTTCAGTTCTGCTGCAAGATGTGGTTTTGCAGGCACCTTTCTGATGCAAAGGGGCTAGATCCTGTGCACATCATGTCTTGCTCAGCAGTTCAATGGCATGCACAGGATTAGAAGCAGGCACTGAATTCATTACAGCTCTCTGTCAAAGTTGTCCCAACTCCATTGCTACTAGGAGCAACCCCCAGGGAGGATTGATCAGCCTGTTAAACCTCAGAGAATCTCACAAGGGTCTTTTTGGAGCCAAGGAGGTCCCTTTGCTTCCTGTTTTTAGTACTTTAATGTGTGTCACCAAAGCACCTGCTGGAGCTGGGGGTCTCTGGTATCAAGCTGTTGCTTGATGGTGCTCTGGAAAACCAAGACACCCTGATAAGCACAGGTAATTTGCTCAACCATTATTAGCTGTTATATGTAAGCTGTGTCACACACACACACTGGATAAAAAAAGAAACTGTAAGCATCTGTTGCTGGAAACATGAGACCTGGGTTCTGTGCAGACATTTGAAAATTTTACTTTCTTTTTCCACTTTTCTCTCCACTGCTGTGACGAAGGAAGGATGCAGGAGAGGAGAGACCCAAGGAAACTCTACGGGCAGGCGCTGACATCCTACAGCATCATTCTTGGCTGAAAAGAGCACACAGAGATGATCAGCGGGTTGGGAGGGGGGGAGCTTTTGGGGGAATGAGTCTTTGCTTTTAATTTCTCTTTGTTCTTCATTCCATTTCGTTCTGTAAGCCTGTTGGAAAGAATCATAACTTCCCAGGTCTAACAATGTTTTGCAATTAACCCTGCATTTACAACAGTTTCTTCTGAAATGTGAGTCCCTGTCTTATACTAGGTCTCTTTTCCTCCTGCATCATACCATCAGTAGCCTGTTTCCAGGCCCATCCCTTTTCTAGCATCTTTCTCTTCTTTTCCATGATCAGCCTATGCTGTGCCATGTCCTTACATGTGAGTAACACATGTGGCCTCAAACAGCCAGTGCCCCAAATCCATCCTGCTTTTTCCAGTTAGTTCTGCACATCTCAAAACCAGTGCTGAAAGTATGACCTTTGGGCACAGGTAGGCAACAGACATTTCCCCAATGCTGGAAAGACTGTGCATTCGAGGCATCTTTAAATACAGCTCCCAGCTTTAACAGCTTCACACAGTAGCTTTTGTGAGCCCTCATAACATTTTCCACTGCATATGCATGATTTTTTTTTTTTAAAGCAATTAACAGTTATTTGGATAAGAATGTCTCTCCATATGTCAATTGTTCTGCCAGCAAATGCTGCACTGAAATTTGTAGAAAAAGAACAAAAGGTTTTCATGTGCATTTCCCAGCTGTACTGTAACCAGAACTGATGGAAGATACACTGGATGGAAGAGCACTCGACCTGTGTCCACAGCGGGATGTGCTACAAACTGTATTTTAAAGTGCTGCTAAGAGTAATTTGGACGTTTTAAGAAAAGTAATTGATTCTAATTTGATAATTTCAAGAAAAATAATTGATTCTGCTCTCTTTTTTTCACCCAAAATATTCCCGAATCACAGAATACGTATTTAATATCTGGCTAGAAAAAAAAAAATTAAAAAAAAAGGTAAGACATATCTCTATCTTCCTGTGATCTGGGTTCATCCCAGCTAGAACAGTTTCGATGATAAATCCTGTGCTGCAGTAACAGCAAGTCAGGGGTGACCCAGGTGTACCTAACATGGGCTACGACAGTCAATGGTTGTTGTTAATTCAATAGGGTGTCGAGGAGAAACAAGGATTAGAAAGGAAAACAGGAAAAGCATCAAGTTACACACAGAGAGTACAGCCCTTAGAAAGGCAGCCCACTCCCACCTCCCTTTCTCTGTGGGACTCCAGCATGTTTGCTTGAGGTGAGATCAGAAGGGTATTTCTGTGTGCTGCCTTCAGTGGTATATTCACCCAGGTGTGACTAGCACCAGAGGGGCTCTCCAGGAGCTTCTTCATCGCCTGGAGTGGATGGACAACTCCAGATTGGATCGATTGTAGGAGTAAATGAGCTAATGTTAGGCTATGAATCAGTTGGAGAATTTTGCTAAGTTTACCTGTATTTGGTTACTACAGTTCCTCTGGCTCTTGTTCTCTCCAAATACTCTTGAAGGGACTCCTTGTTCCCTTTGAGGTGCCTCTGATGCTTTCATTTCCCATCCTTGGGGTCATGCTTGATAGAACATGTGTTTTGGGATGTGGACTTTTCTGCATGGTCCCTTATATTTCTGTTTATTTTCCTTACTGGGTTATTATGATTGAAACAGGCTGTCATAATAGGTAGGTCGGGAGTGGGTAAATACATCAGGAGGATGGTATAATTGTGATAACTTCAACAGACTGTCCAGTCTCCTGAATGTAGTTCTGTACCTGTTTTGATCGTGCTTCCCCGTGGGCAACATTAACATTAGCCATGAATCACTTTTTTCACCAACTTTGGTTTTAGCAAGGGAGCCAAAGGGACAGCCCCACAGGAGGCTGGATGCTGAGGTGTGGTCATTCAGAAGGAGATAAAGATTCCTTAAATGTCTTGTGAAGACTGACTGGCAGTTAAAGAAAAAAATAAGCTGCAAAGATGCATCATATTAGACACTCTCTAGCCCCTGACAGTGATTTCATTTTGCTTTTCATTTAAACTTGGTAGACAATAGTGAGTCTTAGAAACAATCATTTGCCCAATGATGTGTTGGCAAAACATGAAGTCCAGGAAGTGTAGAGCAAGGAAACCTATGAGTAGATTAAGTCTACTGTACTATTTGCAGCCTTGGTTATATCTGTCTTCCTTTGGGTGGGTTTTGGTTTGAGTTGTTGGCATTTTTCACTACTCATAAAGTAAGTATACTTGACAGCATGAGTTCTCAGCGGTGTTAATAATAGTGGATGCAGTCAGTGTCTTGAGTTCTTCTGGAGATGCAGAAGGGTAAGGAGCTGGTTTTGTAGAAGAACAAGCGTTAGATGGAGAATCGCCACACTGGTATTTCTGTCAAGGATTTTGATTTAAACTCAAAATGTATTCACAGTAGGTGGTGTAGAGGGAGTAGCAGCCTTTGGGTGCTGATGCTTGCATTCAGCATAAGAGGCTGTGCTCGATTGTTGTTTCTCCTGTGTCTGAAAGTGCTCACCCCTACAATTAGGGTAGGGGTATTCCTCAGGCTGGTGACTGCTCCCATGATGACATCCAAAAGTGATACTTAGACATAGTCTGTAACAATGGGTCACTGCAGCTAATTGTCACTCTTTCTATAAAGCACTGAGAAAGCCTCTCTTTGAATTAACACTGTTCTGCTTTAGGACTTGAATGAAATTATATTTAAAAAAAAAAAGTTTTCTCTATATGCAGTGCATACCAGCTTTGCTTTTAAAATTACAAAATTTAACAGAGTATGTGGATCTATTTTCTCGGAGAATAGGGATTTTTATCATATTATTCATCCAGGATTTGCCTTACCCTGACTTTTGTGATATAAGTTTTAAAAAAGTGTAAAAATTAAAAAAGGTAATTTTCTTGACCAAAAAATATGTTTCTACTTCAATGCAAAGAAATGTAGAATGTTGCTTGCAAAATGTCTTCTAATATCTCTAGCAGTTATATGGGTTAACATATGCCTTTTTTGTTACTTTGTCATTTACATGCTGAACCTGAGTCTCGTTACTTTCCTTGTAACTTAAAGAACCAATGCCTTCATACTACCTTGTTAAAGCAAATCGTTAATAAAGCTTGTCCTGAAGACAAGGCAATGCCACTCATGTGTTTATGCCCTCCTCACCATGCCGATGGTGCAGAGGTCATTTTGGTTGCCCATGAAGGACATTTCAGTTTGGATGTGCCATCAGCAACGCATGCAGCCAGATCCTCATTAAAATTTGTCATTTGGCGGATTCTTCTAAGAACCAGATACCTCCTGGCAGGTGGGATTTTTAGAAGATTTTGCAGCTCAAAGGGGAAAAGACGGGCATATGGGCTGGTCCCACTGCTGCACAAGAGATGTTACAAAACCTGTCCTGTTCCACTAAATCCCAACATCTGTTATCTGTCAAAGAATACTCTATACATATGCAATCCACAGGTATAATAGAGAATTACGTATGCTAGATGTTGGCTGCCCTTTCTACCATCACTTATTTCAAACATGGATAGGTAGAGGATACTTCAAAGATCACAAAAGTGGCTTTTTTTCTTCCATGGCACCAACGTAGGTGAAATTGTGTGTACCAACCTGGCCTTACTCTTCTCAGCCAAGGCTTTAATCATCAAGAACTGAAGTGAGGGGGCTGGCTGTGTGGGTTCAACACTCTCCAACAGACAGCTTCCTTCTCTGAAATGTCACCTTTCCTTGTGTGCAACCCTTGGACTGCCTGGAAGAGACAAGGTAGAGGAGGTGCATGGCAGTGGAGGATGTCTGCCGACTTGCTATATGTGGGCCCCAAATGTATGGTCTGAACTAACCTGAGAGAGAGAAATACCAACAATAGTTGTGCTTCTCACTGGCTTCAGCTATTTTCACTTTATCTCCAGAACTGTACAGCAGTGGAAGCACCTACTTTACCCACTCTGTAGGCTATTTCTGCTGCAACAGTGTGTATGTTTAAAGGGAGAACAAATAAATTGCCTTCTTAGCTAGGAGAAAGTACTGCCCATCCCACCCTTCTTGACTAGCACAATGTCAAGAGGAAAACCTCCATGCCATTGGAGTAGGAAGAAGGGCATGTGTTTGAAGTAGCACAGATCTTCACAGAGATGGATATTTTTCAAAATGATGTGGATTAGGAGAGTCTTCTTGACAGATTTCTAAACAAGTTCCGAAAGAAAAGGTGTTAAAGTGGTGGATTTGTGCCTGGGAAAGTCTTTTGTGGAGCTGATTACATTAGATGTCAACCTATGTCTACAGAAACAGAGGCCCAATTACCAATTTCCCTAATAAGCTTCTCAGAGAGAGTTTCCAAGAGAAATTGGGTTACCTTTCAGGATTTCCACATGAATCTCCTCAGAGTGTTATATGTGTGCTTTGAATTGGCTTTGATTCCTCTCCCTAGCCCCCTCACACAGCAGCTTCCGAAGGGGTCATTATGACATTGGTCTATTTTTAAGGTGAAAACTGTGCTTTGGGATTTTAATTAGTCTTTGGGTTGGGCTTTTTTTTTCTTTTTTTTTACTGAAGTGAAAGTGTCCGGAGTCATTTAAATACCACTAGAATTATCAGCAACTCCTTAAAGTAAACGTCAAATCACTATTAATTGTTTCAGAATTCACTGATAAAATATTTATCATAACGAATTCCTTCAGAAGAAAAAAGAAAACCAGAAAGATTCCCGATGAAAACACAGACGGTGGAGGAGGTACTCAGGGAGGCTGCTCCATCTGGTGGCAGCTCAGGGCTCATGATTTGGGGGGTGTCTCTATTTGCATTACACAGGTGAAATTTTCCTCCAGTTTAACCCTGTTGAGCATCATCCACACCTTGGTAGAAGAGCATAAGTCCATGCACTTGGTTGATGTTAGAAAACGTGTTGACATTTGCCACGAGACACACCTCACCTATTAAAAATAGTCACCAAGATCCTCCTCATTTTCCCCAGGAAGAAATAGAACAAGCTTTTATAAATAATTTTCAGTGCAAGTCTGGGTAGAAGTGCTACCATCAGCTGTTGCAGAGGCCAGGGAGCCTCTTTGGCCTGTGCTCTGTACTTCCAAGTCCTACTTATTTCACACCAGTTTCCAAGCAGCTGCTTGTCAGAAGTGTCCTTCTGGATGGGAAATATAAGCCTAAATTATAAGATTTTAATATATTTTTTAACTATATCCCAACAGCAAGTCAGGAAATTGGTTTGAAATAAAAGCAGAAACATAGAAGGAGAGATCAAATCACAAGACTGTTGAAACAAGCAGCTGAGACCCACAAATCCAGAAGAACACAAATGGGCATCATGAAATTAAAAATCCTTTCTCTGCCCGGTGTGCCCTTCACAGCACCTCCACACCAGAGCAGGGTGTGGTTTATTTTCTTCTGCAGAAAAGGGAAATGAGAGGCCAGGTGCTGAGGAGACACTGATTACCTCTTTCCCCCAGTCAAAGCAATTTTTATGCAGTATATATTCTGTATTTACTATAAACTATATATAGCAGATGATGGGTAGTTAATGTATTTTGGACCATATAGTGTATATTATTAGATACTGTACTTGTACTACACCTAATTTAATTGGATAAAATGCATGTTCTACAGAAAATGCACTAGATGAAACTTGGGTTTATACAATCCCAAAACACAGGTAAAAGCTGTAACATAAAGCCAATATTTGCATTCAAAGTATTTTGTATTATGTAAACTAAACCATCCAGATATCGTCTAACATGGAGATAATATATACCAGCAGTCTACTGCAAATACTGTGGTTTAGACCACATATTACAGGTAACATATAAACTATATAATATTTAATATTCGATGTATATGTAGCTACATATACACTAACACAATAGTGGTGGTTTATATTGGATAAATGTAACTTAGGATATACCTGCACACAACAGAACACTCTATATTATGTGGTATATAATCCCTATGCTATAATATTCCATTGTATACTATTCCTTTATATCATTTATTTGTGGAATGCCATATAGGAATTACATCATACTACGTTGTTTGTCTAGTAAATGTCATTAGCAAGATACAATACATTACATAATGAAACATAATATAATGGACTATAATAAATCTTACACTACACATAGTAGTTACTGTAAACAACACATTATATGTTTATATTATATGATGCATGATGCAATAATTACATAAGTTTTAGTATAGAGTGTATTTTATATCTTGTATATATCTAGTGCACATATATTATGTCATTGTAGATTTTTTTTTGGCAGTATATCCATGTAATAAAATTGAACAAAATTCTATATAAAATGTCTTATGTGGGATCTATCGTGTCTCAAAGACAACTCCCAGGATAGCTATATATTCAATCTGCATATATAACATAGAATATGTAATAATGTACACTAGATGTTATTGAGGAACTTTGTATCAGAACAATATTATGACATGAGAGCAGGAGAAAGAGAACAAACAGGACTATGTGGTGAAGTTGATGTCTATCATGAGCTAAAAACAGAAACAAAAGTTTTAAAAACCATGATAACAAAAAGCACTTCTGAGTGTTGTTTTGTTGGTGTTTCCAGTCAAGCCTAATAAAAACTGTAAAGGAGAAAAAGTAGAGTTTAAATTCAGAAAAAAAAAAAAGGCTGCAGTCCCCTCTGCTCTTACCCTACCATACAGAGGAAGGCTGACAAAACTTGTGATACAGAGAAAACATTCTGACAGACATGCACACTTGTTTCTTTTCCTGACGCAAAGGGGGCCCTGGATATTTTGGTTTGTTTTTTCTGCTTGACTATATTAATATACAGTTGGATGTGAGGCAAACTAAAATTTTTTAGCCCAGTGAGCACTGCAGCAGCTCTGGAGCTTGAGCTAGCCAGCCACTAATCCTATCTCAGAGCCGAGGGCTCTGAAAGAACAGCCGTTGTCCAAAGTTCAGGCCAACATTTCAGCAGGATGCTGCAGAATTGGAGGGGGAGGAAGATGGGGATATACCTGTGTGCTTGGGGAGGGGATGACAGACAGTGGCAGACAGAGACTTTGATCCAGCTGTGGAGAGCATGTGGCAGCTCCAGCAGTGTGACCCCAAAGAGGAAAAAAAAAGAAAAAAAACCAAACAAGTAAACAACAATAGCAACAACAACAACACTTTCATTTAGCCAAAAAGAGAAAAGAGAGATGGAGATGTGAACAAGAAAATGCCTTCTGCTGTTTTAGCCATGCTGTGGATGGAGAGAACAGGACTGAGATAAAGCATTGCCTCCTTTGCTTCAGCAGAATTACCCAAACCATCCTTAAACAAACCACTTGTTTCAGTTAAGGTGCAGCACCTCATACCAAAAAAAAGACCCAACTGTATTATTTGATTTACCTTGTTCTGCCTTTACAACCTGTCTGTAATATAGGGCATGAAAAACCCAGGAAACTTAAGAGGGGTCAGGAGCAACCCTTGGTCCTTGTAAGCCATAAACAAAGATGGCTGAAGTAGTGTCAGTCATTAAACAAACCACCCAAAGACACCCTTGCTAGGAACAGGCCAGGCACAAGCAGGAGGTGTCTGTAGCAGCTGTGGAAAGGTACATCTTCATGCAAGACTATAGAAAGCAAAGAGATGCAGGGATTTGCAGCCCTAATGTTAAACAAAGGGGGACAGAGCAGGGAGAGCAACATACACAGCACAGGACACCAGTGAACACCAGTTCTAGTGCCCCAGGCCAGTATCACTCCCTCAGCCTTCACACGAGCCTCAACACAGCAGAGCTAAGAGGGGAGAAGCAGAAAGAGCAGTCCCAAACCTGGATAAAATTACATCATTGCACACATCAACTGTGGGCCTGGTAAGGGAGGAGACTGAGATGCCTGCATCCATCAGAGGCAGTGATGGGAAGGAAGAACACAAGGAAGACAAGGGCAGGATCTCAGAAAGCCAGGAGATGTTTCTTCCCTCCCACACTCCTTACACAGGAAAAACCGAACAAGCATGTAGTGTGATTGTATCCCTTTATACACCTTATCTCCACATAAATAACCAAAATTTGAAGCCATTTATCCTGAATCCTGTTAAATTGGTTTCTTCACTGCTTCTGCAGAGCAGTCAGTGCCACCGGCTCAGTTGTGGGTCCAGAGGACACATTTTTTGTTGTTGTTGCATTTAGCACCTTCCCATTTTTTGGACATCTGCACCTTGGGCCACATTCATCATTGTTAGTAAGGGAGCATGACTTAAAAATATCTTGTTTCTCCTTAGGGGTAAGGCATCTTACGGGCTGCAAGCATGAGAAGACAAGGACAAACAAGTACAAATAATAAAAACAAAGAGAGCGGCTGGAAATTACAGTCAACCTTTGGATTTAGCACAGATTATGCTGGGTACAAAATGGAGTTGTTGTCTGTCAAGGAGATCTACCAAATGTCCTTGGCTACAAAAAAAAAAAAAAAATGGCAGGAATAAATGAAAAAAGAAAACATAAATAGTTAACAAGAAAAGTGAAATTGGTAGTCAGTCTCCTTTTCCACTAGGGTGCCATGTATTCTCCTCTGGTCACTGCTGCTGCCCCTCATCGAGACAAGCAGCAGAGCATAAATTGGGGGGAAGCACTTATGTCCTGGCTTTAACATATTCCCTACAGGTGAAGGTCACACCATGCAGTTCTCTTGGGTAAACTGCACTAGGTGGTGGGCAGGCACTTTTACAAGATGTTTGATGCCAGTCACCAGGCAACCTGCAGTCAATCGCTCACTCCCCCACCAGCAGGACGGGGGAGAAAATTGGAAGGGTAAAAGTCAGAAACTTGTGGACTGAGATAAGAACACTTTAATAAGGGAAACAAAAACCATGCACACAAGCAAAGAAAAATAAGGAATTCATTCACCACTTCCCATGGGCAGGCAGGTGGTCAGCAATCCCCAGGAAAGAAGGGCTTCATTACATGTAAATAATACTTAAGAAGACCAATATCATAACTCCAAACTCTCCTCTTTTTCAGCCCATTTTATATGCTGAGCATGATGACATACAGTCCAGAATATCCCTTGGGTCTCTTGTGGTCAGCTCTCCCATCTCTGTCTCCTCTCAACTCCTGAGACTTGTGAAGCCAAGTGCATTTCCAGAGCAAGAAAAGGAAAAGAGATACTAAAATAATTACAGCTTTCTTTGAGTGACTGAGCATAAAGGCAGATTTGAAAGGAAAGGCATATTGAAAAAAACCCTCTGGATTCTGATCTCTGTTAGAGTCCTGCTGCTGCTTACTTAACCCGCCCTGTAATGGGCAGGGGACAGGAAGGCATTTTCCTCCCAAGGACAGACATCACATTCCCACAGCATTCCTGACTGTCCCTCCTGCTCCTGCCTCCTTCTCCTAGATGGTATCCTAGTCTCACAATAAACACATAGCCTCCAGCCCAGAGATATCCCCTTGATTAACACCAGCTTTCACCTGCAACTAAACATCTTCAGCTTCCCCTCCAGGACATGGGCTGCAGCAGCCAAGTAAATCAGAGAAGACAGGCATCCATAAAATTATCCTTTGAACCAGATTTTGCTGCCAAGGGGGGAGGGCTTCAATTCAGAGGACAGAAGAACACATGGAGAACTTGCATTCTTTAAGAAGTGAACCCAAAATTGGTGTCCCAGATCAGCGAGAAACTCCTTATGCTTGAGAATCAAAACAGTGGAGTGCCTCTTACTGCTGCTTAGGGCAAAGTTTGTATCACTTAGGAAAGCTGACAGCCTCTGTACACTTCTGGTTTGTGTGTGTATCTGAGTATTTCGTATATTCAAGAGAGAATACTTGACCTCAAAGGGTAAGGGTGTGCAAGGAGTGGTGCAAGCAAGTTTCATGTCCCTGCATACACATGCTAAAGCTTGGGAGAAAGGCAAGAATTGGTGGTTTATTTGTTGCCTGGATTTTTACATATTTTTTATTTATTTATTTAATCTCATGATTTTCAGTTAAGCTTTTCATTTTTTCCAGGAATGCAGAGGGACCTGGACAGGATTAAGAAGGGATGTGTCACACAGCAAATACATCTTGGGCCAGTTCGCTACCTGCAATCCTCTACAGCACCACAAAATCACCAGAAAGAACTATACAGCTTTGCAAGTCATCTCCCAACATCATTATGCCAGACATATAACTACATTTATCCCAGTTTTCCCAAAGCCTAAACTTATTTATCCAAAATTACCAACATACAGAGAGCTCCTTTTGTTCTTGGGTCTAGGTTGCACAAGGGTGAAATGGGTGGCACTGTGAAAAACATGTCTCTTTGAAAAATAAGTTAAACAATCCCACTCCAATTATGAAAAGGAGAGAGAATTTGGTACCACATGATAAAGCCATGCATGGAGTTAGTTTTTACCCTGGTTCCCTCATTGTGCCTTGGCACGTTTTTTCCTCTGGGACAGGTTGGGAAAAAATTGGATAGCTGATTTCATTACCATCAAACTTCATTACTGAAAAGCAGGTGATAGGAAGGATAGAATAATTGTTTTAATTTGCCTAGTAATTTATCAAACAACTTGTTCCTCAACATGCATCGGTCTCTCATTTCCTACCTCTCTTTGCAGTGGTGGCCACACAGGGGCTCATTCCTGACCTGTGAACCTGCATGACTTCAGTTGTATGCTCACCTCCTTGCCCAGGCTCACCCTCTGCATCCTTTATTATTTTATTTCATTTTACTCCATTCTATTTTCTTTTATTTACATAAACCACCTTAGCCAATTCTCTAGCTCCATGAAGTGATGAGGAATCCTCCTACCACAATATTTTTTTTGGCACAGAGCATGAGAAAGATGTAGAGGGGTCAGAGGAACTCCACTGGAGGGTCTGTATCATCACATGTCCTTGCATTCAGGAAAAAGCCCCCAGGGAGTCAAATCAATATCAAACTGACATTATACAAGAGAAACCATGGTGCATTTGGAGTCTGTTTCTCCCCCTGGCATGACACCAGATCTGCAGAGGGAAAAAATATGTTTGGGAGCTGATTTCTGAGAAGTTTTTAGTCCAATATCTGTCAAGACTGAACCTTTCCCTGTGACATGTGACTGAGGAAGAAGAAAAACTGCCCACGCAACACCAGCAGAGAAACATGCCCCAGTCACCAGGAGAAAGACAGTAAGTGAAGGCTAATGGCACAAACAAATTTTAACAATAAATACGGCCATGCTGCAGAGAACACTCATTTGTATATAATTAATGGGGATCTAGGGAGGCCTTTAGCTGTTTGCAGTGAAAACGGGAAACATGCCTCAGGAAGTACACCAGCATGGTAGCACTTCACACTACTGCACCCAGGAGCTATGTGCTCCACAGACTCCCATGCTGCATCCTTCCTACCTTATGCTGGATGTGCTTTTTCTGATTTATCTCTTTGCCTTAGGGTAAGAAACCACATTTATGTGCTTTGGTGTTTCTGGGAAGGGAAAGTGTCGGGTGCTGGTCCTTTTCTCCTCGGCAAGAGAGCACCCAGCAGAACTTTTTGCAGTGGTCTAGCGAGTCCATCCGGCCGCCGCCCTTTGGGCCAGCGGGAGGGTGTGCAGGGGAGCGGTCCCGGACTCACCCCTACGCTAACTGGCCAGCAATCCCCTGGTGACATGGAGTGGCCAAAGAGTCCGGGGGAATGGCACGGGTGTTTCGTGCCCAAGGCAGGGCTACTCCAGCCGGTTCGCCCGCATCCACCCTCCGTAGGACACCGTCACAACAACATGTCACATTGGTAAAGGCGCAGGAGGAGACGAAAGAGGCAGAAGGCGGCTCTTTGGGAAGGCATGGAGGTTTATTCCGGGGAGTGGAGCTTCCAGGAACACAGGAGTAACTTGGGTTGAAGAGCCCCGAGCAGAGCTCGGCAACACAATATATACAGGGGGTTAGGGGCGGGGATACCTACAATCAGCCAATGGGAGTAACTCAAGGGTGTGGTACAAAAGAGGGGAAGCATAGCAATATCCAATCACTATGCTAAGGGGCAGGGAAGGGAGTGACAGGCAGCCAGCCTAAGGCAGGAAAGTTTGGCGGGCGTGGGAAAACTTGGCGGGGAATGGGGGATTATGGGAAGGAGAAGGGTGAGGGGAAGCGCCATCTTAGGTGATTACCCTCCACAGGAAAGGAAACATTTTCAAACTGGAGAAAGCCAGAGAATTTGCAGGCATTTACTGAGCTTACAAGGCCTGCACTCCAGTGTACTATGCCAGTGTTTATGTGTGAAGTCAATTTACACAATAAATTTTTTTAAATGATGCCTCTTAAGTGTTCAACTATGCTCAGCTGGAGAATCTGTGACTAAACATGCACTGCTAAGTTGTGCAGGAATTAAACAGACCATGTGCCACCTTGGACGTAGTCTGGGCTTGAACCTGGGCACTGGGCTCGGACCCAGCCTTTCCTCTTTTCACATTGGGAAAACCCTCAAAAAAGGGGATTCCAGTGCCTGGAAAGGTCTCTGTAGGTGGGAGCCAGCTGGTGCCTGTGCCGGGCTGGAGGTGTATGGGGAGCTCAGCCTCTTGCTTGCAGAGTGAATGGCAGTCCCATGTTCCCCTGGGGACCAAAGACAAGAAGATACCAGCAGGAAGCTCAGAATGCTTGTTTAGGCATTTTATGCTGGCTGCTGCTGAGTGACTCCTGGCAGGCTCATGTTACATGTTAGCCAGAGATTATTGCCCTTTTTTTATTCTCTTGGGGAGGAATATGCCTTTCTGAGGGTTTGGGAACATTAGGGGAGACCCTGCAAGCACTCATTGCCAGGACACAGCTGGACAAACACAGCTGCAGGGAGGGGGTAAGACTGCATTAGGTTTTGTATATATTTTAACTCATTGGCAACTAATTGCCTGGCACCAAACATAAATAACTTTGTGACAGGAAGAACACCTGTGACAAGGTATGCTACAAGACAGGGTGTCTCAGCATGATCAGGTTGCTGCTGGAGGCATTTGAGGCAGATTAACCTCTTGTGCAGTGTTTTTAAAGACTAGGAGAATGCAGAAGGCCAAGGATTAAGGGGCTCATTTATCTTTGTACATCTCCCTGGGTCCGTTCTTCAGTTGGTCTCTTACAGTGTCCCTACAAATGCTACTGGCATTCATGCAAGGCAAAGCCGTATCCATCTTTGAACCTGGGTGAGATGACTGTTGGCCACTCCAGGACCCTCTGGATCCCAGTAGCTGTGATGAAGTAGGACCCAGAGGGTAATTGTTACAAGTGGATGTGGGAGTTTAGATAAGTCATTGCCTTTTGCCCAGGCCTCTGGCAGCAGGCAGTAACTTTACTGAGGTGGCCAGCACACCAAAACCCACTCTCATTTGCAAGTTCTTTAATAATGGCTGATTCGGTCTATTATAGAATGAATTATTTATTTAACAGACATGAGACTTAAGCTAATACTACATAGGAATAAAAACAAAAAAGAGAACTACTACTAGTAGGTAAATACAGTGCGATATACCTAGTAATGTTACAGATAGCAAAGAAATAGTATAACTTAGGATTCAATGTATCTTACCATCCAATTGTTGAGGGGGCACACTTCATCCTTTCACTCAATCCCTGGAGAAGTAACCACAGAATCTGCGTCCAGATTCCAGGGAGAAGTCTCCCACACTTTCAGGGTGTGTGTGTAGAAGGCTTCTGCCTCTGTGATAACTTGTGTGTCTTTAATAGCTTCTAAAACAGTGTCTCTCAGTCAAGAGTATTTCCTTTATCTCTTCCCACATCTGCTCTCCAGACTAAGATGTTGATTCTTAGCTGAGGTCTGAGCCCTTTTGGCACCAGAGGTGACCACTTGCTGGGCCTTTTAGCCCCTAGGTATCTCTTTATGCACCAACTATCTGTGGTAGAGAGAAGGGGGGGTATATGTCCTGCCACAGTCATCCACATAGATATGTGACTGCATCCAAGACAAGTCTTGAGGCACCTTCATCTCACAGTGCAAGCAAAGCTCCCCTCAAGCATCTACACCCTCTCCAGTTTCAGCTCTGCAAGACAGGCATCATACTCCCACAGGGTACATGATAACCTGTTTAGGAGGTATGGTACATGGCCTTGGTTAATCCTCTGAGCTGGAACTCACTCTCCTCTCTCTGAACTCTACAATAGAGAGGTAGGTCTACCCCTTTCTCTGGCAGAGGCATCTCTAAAAGTGGATGATACTTAGGAAGAACCCAGCATTGTTGGTGTCCAGTTGGGAGGGTCAGAGATACTGTGTTCTACTGATTCTGGATCACATTGTTCTGATCAGGATTATTTGGGATTTAGCAGTTGAAATCTGTGAAAGTTCTGATTTGGGGCGTCTAACTCTGCCCCTAACCCTGACAGCACCCATAATGACAGGGTGTACTTCAGTCCTGCGTGCTATTTCATTAGCATACCTCCCTGCAGGGACAGCTGACATTTTTAGTGGGCACAGATCTCCTTGGGGCACCCTTGTGGTATGTGCTGGAGAGTCAGCTAATTGGAGAGGCCACAAGACACCCCCTGCTCATCTAACAGCCTCAGGAGTGACAGGACCATCAGGGCATGAGGCATGTGCTCATCGATCACTTTGCTGTAGGGCACTTTATAGTGGCATTTTTTAGTGGCGTCAAAATATTGTAGCACATACAAAGTCCTAAGTAATGGTTAGTTTGGGCTTTGAGACATTGTCTGTGTACAGCTGTGGATGGTGACAAACGGTGTGACTGCTGGAGGCTGCAGAGACTCTTGCAAAGACGGTGCTGAAAGCAAGCTAACGACACTACTCCCTGCTGCTGGAGTATGATGACCATGCTCTGTGCAAGTATTCTGTTCTCCTTTTACAACCCTGCAAGAAAAAAAAATATAAAGAGTTTTTGCTGCAGATTAGGCTTTTTTCTGTCAATCTCAGATTAAAGACAAATTCTGCTCAACATTAGCTTGCAAAAACACATATTCACTAAAGTGAAGGACATACGCAAATACAAAAATAAAGATGCATACACTTAAACCAAAATAAATACCAGAAGATAAGGCAGTAATTCTCTTCTCATGAAATTAGAGCATTGACATGATCATTTTCCTCATTTGAAACACTAAATAACTGAGTCACGGCTAATTAAGGCTGCAATATTCATCAAATACGCCATATTGATTACAAAGTTCTCTGAAACCAGTCAGTCTCTCCATTTTAGGTATTGAGCTGTAAGTGAAGCATCAAACGTAGCCAACACTTCCTGATTGCTATCGATAACTTCACACTCTGTTCAAACACCTAGAGACCAGAAAGGTTTCAATCCCATCATCCCATCATTTTAACACCACATCTCTCTTCCCATCCTCCTCGCTTTCCTTATTTTGGAGGATGTGCCGTGTATTCTTATTTTGGGGAATTTGCAATGCACTCAATGCTGTATCAGCCAGAAATGTGGTGACAAAACCAAAGTATGACTGCTGGTCTCTGTAGATGCTTGAATGGCACTTAAATGCATTTCTAAATATTGGAAGGGAATCTGTAAGCAGTGGATCAGCTCTCAAAAAGGGATTTATTTAATTTTTAATCTGCTTTTAAAAAAAATTTTAAATCAGTCTTTAATAAAGTGAATTTCTATTTCAGTCCATTGGGCCTTATTTCCTGGAGAGCTTAAAACACACACTCATCATATTTCTCCAGACACACATACATCTGCCCTGGAGTGGGGAAAAAACAGGGTAATAAGCCCAGGGTTTCCTGTCTAACTGATTTCCCCCATCCTCCCCAAATCTCCATTATTTAAAAAATAGCTACTGGGCATTAAGAACTGGCACACATAAACCCTTTCCCTTCTAGCTCAAGTTTAAATGGGAAGGTGGGTCACAGCATGCCTTAGGCTATGGGAGGTCACACTGCATGTGATGAGAAAACACCTTTTACCTGACGTGGGGGCCGAAGAGGCAATGCGTGGTCACAGTTCTCATATCATCTGAGTCTGTGGTCTGAAAGACAGAAACAGCAGCTATCACCTTTCAGGAGACATTTGGTACCCATGCTGCTAGAGAAAAAGTGCTTTCTTTCAAGCTGTCTCAGCACAGCAATCATCAGACAGGAAAAAAAAAAAGAAGTGAAACGCTCTCTGTGTTTACCATTTTAGGCCAGTTGCCCTAATTTGGTGGGGAAGGTATTAACTCCTTGTTCTGAAAATGTGGGTAGGTAATAGCAAAGAAAACCACAGCACTTTCTGGCATTTCTGGCAAGAAATAATTTACCATTTTGAACATTTTTAAGAGAGTCATAGAATGTTTTGGGTTGGAAAGATCTTAAACATCATCCATTTCCAAGCCCCCTGCCACACCTTCCACTAGAGGTGGAAGCTCCCTGAGTCAACATGCTCAAAGCTCCCTCCTGTCAACATTTCCAGGAATGTAGTATATTCAACTTCTCTAGCTAATTTCTCAAGACTCCTCAGTCTTATTAATCAGAAGTGCATGTTATAATGCACCAGGATTACACAAGACTTGAAGTCTAGAAAGATGAGCAGCATGTTATGATTTAACTTAGTGAATACAAAAAATTATTTTCTCAGTTGCAGGCTTCGGTGAGAAGCTTGCAGCAATTGTATTTATTAACTTACTCTTTTCAGTGGTTTACAGAATGAAGGTGTGTAATGTAACAGATATTGCTTGCTTTTCTTTGCGTTTCTTGAGGCAAAGTTGGTGTCAACCCTAAGTTTTTCCATAGCATCTCCTCATAACAAACCTGAGCAACCTGCCAACTTCTCTGGCATGGTGGGAAGTTTACACTCTCCCAAGTGGCTGCTGCACTCTGGAAGCAATCAGTAGATACAGGGCCATGAAATGAAGCTTCATGAAAGAGATGGCCTGTAGGTGGAACCTGTTGATTGGTGGTGGATTTTGCTGCTGCAGCAAATAAGGGAGATTTTCCTATGAGGCTTTCACCTATCCTCTGCTCCCTCTCGCTCACTTCTTCTGGCTGCTGGACTCCAAAAATACTTTCTCAAAGCAAAGTGATGATGCAACATCAAGAATAGGAGTAAAATTATTAACAATAGCTTTAAATAAACAGGGGAAAAGATCAGAACCAACTGTATAGCTTTGAGGCCTTCTAAAGGAAGGAAGAAAAAAAAAATATATAGAATAAGGTTAGTTAACCTTGCCACCTAAATGAACATTGTATGGACAAATATTCTGTACACACGCACCATTCAGCAGTGTGTTTAATTTGTTAAGCACAAATGGATTCAAAAAGTGAGCTCCTTTATCTTCATTAAAACTGATGAGAATGAATTGCAAGATATGGCATTATTATTCTGGCATGATTCACTTCATGTGGCAGCCTCTGAAGCATTAAGGAGCACAAATAGGCTGCAACTTGGCCACGTTAGGCTTTGCCATCACCACCTTGACAAATCTGAGCCTTTTTTTCTCTTGCACCTCAGGATGCCATAAAATAATGGCAGCCCAACAGCACCAGCAAATAAAAACATGCAGAAAGCTCTCTCATGTAAGAAGGAATTAGAGGAATTTACCTTCTATTTTCAAAAAAGATTGCCACATACGCAGTAAGCAGATGCCTACACAGCTCTTTAGTCTTTGCAAAATATTGCTTCATGTTCCTCATTTTATGGCAAAATAGGTCATAGACATTGAAACTGCTGTTTCTAGGCTTACAAGTATTTTAATTAACTTTTTCCTCATTATAAAGAGGTAGAGCTGTGTCACTTTTTGTTCTTAAGTTTTCTGTACTACATACATTTCTTTTGGGCTCTCTCTCCCTTGTGCTGTCATTGCTCACAGAGCTTTTCAAGGCTTCCTGGAAAAGGTGATTACTTGAGCCATCAGTCTAAATTAAGCCAAAAAAAAATTTAAGAGTGAGCAAAGCTTATACACAGATTGCTCCAGCCAGCAGGTGCCTGTGGGCTGGGCAAAACACCCTTGAGTTTCATAGGCATAACCATAAGCCTTACTTTGAATGTTAATACCCCAACAAAGTTCTACGAAATGCTAATGGCTTGTCGACTATGATGTCATGGCTTCAGGAAAAGGCATATATGGGACTGTTAATGAATTCGCACTACGTGGACAGAAGAGTAAAATGCTATAGCTGAAGGTAGAGACAGTTTCCAACAAACCCTTGCTTCCACGGTGGAACCTTTCAGTCTAACCCTATGTGGATGCCAAGGTCCTTAAACACAAGAGTCCAAGCAGTAGAGTGAGGCATCGGGAGTTCACCACTGCCAGAACAGCCTTCCCGTGCCACGTATGCAACCACAGCAGCAAATTATTTTTGCCCCTGGGAGAGTGCAATGGCCTGATCAACTGAAGCATCTCAGAAGATTTTGACCTAATATCTCATTAGGACAATCACCTTACCACTATTAGTTTGTGAAAAGCTGCTCCCATCTCTGGCTTTCTGGAGATGAGCTAGAGTTCACAAAGAGAGGCCTCAGAAATTATAAGTCCTAAATGCACGTGTAGAGTAGATTAAACCTCCTATATTATATTTGCTCCATTACAGCAAATCCATAGCCTTTCATGGACACAAGCAGAGTGATTGCCATTGCCAGGAAAATCCACTTATGCCAGAGGTTTATGTCCAAAAAGGAGACAAAGGAGTCCTTCATCTTTATTCGAATAAAGGGAGAGAGTCCACTGGGGCACATGCCCCTGAGGTTTTCTCTCTCGGGGTTTTGGGGGGACGCAGCCTCCCATTTATCCTAATTCCTGGCCGCATGTTGCCCTCTTCCTTTCCCCATTGGCTGAGGTGCCAGGAAGGTACAGCCTCCCTGAACTGCCTACCCCATATCCCCTCTTGAACCTGTCACTTTACCCCAAAGTTCAGAAACTCCGGCTTGTGCAGACCCTTGATGGTTTCAGGCACCAAGCTGTCTGGTCCGGTAATGAACCCGCTCCCCAAAGTCAGCAGAAACATTAAGACCCATTTCAAAGATATTAACACCCATCAAATTGTTTGTAAAGACACCAGCACACATCTTCCCTCTCACCATTTAAGAATAAGAATTCTTTTTGTGGCCAAAAATACCTCTTCCCCCAACTCTCAATTAGATCACAAATCACAGCATTTCAAATCAACAGCTAATCAACACCTCTATGTACTTTCTAGCCAGGGGTGTAACCTGATTATACATACATTCATTCATTCATTCATTCATTCATTCATTACTTAATTATCTCCTTTTTTTCAGACCTGGTGCTTTAAATCCTTGAAGCAGGAGGAGAGATGGTCTGTGTCAAGTTTTAAAGATGATCCCTACAGACTATTTCCCAGAAGTGGCACTCACCCAGCAACACTGCTCTCAGAGTTTCCTTTCTGCAGTTCCCCCTGTTGTGGGTTAGGTTTCTTAGTGCCCGTGGTGGTCATAGCTACGCCGAGGGGGAAACAGTGCTGACTGCTTGGGGAGCTTCTGTCATTGTGTTGTAGTTTGTTCTGTTCTGTTATAGGTATATTTATAGCAAAGAACTGTTATCCCTTTTCCTACGCTTTTGCTTGGAAGCCCCATAATTTTCAAAGTTACAAAATTTGGAGGAAGGGGTCTTCTTTCCATTCCAGGAAGGTTCCTGCCTTCCTTGGGAGACATTTGTCTTTTAAACCAAGACACTCCCCCATCTGTGATTTGGGTCTAGAGAGGGTAGATTCCTCTGGTATACCAGGTCCAGCTTTCATCAAAGAATAAATTCAAGACCCTTAAATCAAGTGCCTCTGGGGATCTGGTTAATTTTGCTGTTGAGAGAGCAGGTGTCCCCAAGAGATCCTGGTATCAGATCTTCACTAGCTTCTCCACTCATTTCTTTTTCCTTTTCCTTCAGTTTTGCTAAACTCCAAATAGTCACCCCTTATCCTGGTGTGTCCTGCTGGTGCAAGCTGTGACCTCTTTTTAATGTACTGTCGAGGAGGGATGGGGAGGCAATCAATCCCAGTGTATTGGTTATTAGATTCTGACGAACCAAAGGCTTTTCCTGGCATTTTGATCACAGGAGACAGCTCTGTTCTTCTTCAGTGGAGCTTATAAATATGGGAATAAGGAAAACTTCAGAAACAAGAGGCAGAGAGAAGCGAACAGGCTGGCTCTGACCTTGGGGTGGATACTCACTCGCACACTAGCTTTTCTGGTATTAAATCTGTAAATAGACGTATATATCCAGGGCAAGGTTTTTTCTTTGTGTGTTTGCTTTCTAAAACAAATGGGTAGACAAACCAGATTATCTTTTGTGTGTCTGGCCACCTCACAGCTTTTTAGGAAGAGATTTGCATATTAAAGTGTCCTCTGTGCTGAAAAACTTGTAGCTTCTCCCTTGGCACCTCTGGGTGAAGATCTTGGGCACCAAGGAAGAGATGAAGGTTTTATGTTGCCAGGTCTGTCCGCAGAGGGATAGAGAGTGAATGATGGGACAGGGGGAGCACAGAAACCCCCCATTCTCTGAGGCAAAAGAGCAGGCAGGCACACAGATTAATTTAGAGAAATTAATGCTTGGCTCACCAAAAGAACTCAAGGCATCACTGAATACTTGCAGGGGGGAACCCATGCTGGGGAGCTTTAATTAAACTAAGCAGCTGTCAAAAAAGGGTAGCAAAAAAACGGATAAAAAATGTGCAGCGTCAATGAGTTACTAATAAAAACCCTCACCTGAAATCTCACCAGGGATGAAGTCCTTGCCTGCTGTTGCAGAATGCCCAGCTCCTCATCCTCCCTATCAGCTGATTTAGGATGAGAAGATCTCACCCTGAAGCACGGGAAATCAGCGTGCCAGAAGGGATTCATGCTCTTGCTGGAAGAGAGAGAAATTACACGGCTAGGAAGCCGGCTTTCCTCTCATTGCACCAGTGCTGGCTGATGGACAGGTCTTCTGGTGCTGCCTCGCCTTGGCTGGGAGCAAGGTGCCAGAATCACTCCATCTTGTGTTTTGGAGAGTACAGAAATGGATTTTTCTTGAAACTATCTCCTTTCAGACAGCGCAACTCAGCTCTCTCCAGACTGTATAATTTTTCCCCAGGCTTCTCTGGACAGTGTTGTGGTATTTTGCTTGGCACCAGGATTTTGCTGCCCTTTCCCTGCTGACTTTCTGAAGTTGGACCTTCTTGCTCTGCTCTTGTTTGGAACCCCAGTCTGAAAACTTTAAGCACTGGCTTTGCTGTTAATTTCATTATTTTTTATGGTCAGTGCTGAATTAATGCATTTTTATCTGAAAAGCTGCCTCCTTTACTTAAGTAAGAGTGGGGGAACCTCAAAAATCTTAAAAATAAAGCCTCATATCATAAAATAAGCAGACACATTCAAATGTGAGTCCTCTTTTTTTCACAATATCTATCATTCAGCAGCAAACTGTATGCTTTACACTACAGCACATTGCAGCTCCTAAATGAACCTGAGGATTTCATGATTCCTCATGAGAGGGGTTTGTCATATGAATGTTTGAGACAAGCCTAAAATATCAATGGGTGGATCATTGCAAGTGAATATTTTACCTCTGCAAAAGGTGCAAAGCATCATCGACCCCAGCTCACGGTGCCTGACTGCTGGGGAAGGTTATCTAGGATACTGGCAGGAGTATATGGAATAAAGATTTTCAGAGGAGAAGGTTCAAAATTAATTTCAGGGTTGTTTTTCTGATCTTCATAATTACAGGGGGATAAGTTCAGACACAGGTGGTTCAGAGGCACCCCTTCTGGGGTTGAAAACCAATAGGCAGATGACAAATCACTGGCAGCAGTGTTTCCTGGCCCACGAAAACGCTCGT
The DNA here is from genome assembly GCA_013397845.1 of Melanocharis versteri. NCBI lineage: Eukaryota > Metazoa > Chordata > Aves > Passeriformes > Melanocharitidae > Melanocharis > Melanocharis versteri. The sequence continues at coordinate 264,878 of VZTG01009135.1, forward strand.
GCAAGGGAGGCCAAGCATGAACTCGCTTCCTCTATTCTGCACTGCCATGCCAGCTCTGAAGACTGAGAGCCCAGAGGATGCAGACCACGGCCCTCAGTACTGGGCATTGCAATGTGCTTGCTGATGGTCCTTGAAGCAGCACATGAACCTGTAATGTGATGCACGTCAAAAGTCAGTGTGAAGTGAGGTTTCTTCCCCCACCGTGTGGACTAGTGACAATGCACACTTGAAGTCACTCTTGCTGTGATGGGGCATGTTGGAGCCAAGGGGACCTGCTCCTCAGCCAGGTACCTGCCAGGTACCTGCTCCTCAGCCACTCACCTCCACAAGGTCTGTGCTTCGCATATTGCCAATCCATGAGAACTTTTAAATAATCATTGTTTGAGGGAAGGATAATTACTAGCTCTTAGTTTGCCCACTGACATCAATGCTATCAAAGAAGCCTAAACACACGCTCCCTTTTCTGAGGAATTATCACACTGTAACACAATACCTTTGGCTCTTATTGATCCACTCATTGGGGATTATGCAGAGCTGTTGACAGATAAGACTGAAAATATGAAACAGCCACCTTGAAGTGCTTGTACCATACAAAGCCTTTATTGGATACCAATCTAAACATTCAGACTGCTCCTCGCAGATAACCTAATACTTTTCTATGTTAACACTCCACAATAAAAGGAATCAATTATATCTATCAGTCCATGTAGATTTGGTGCTGCGTTTTTGGAAGCTTAGTCTTATTCCTTCATTATTGAGCAAGCACTGAAACATTTCAGTAGAAGCAATTTACCATTACATAATGCAAAACCTCATATATGTTTGGCTTCAGCCATCCTCTGTGTTGTTCTTTTGTGGAGGTTGGATTAATAAATATTTTTCCCTATCACTGTGAATTAATTATATAAAGCAGCCCTGACACAGAAATCCAATCTGTACTTTCACAAATAGAGCATTCTTTTTACTGTGTATAAGGAAAAACCAAAAAAGAAAATAAGCAATTTTCAATTAGCAAAATTCAATTAGCAAAAAACAAAAGTCAGATGTAAATATTTCATATTTTCATTTTCCTCGAATTAACTGTGACTCTTCCCTTTTTAATAAGCTACAGAATAATTGTCACAGCAACAGTGGCAGCTCATTGAGGGAACTAGAATTGAGATACAGTCCTAGCTGTGCGGAGGGGGCTGCAGCAGTGTCATAGGTTGGTGGGATTGGAGTGATGGTCCAGCCAGGCTGTGAACACAAGCAGCCCACAAAAAAAGGTGTCAGTAAGATTTCAGAGCAGTGTTTGGGGCAGTGGATGCTGCTCCTTGTCCTCCCAGGTCTTCTTACCTTGATCTCCTTTTTCCTTAGAGAGATCTGTCACTCTCTCTGCATCGTAATACATGTCCCTGCAAAGCTTCTTCCGTGGTGGGTCAGCCCCTTGAATTAGCCACCGCCTCCTTCTCGGATGAGGACTCTGCCTACAGAGGCAGATTGGAAGGCGGGACAGAAGTGTAAGCTCTGCCCTTTCTTCTAGAAAAGAGGCGGGCCAAGGCAGGGCAGAGACGCTGTACCCACCCACCCTTCCAGGAGTTGCTATCTTCTTCGGTTTGCGGTTGGTCAGTTGTGTTTGTACCCTCCCCTTAGTTGTTTCTACCGGCTGTTGAGTTTGTGGACCCTCCCCTCAGATCCTCTCCCACTGGCTGTTACCCTTGACCCCTCCCAGTTTTCCCTCCCCTTAAAAGCTGTTGCACGGAGCGTCCGGCGGAGTTTTCCCTCCACTGTTTTCCTTCCCGGACCCCTCGACCCTCGTTGGAATAAACGGGGAACGCGGGGAGACCGCCTCTTGCAGCCTTTCACCTCTGCCTCTTCATTCCACCGGCGCCTAGTGGGTCCTCCTTGGGGGCAACCCCACCTCGGTGCGATCCATCCGCACACTCCTGAGAGCAGCGCCACAGGTCATGGACAGCTTCGGGGCTCAGGGTTGACGCCCTAGTGGAAAATCCCTCGGGTTGGCTGAGAGACTGGGCGGGCAAACCGCAACATTCTTCAGTACTGTGTAGACGTACAGTCCGAAGAAGGTTTCTCCTTCTCACGAACTCTGTAAGAAAACAAAATAAACTAAAACATTCTTTTCTCTTTCTAATCTTATGTTTTGCTAACTGGAGCTCCAAAGTTTCAACCAATCCCCCTGAGGGGTGGAATAACACTGTCCAATCACTATTATGTAGATATCTCTATATAAAAGTTAGAATCAAAATAAAGACACTTCACTTCTACTTTCTACAACTTGATGTGAGTTTGCTCTTTCTATTGCTGCCAGCAGCGACAGTACTGGTCTGCCAAGAAGAGGTGAAAAAGACAGTGAATTTAAGCAAAAACCTTCAATAACACATACCTGCTTTTCCAGTTGATGGGGCAGAAAGGACACAGACAACAATGGAAAGAATGCTCTTTTTTTACTATTAATATCATGGCAACACAGCAAAAAAAAGACACATTTAATAAAAAAAAAAGCTTACTCTGCACTCAGTTTCAGCAACAAACAAAATAAGGAATATACCCAATCATTACTATACGAGGAAGAGAATTGTGGTTGAGAAAGATACATCACCAATTGCTCTAATACATTATCACCATCCAGATCCGGAGTTGCTGGGGAGCCCCTGTTGCAGCGACAATTTGGAGAATTTACTTAGGAACTGGGAGGTCCTAGCAGTGCTTCCACTCCTAAGTTGCTGCAAGAGGGTTCAGCTTTTAGAGACACAAATCAGCAAGTCAGAATGATGTGCATATCTTTTTCTTTCTGCAGAAACATCTGGTGGTACACTTCACAAAGCACCCAGACCAGGGCTTGGCCCAAGTCCAGGCCATGGTTGGGAGGGTTTCTCAAAGTATCTTGCAGACAAACATTTGGTGATACCGGTTGGGAGAGTTTCTTAACATATCTTGCAGACGATTACACAAGATCATGCAAAGATCTCTAGAGCATCTGGTTTGGTGTTAAAACAGCTGGCATAAGTGGTTTGGTGAGTCTGTAAACAAGGTTCATCTGTTTTTACATAACTAGTATAGGTGGTATTAGTTATATAATGTACAGGACTCATCTGTAAGTCAGCTCTGGCTCAGACCTGTTGTCCAGACCCTAGCACTTCAAAACCCCATTTTAAAAACTAATCAGAACAGAAGTTTTCAGATTCCCTGGAGAACTTGGCATATGTCCCCAAGGTCAGCATGAGAGGACCTGGGTTTTTTCTTTTAAACACAAATATGCTAGAATGCAGTATGGGTTTATCTAGTTTTATGAAGGATGTTTTCAGCTTTTAAAAAAACTTTGTAGGGGAAAACTGTACCTTGACTTTGGATTAAAAAATCAGCCTTCTCAATCAAAAATTCTTTTTGAAAACAAATTGTGTTTCTACAGTGCGTTTTCTCACAAATATTTTGTACACAAGAAAACTCTGAGTAGTTCTCTGTGGGTTGCTTTTATACTGTGTCTAGTGGCATATTGCTAATTCCAAGCACACATAAAAACCCATGAGCTAGATATCCAAACCACCAAAAGACGATCTAAAAAAAGTTGAAATAAAAAAAAATACAGTAGTAATTATATTTGCCATATAGTTTCTGATTTTTTTTTTGTTTATTTTAGTATTGTTTCCCAGTCTTTTTCTGTAAACATGAAGGGCATAAACCTGGAAGGAGCAGGAGGGACACTTATGTTTTGGCATCTAGAAGATAATGATAGTCAGGCTTCTGAGGGGCGATCTAGCCATTGTTTTCTAGGGGTTTTATATTTCTCAGCCATCTTTACTCTTCTCTCGCCTCTGTTAGAAGAAGATGTCAAAAATCTGGGTTGTTTTCCAGGCTGCTTTTTCACATTAGTGAGGACAGCAACATCAAGTCCTTCCGCTCTTTCGTGATGACCACTGACTGGTTTCTCTCAAACTTAGCTGTAGCCAAGGCTGCTGGCAGGAGCTTGCACTTCCAAGGGAGCAGGGTAATTCCTCCAAAGCCTTCCTTGCCACTAGCACAGCCTGCTCAGCACCGCGTTCTCACACTCTGTGGTTTTGCTAATTGCTTCTTTGCTTCCATCTTATTCACAAAGATTTAAAGACTCTCCTTCCTCCCTTCGGAGGTTGGAAATAGAGAACCGTGCTCAGCTTTTAAGGTGTGTCTGAAATCTTTCAGGCTTTACCTTCTGTCAACCACTGAATGCATCAAGCTCTTAGTGCCAGCAAACATACTCGGTCATCACCAGAAAACAGTGATGGTGAGCAGAACATCAAGATGTAAGAATGAGAAAAGATGAATATCAGACAAACATATGCATCTGTAAGAACAACATTGCACTAAAGAAAATGTCAGGGAGACTCAATGAAGTGTTAACAAAAATGATTTTTCAGGCTTTACTGAGTTAAGCAAAAAACAATTTGAAAACAAGGCCAAGGAGTCATCAATACAATAATAATTTTGTAATTCTCTCTGAGAGCCTGAGAGAATGGCTTTGCAAGAACTCTGCATCCCAGAGCTTTTCAGCAGGTTGTTGGCAGAATATCCTAAATCCTACCAATGAGAAACCTGAGGCCCTGGTCAGTAACTGATAGGAATATAATATGCTTGCTCTTTGGAAACCCTACTTCAGAATTGAAAGAAAGAAAAGGTGAAAATAATGCTTTTCGTAACATCATCTGCAGCAGGCCATGCATGGAATGGAATGGAATGGAATGGAATGGAATGGAATGGAATGGAATGGAATAGAATGGAATGGAATGGAATGGAACAGTGTTTTCAGTTGGAAGTGACCTACAATGGAGGCATAATGTAAAGAAGATTATCTCAGAACAAAGAAGGAAATTTCCTAGTAAAGTTAGCAACGTGGAAAGGACTTTTTCCTCTTCAAAACTCTCTGCCATGCTACAGCATTTTCCCACTAATTTCTATTGGCGTTTCAGTGCCACTTAAATTAAACTACGAAAACAAAACGTAACTGCAAACTAATATATTTGCTCATATCCTCCTAGCTTTTTAAAAGTATGAAATGGAAGACATGAAAATTACTAGGAGATAATCAAATTACAGTATCCCTTTTCATACAAATAAGGATTCCACTTGGGAATGAAAACCAACATATTTTGATGTTCTTAAAATTGCTATAGCTCTTTGCAAATTTTGCGTGCTTTTTTATGTCTCCATTGATTATATAATATCTTTAAGATGCAGAATGTTTTCTCAGAAAAATGTTGACTTTTCTGAACCATTTGCCTTCTCCGGGAAAACAAAACTTTTTCTGGTGCAAATCTGGCCTATTTGAAAACATCAAACACCAAAGAAGACATGAGTGGCAGAGGTAAGAAAGGAACACAGACAATGTATAGGCTTTTAAGCTGTGTTCAGTACATTTCAAGTTCTTGTCTAATTTTATACTGCTGTAAAGCAGAGGACACTAATGGTGTCCTCCAGCAATTCATGGAATTACATTTATATGAGCAAAAGGAGGAAGAAAACAAACTGCTAAAGCAGCTACAAAGAAACAAGATGGGTGTCCAGGTCTGAGGGCAGAGGCATTTGTGACGAATTGGGCAAAGGAGAGAATTGATAAGAGGATATATATTTGCAAGAATGGAAACATAGAGATGACTACTGCGACCACTGCTGGAATGTCTAAGGAGAAAGGCAGCCTTTGTAGAGAGAAGGGGTCAAAGTGCCTCCTGCAAAACTTTACCATCTGTCTGCAAAGCCAAAATTATTAAATTGTCTATGTGATTAAGAGCTGCTATGCAAATTTGAATATTGGCGAAACAAAACTGTGGGATAAGAATCAGTTGCTAGTTTACGTAATGTCATGACATCAACAATATTTGTCACTAACATTTGGCACTTGCCTGTTCACCTTGGGATTCATTTTCAGCAGATCTGTGTTCCTTTCTGAGCGTTATGTCTCTCTGTGATTTTGAGAGGGGTGAGCCCAGAGAAGTCACTGTTGACTTCTCTGCAGATGGCTTTGCGCCTGCAGTGTTGGCCATTGAATCTGTGTTTCTCAGCCACTCTGCTGGGCCTTGCAGCATCCCCAAGACCTCTGACCAACCTCCCTACAAAGACGGTGTCTGCTTATCCTCGTGCATACACCAGCTGGGATATGAATGTTGCACTGGGCTCACTGCAGAGTGCTTAAATACAGGCAGGAACTGTGTGTATTCTTCTGAGGAGGGGAAACAAAGTTGCCTGACTTCGCCCTCTGCTGCTTGCAGGAAAGCAACCTAGCATTGGCTGTACTGCAAAAGTGAGGAAGCAAACCAGCCAAGAGCTAAATGATAGGGCTGCTGCAGCATCCTAGAAACCACTGGTAAATGCCAGGTGCAAGAGATCTCAGACCTACACCTGGAAATTGTGTGGTTGGAGATGAGTTTCAGTTTTGCGAGTGCAGTGCCGGATGTGATAGGGCCATGGAGTGGGTCAAGGCTGCTAGGCAGAGACTACACACTCCATACTTCTATAATTCATTTCACATCTCATTTCCTGAAAATGAGACCATAAAGTGCAAGTGTTTTTTCTCACAGGGCTCACTGATTACTCCCTATTAATTGCATTTGTGTTGTTTCAGTATTTTTAAGCCCTGAGAAGCCGGATTTTGTTACATGACACTCTCGTGCTGATAGTACCTGAATCTTTATAGTATTTTCCCAGCTGCAAGGAGTTTATAGTCTGTGGGAATGAAATGCCACCCAAATGCTTCAAAACTTTGGAGCAAGGATGAGTTTTGCTATCAAGTGTGCTTTTTCTGAAGTATGAACCAATGTTTTGATCAGCAAAATCCCAACAGGAATGTAAAGAGAATACTAGGCTCAGCATGCTGCAGGACATCCAGAGGGAAAGCTTTGTGCAGCGCTCACGGAAGTCTCTCTGGCTGATGTGCTGTGGTGAATAGTACAAAGAATAAAAAAAAATCATACTTTCTCCTTCCTTCTACAAGCATCAATGTGGCCCTGATGATCCAGGTAAGTATACAACAAAAAGCAGCAATTTCTACACAGCTTTCTGGTGAGAGGTGTCAAACCATCCTTCTCTACTAGATATGCATTTTTTTTTAACTGAGATTTACATTTTCACTCCTCGTGCTTTGTAGTTGCCACCACAAAATCTCGATGTTACTCTTATGCCACCCTGGCTAAGACATGTCCCATCATAGTGACATTGGTGCCATCAGTGATTGTGAGAATAATCCTGGTTTAAGACTTCAAGTTCATTTTTACAACTGCACCATTGTTCTGGGTTTGATTTTTCAGTGAATTTTCTCCCACCTGCTATCTGGAGGAAGGACAATGCGTTGCCTGAGAGACAAATGGGGGCAATCAGAAAACAAAAGATATAATGTCACAACATTCCATTGAAATTGCCCTGGCTGGGGGCAGGTTGCAGGTGATACTGCAAGAAAAAAGGTGAGGGGGCTACTGCCCTTGCTCTTGAAAACAGCTATGAATCAATGAAAAAGGATCCTCAAAGTCGTTCTTCAGCTTTTTAATCTAATTTTGCCTTTGCATTTGGTAGGGAGAAGAACTCTTCCTCCTTCCCTCATGTGGTTTTCCCAGAGGACAGGATTTCATCTAAAAGGAAGTATGAGCATGCATGCTGCTAGGTTGGATGAGGAGAGTGTCTTCATCACCTGTGACACCAGCAGCAGACAATACACCAGCACGCACACTCTTTTTTGCTGACACCTTGCAAATGAAAGGACAGGGATGTTGGAGAGGGAACATGCGAGCAAAGCTGGAGCACTTCTGACTCACCTGAGATGACACTGAGCTAAGGTTAGACTGGGTGAAGGAGTGGAGAGCAGTTACAGGTACAAATCAATATCCAAACACCTGGCTTTAAAGCAGGCTGGTCTCACTATAAAGTATTCATATGGCAATATGTGGAAACCTAATTCAAAACACAAGACCCTTCCAACCACATCAGTTCTGCAAGTCTGTGACTATCACAGGATTTCTCTCCCTGCTGCGGCCCTGGGCATATCATCCTTTGTCCCTAAGGCTGATACACCATGAGCTGTGTCTCTGCTCCATTTTGGGAGTTCAGTCGTACTGAAGAAAAAGCAAGAAATCTAAATGAACCCCAGGATGGTGACAGTTGGTCTGCTGAAAAAGAAGTAGTTCACTCTACACCAGTCCCACAGTGGCGTTTGCACATTTGAGGATGCACTGGCGCCACCAAGGGATACGTCTGGATGTGAAGTTCTCCAAGCACAAAGGCATTTAAAGAAAACTGACCCAATGGCTGAGAATTGTTTTCCAGACATATATTTATCTTTCCTTGGCTTGTTAGGAAGACCACTAGGGTGCTTTTCTTTTGTGGCAAGGCCATGCCTTGCCACATGCACTCGGCAAAGGAATTCTCAGCCAAGGCACTGCAGGACTGAGAAACATTTGGTGCTGCAAGTAAAAAGGAGAAACATCAAAACCTACATCTTGGTGAAGCCCATCTGATGATGCCTCCTGGTTCCCTGATTAATCTGCTACCCTGGAATGTCATCTCTCACATGCTCTTGGTTTTTTCCAGTTTTGCTTTTAGAATCATAGAATAATTTGGGATGGAAAAGACCTTTAAGATCATAAAATACAACCATTACCCTAGCCCTGCCGAGTCCACCACAAAACCTCTTCCCCAACTGCCACACATACACATTTTTAATTACCTCCAGAATATTTTCCCCATGTTTTTTCCTTCATTTGACCTGTTTACAGTCTTTTAAAGTTAGTATCAGAGAACAGATTTAAAGTTACTTTTTAAGCAGAATAAAAAGCTTTTTTGAAAAAAGCAAAATTTTTTGAGGAAAAAATAAAACTTTTATTCTTCCCCATCTATTTGTCAATTGCCTACTGAAAGTGAGTATTTTCGGTGTTCCTGAATATATCATCCTGGAGGGAAAAAACAGACAAATATATCTATTTCATACAATTTATTTTAACACCACGTCTTTTATGTTTATAGCTTTACCAATTACAGTGCTCAGCACAGAGGAGCAACATCACACCTATGGTCTGCACCAGGGCAACCTGGAGACATCTTAGCCATGCACAGAAAAACCTTAAGAGCCAGATTTGTCCAGAGTAACTAAGATTCCCAAAGAAAACCTGCAAAACAAGTAAATTTTCTTGGATCATTTATTTTCTCTTTGCCTGCTTTCTCCGAACACTGTCATAAATGCCTTGGGCATTATGTAAGGGTGGACTTCCGTAGGAGCTCAGGGCAGAGTTCAGCACATAGATGCTCCTTCTTCCTTGTAGATCTGAAACCTTCCTTCTATATTCCTTTCTCCCACTGCCAATATTTTTTTCTTTTATTTAAACAAATTATCAGCTATGCATTCTAATGAAGAACAATGATTCATGAGCAAGAGGTGTCTGGGACTGCGCTAAGGGAGCAGCATTACTTTGCTGTATCACGTGCCAAAATAGCATTTATTAACCATCTCTGCTGAGGCCTCAAGACCTCAAAGCTGGATTCTATGGCTGGCACACCAGAAGGAGAAACAAGAAAAATCCCACCATTAATTAAACATTTACAAAATACGTATTAAATTTTAACTTCCCCTGATGCAAAAGATAATGGAGGAGGATTGTTGGGATTGTTGGGTTTGGGTTTTTTAATTTGGATTTGTTCGGATTTAAAGACTGTTATTATGAGACTCAAGTTCAATAAGAAATGCTTTGGTGTTTTTAATTTATTTTAAGGAAACTCTACAGGCATAATGAAAAGTTTTAATCTTATTTCAGAGAAAAAAATCACAGCTAAGAAGGTCAATATGGCTTGATGACAGCATTGATTTTTGGAATATTACTGATGAACATACTGAATTTTTTTTAAGATAACTTCCATCCCTTCAAGACCTCTGTCAGGTATCATTTGATTGGTAAATACCTACTCTAAATTAAACTCACACAGTAATTACAGTGCCTCATCACAATTTATTGAAAAATTATTCAAAATTATTAAGCAAGTAATAAATTTTCTTCTACTTCACATTTGGGACTAGACTTTTGTTTGCAATGTTACAGGGCACAAGAGATCCCTGAAGTGCAAACTTGGTCCAACTGAACTTCAAGTGTTTTGAATATTGATTTGCAGGGGGCAACAATTTTCACGCTGGTTTTTAAATCAAACTCCTTTGACAAACTGGGTCTTTCTTGCCTGCAAATTGAGGCTCATAGTTTGCTGTCTGTCTCTCATCGTCTTACTGTAATTAATGCTTTGCAAGCACTTAGAAAACTTTCATTGAAAGGGTTGGGGTGTTTAATTACTCATTACTGTATTGCCCAGAGAGAACACCAAGCTTGGAGCAGGGATCACCGCTACAGAATAGCTGTTTGATAAATCTGTTTCACTGATTTTTGTTTTCCTTTATGGAAAAAAAAATTGGGAGTGGCCTTCTGCAGGGGCAGGAGTGAGAATGAGCTTGCAGCCGGTGTGGAGGGCTCACTCAAAAGGACAGATCAGCTATTACTCAAACACCTTTAGTTTCAGCCTACTCTGGTCTGTGTGTGGGGACAGATGGGCTGACTTGCCTTAGCCTCACTTTACCAGCAGAACCAGCCATTTTCCATTAGTACAGCAACACTGTCAACAAAACAGCCTGCTTATTTCATCTCCCACTCAGCCCTTCCATGGCTCATTTAAGTGATTTCACACTACTATTGCATGGGAAACAGATTTGCATCTGTAACTTTGAAGGGAAGGAAAGATAAAAGTTTCATTTCCCAATGGCAAAGCAGCCCTCACTCAACAGGTACGCCTTGTTAACAGCTTTCACTAAAGAGAAATCCCAGCTGTGGCTCTCTTCAGTTATCCTGTGGTGATGGATACAGATTGAAGACGGTCTGACTTATTCATGGTAAATAACACCTATGACTGCAACGACTCTAAATAATCCTGTCCTCCAAAGCGTACGGCCTTCAGAAATGCTGTCTGAGAGATGAGGCCCAGCTAAAGTAAATGAGTATCATGCCATTTTGGGGGACTTAGTAACACCAAATATTACAGAAGATGATCTATTAGCTTAAGAAGTAGACGCAGTGCCACGTAATTAAATTCTTGGCCATAACCATAATTTTAAAAGGTGTTAATGAACACTAAATCACGTTAAAAAGCTATTCTTGTATCTTTATACAGCAAAGGAGGTGCCAGTGATTGCTGCAAATTTTCAGAAATAAATAGTATCTTTGTTGGGTTTGTTATGGTTTTTTTCTCAGCAGACAAGTGGCAGAGGCTCCAAAGACATCTGCCGGCATGCTTGCAGATGCTTGGGGTTTGTCCTGCAAATTCCCCCTGGTTGTCATTCTGGTGCAAGGAATGGCTTTTTGCCTGAAAAAAAAGCTTATACAAGAAAAAGGATCTCAAGCACAGATGTGCTTGTGAATCTCCTTTGCTGGACTCCACCAGGATGTTCCATGGTGGGGACACATGGAGTCCCTGGATTAAGAGGCTTGAATGGAGCTTTTGCAAAGGAAGTCCTGATGCTGAGATTACTCCTTTTCTCATGAGCACCTGCTAATACTCTCACCCCTCCAAATATGATTGCTTTGGAAGCCCCATGCCCCGGATATTTCCTGTCCTGCCTGTGCACCCAAAAGATGCACAACCTCAGAATGGCCCCACGTCATGCTGAGATGGTCACGGGCCACCTCGACGGACCAACCTGCACACGGGGAGAGGACCCTCGTGGGGTGGGTTTGCAGAAGCTGCTCTTCCTGCAAGAGACCAACCAGAGTCTTCACTGCCAGGAGCAAAATGAAACCATTGCTTGAGACACATGGAAGATGAGACTGCAGGATCACCCCAGAGCCAGTGAGCCCTCTGCAGGCAGGCAGCTGTGTGCCATTACTCTCTCACACGTAACTTGAAGCAAGGCTTGGGGCAGAGTTTGAGTGCAGCATTTCAGAAGCAAAAATCATTCCCTTTTTCCAGCCAAAAGCTGGCAGATACTGGAGACACATGAGAGTTGCCACTTTGCTGCAAAGGGAAACCACTAATATCTGCACATCTTTGAGGTTCAGGAAGGGTAGATGAAGCATATCAGAAACAAAAAAAAACCACAGTAGTCCATATTGTCTAACTCCCTGCCATTCTCTCAATTTACCTGAAATAATTCCTGTTCCACACATAAATGCATACATATGTAAAATGTACCTTATTACTTGGCGTTGCAGTCCACTGTACAAGCACTTGTCAATTTGAATTAGAAACTCTCCACAAAGTGCTAGGCAGGAATTTAGCAATTTAGCTCATAAAGGAGAAAAAAAATTGTCACACTTTATGCAGTGCTATTTTCCAATCATAAAAGGTAAACGTTCCTAACCACTTTCAAAACTAAATCTCATGGAGAGGAATGCACAGAGGATCAGGTCCTGGTGCTCATCTCACCAAAAATGGTCACTCCTCTCTCACATACCAAACTGGATGAATTGTCTTTAATACAATCATTATGAATTAACTTTTCATTGACTTCAGGATTTGAGACGTAAATTAGTCTATGCCTGTGAGAAGTAGCACTGCATCAGACAAATGGTTTCCATGTCACCCTGAGATGCCTGCAACATATCTTGTAGCTGCTTATGCTCAAGCTTCCACTTTCCCCTGGAAGTGCTTGGATTTCCCAGCTTTATAATCTGCATTACTCCAGTGAACAGACATTGGATAAGAGAGAAAGACTTTTGGAGCAAAGCCAAACACTCTGTGATCTTACGGGGCAAAATCAGAATTACCTGCATGGGCCTCCCTTTCCCAAGCTACATGAGAAGAGAAGAAAAGAAAAGAGGATCCGCAGAGGAGACTGGCATAGTAAGGGAAAGCAGTATTTCCCTAGAGCAAAACTAGTCCTAGGTCTATCAAGCAATTATGCTCATCTTTTAGTCTAACTCATGCTCATCTTTTCATTCACATTGAGAAAAGAGATTTTTGTCAGACTTTGCGACACTTTTTTCTCTTTTTGATAAATGTGTTCACAGGAAACTTCATCTTTTAAAAGATGGTTAATTCCCTAATTAAGCATTTTCTCCCTCTCTCATCAGTAACAGTGAAAATATATCAAGAAAAATTCCCTGTACAAGATGCCTGGCAATGGCAGCTTTTCTTTCTAAATCCCCTGGACAAATTCAGTTAACTGCAGTAAGAATATGAGAAATAACATCTGAGGCCCCTCTGGCCTTGCAGCCAGGGATGAGAGATGTCTCTTCTCTTTGTAATGTTTTCTATCTGCTCCTTTTGATCATAGAGAGAATAGGGAGAAGCACATAGTGGAAGTGAACTGTAACTTGCACCCTGCATGAGACTCCACTTCTAAATTTAGGGAAAAACAGAGGGAAAAAATAGGAGTGCTTATTAAAAGTAGAGTTTGCAGTGGCAAGCAGATGCCTGACAGGGCAAATGGATGTGGGCAGTCCATGAGCTTGATGATTTGGTGCTGGAAGAGGGAAGAGCTTCAGTGGTTTGCATTTTCCCTTGTCTCACTTTTGGTTTACAGCAGGTAGCAGTTGCTCTTGCCTAATGTAGCACATTAGGACAAGCAATGGGACTGAATCTATGCTTAAGATATCAGCATTTTCATAAGTCACAAGCTGCCTAATAAACCTCTCTTTTGTTTAATTTTGCTGCATAAATAATTCGAATTAGATATTTCATGGAATGAGAAATAAGTCATTTGCCTTTGAGACTTTGGGAAACATCATGAAAATTTTTCACCATCTCTGGGAGCATGATACTTCTGTGAAAAGGCTCCTGGTCAATCCCTCCTGGTTGGCCATTCCCAGGTCATTTCTCAACAAAGGCAAAGAGGGAAGCTGCTGCCGAGTCACAACCAGGATTTGGGTTTCTCCTGTGATGCAACTGTTCAGCCCCATGGAAGCTCTTTCTGCACCTACCAATGCTCAATTGGTCCCTAACATGCCTTACAGTGGCCAGAGAAACCTGCCCTGGGCACTAATAATATACCCAAATGCCCCAGCCCCACTTGCTGTATCAGGACAATATTTTTGCTCTGATCATGAAACTGGGTGCTGTGCATGTCCTGGACACCTGTCATCTGCCTGCAAATCCTCCCCAGCAACAATCTTGTATATACAATCCTTCCCTTTTACATCTCAAGACATATTTTTATTTAGCACCAAGAACAAGCTCTGCTCCCAGCTGCCTTTCCCCATGCAGAAGCCAAAGTTCAGCTAGAGAGCCATAAGACACAGCTGCACAGAGGAAACACCACAAAGACATATAAGCAACATGACAGTTGGTGAATATTCTCTAATTATGCTGAAAAGAGATGAAAAGCCCACACTAGCAGACATTTGGCTGCATCGCCATGGTGCTAATTGGCTGCAATTAATGAGATGGCAGCACTGATGCTAGAAAGAACCCAGGCCAGAAAGGAATATCAGTGATTAGATAAAAATTAAGGTAAACCCAGAAGAACATCTCCCCAACACAACTTACACTCTGCAGCCAGCCTTGGAAAGGCTTGCCAGGAGAGGGGCAGGAAAATGTGAAAGACAAGTCCCAAAATTCACAGTGATGCTTCAAAACTGACCAGAAAAGTCAGAGGTTGTCCACCAACTCCATGCACACCATAAAACCCCATGGCAGGTGGCAGGCGTAGGTCTGAAAATGAGTAGTACACTCAGGCTGTTAATGTTGTAAGAGACAATTCATATGGATTTATTTGCTGCCAATATCTGTAAGGTGATGCAGAGAGAGAGGATAGACAACACCTTTGAAGGGCCAAGAGCTGGAGGCGCATGGGACCTACACTGAGATCAAGAACTATCCAAGAGGGAGCAGTTTCACACAGGCAGCACAGCTTATCAACTTCAACAAAATCTTTGTCCTGCAAGAAGCAAACACTTGGCCAAGAGCAGGGATTCAGATTGGAATGAGCAGCCTTAGCTCAGCTCTCATCCTGTTCCTTTACTGAATCAAATTCAAAAACCCCCACAAACCAGGAAGCAACATAACATAAATGGGATTGAACTGCCACACAAATTGTTTCCAAGGAAATGTTAATGTCTGATCCAAAGCTCTGGAGTCAGTTGTCATCTTCTCACTGTTCCTAACAGCCTTTAGATCTGTTTAGATATGTATAACATATCTTGTCTATTTTTTTGTCCACATAGAAAGCTATAAAAAGCCAAGAGAAATCCATTAATTTTAAACAACAATAGAGGAATAATGCTCACTCTCTTCGCAACTGTTGTGGGGACTGGTAGTAGTTTCATTTAAAAGATGTAAGTCCTGTGTTAACCACAGAGTAGTTGTTGATGCATCGGCAAAAATGCCTGGCTCTCAGAAATAATTTGCATTTGTGTAACTCTCACTCTTTCAGCTCAAAAGGTAAGGTTCTTAGCATGTCAGATTTGTACGGGAGTCATGTATATGGATATGTACGAATAAAAGAACAAAAGAAACTAAAATCCTAACCAACTAGTCAAAGTTCTATTATATTAAAAATCTATGGCTTGATTTGCTTCTCAATTTGCCCTAAGGGAAATGCAATTACTAATCATCCATTCATCGAGTGAGCCCTGAGTTTATCTTGTTGCCTTCCCTGGGATACCCATGGCTCACAGATTTAGGTGTGTCCTTTCTGGGAGCAGGAAGGCATCTAGATGAGAGTAACACTAAGCAACAGTATAATCTCCTGCCTCTTCTTCCTCTCTCACAGCGTTGGCACTGCTACACAGCCACACAGCTCTGCACTCTGTTGGCTTGGGAAGATGTAGAAGAGCAGTCTGGGGTGCAATGGGAGCACAAATAGGGCAACAACTAATTGCTGAGGCACTTCAGTGCATGCAGCTGTTGCCATGCACAAACAGGCTCTGCAAAGGGGATCTTTACCATGTGTCCTGGCTGATGGCTACCCTCAGAGAGGTAAAACTAAGGGTCACTATGATAAATGCACCCATTGCCTCCAGTAAGGTGCCCTGCAAACCTGTGGCACTGGGAGAGCACAGGGCTGGTGGGGCAGATCTGGAGCATGGCATTACTGGGTTACTTGACATGATGCCTGCAATGCAAGAGCTTTGGTCACCATGGAAATAATGGACCAGCATTTTTCTTCCACATACTTGGGCTAGGAACAAAACAAATTCTAATAATACTGTTCATGTTTTCATAAGTGAGTCAAAATTCATTCCTTGCCTTTTATGGTTTGACTTACTTTCACCAGAATGCACCAGTTCAGCTTATCCCATCTATTTCATTAAAAGAATTAGTATAAAGATTTACGCAATCTTTAGAAGACTTTCTGCTATAAACCTAATTTGCCTTCTGTGTCACTCATGGGAAATCAAGGACTGAAATAATCAAGGAAGGAGGAGTTCCTATATGAAAAAAAAGTCTTAAAAGAACAGACTTTCTGTGTCAGGATGCACTTAGGCAAATACATTCTTTTCTTCACTCATGCTAATCAATATGCTTGGTGATAATAACCTTCATGTTAGATTGCTTTGACCCATCACCACTGCTCAGGATTTGGAGCATGATAGATCCTAGTCTTAACTTTTTACCACATAAAATAAAATGAAAAAGCAATTTATACAACCTCTTGTAGGAAAATGACAGTGCTTAAAGGAAATGTGATCAAGATATAATTTAATTCAGGTGTTATAAGCTTCACACATCTCTCCTGGGTAAATCCATCAATGAACTTTCTGTCTTATCCATTAGAGGGGTTAGATTATTTTAACCTTTTTTTTAACTCTTATGGAGCTATCTTGGTTTGAAAGACAGGTGTCTGCTAAGGAAGGCAGAAGCCTCCCCTGGAATGGAAAATGTAAACCCCTTCCCTCCAAATTATTATTATTTTTAAATTAAGGGGCTCTCAGGCAAAGATATGAGAATAGAAATAACAGTTCTTTACTAATGTATATATAATAAGGCAAACAAACAACTAGGGCATTAACCACAAGCAGAACCAGAAACCCAGCCGCAGCTTCTCTCGGCCGCAGGCGCTCTCCCCTGGGTGCAGTTCCGCTCACAGCCGGCAGGGGCGCTGCGGCTCCCGGCGCGCACGGCAGGTGCGATGATTCCCCGCGGCTGCAGGGGGCGCTCCGGTGCGGCTCGGGCAGCGCGCGGTGATGGCGGCCCGGCCGAGACGGGAAGGGACGGGAGAGAGGCTCGCCTCACAAACCCACGGGGCAGCCGAGCCCGGGGCCTGCAGGACTCTCGGNCCGTGTGCAAAAGCGTGCGGGGGCTTTTTCCCTGCTCCCTCCACCGACCCGGACCCCTCACCGTTACAATAAAGGGAGCTCGGGAGACCCCCTCCTGCACCCTTCACTCCTTCATCTCTGTCTCTTCCTCCCCGCCTGAGGAGCCTGCTGGAGGGCTGCTCTACCTCCGCGTCAGCCTGCGGCGCCCTGCCGCCGCCTCTCCCCCGGAGCCTGAGTGCCGCGGGGGGTAGCAGGAACCGGCAGGTTCACAGAGTGGACCCTACCCCCAGATAGCTCTCCAGGCTGCCTCAGAGCCTGGCGAGAGCACACGGGGACCGGTCCCGCGCCACCAGGGACTGACCCCCGACAGTAGGTGTTACCAAGGTCCCAGTTCAGTGGCTGCTCTCACAAGCAGAGACTCTCCTCATGGCAGAAGAAGAAGCTCCGAGCTGGGCTCCAGTGGTGGCAATGAATTCCCTTCCCCAAGCAGCAGCTCCAACCGTCCTCCTCTGAAACGGGGGGAGAGAGAGAGAGCTAACAGCTGCCCCAGCCCCATCTTTTACCAGCCCAATTCTCATGGTATCTCTCGCCCTCTCTGATAGAAACTCCCATATAAGAGAAATGTAACCAGATGCCCTTCTCCCCTGAGCGATGTGGCGGTGGCCCAGTCTGCTTTCAGTTTCAAACTTCATGAAATTAATTGGAAGGATTATCCTCCAAATGTCAGTGATCCTGAAAGCGAGGCTGAGGGCCAAGCCACTCCCTGAACATGTCAACCTAAGTATAGTTCCTCCCCTGGTTCTGCCCCTTTCATATTTATGCATCTAAGTCTGGAAAGCTCTACCAAGTTCAGTTACCCACTGGTTGTTGTACTCCGTCCCGCCTTTGCTGTTTACTCATTGGTTACATCTTTGTAAGTGTCAGTTTCTGGTTGGCTTATCCTTATTCCCCACCTCATTTTCTCCTTGTATAAAAACTGTTGTCGCTCTTGTCTTTTGCTCTTCGTTGGCACCCCTTCCAGTCCCCACGTTCCTCCGTCCCGCCTGGTGGGAAATAAAGGATTGGGAAAACGCCTCAAAGAGTCTTTCCTTCCTTCTCTGCCTGTGCCTTTGCGACCAACTGACAACTGCTCGCTTCGCAGTTCCCTGAGGGTTGAGAGCTGAACGCTCCTTAGGGAGTTGCCACTCGACGCTAAGTTCGGACCCACTTAGCCGGCGGCTGAGACACTCCATTCAGTCGCAGCTTGGCCACCGGGCTCCAAGAGGCAAGCGGCCGCGACAAGCTTGGCCACATCTTTTGTTTCCTTTAAGTACCCAACCATTAGTGTTTCCTAGCAACTTATGGGAAAAAATTCACAAAGTAAGAAGAAATGAAGAAACCTAACCCCCAAAAGGAGCCAACTAAGAGATAAAGTCAAAGATATTAAAAGATGCTTAAAACAACGTAATACCTTAAAAACCCATGAGGTACTACTAGCCTGTGGCACAGAGGGGATCTGTACTGGAGAATAATCAAGATTTCTGAAGAGCTGAGAGGTGCTCTTCATGGAAGGTAGCTGGATGTAAGCTCCTTAACCATTCCCAAATCATCTCTCCATTTGCTGACTCTACTTGATGCCACTTCATCCTTCCATAGCTTTCATCAGCCTGGTGCAGACCTGTCTCATGTAACTGCAGATCTGGGAGCAGATGTGCACAGCTGGCATGAGGTCAGAGCTGGATAAGAAGCTTCTCCTGAAGGCCAGGAGAAGCTGTGACTCTACACCTCATATATGACATACTGCTGTCAGATGCAGGCTTTTATGCACTAAAACACTTCTGGTCATCACATGGACAGTGACCAACTCAATGAACAAGAGAAAGGACACAAAATACACAGGCCAAACCAACAGCAGACACCATTATTATCTTCTTCAGTTTTAAAGAGCTAGACTAAAAATAAAATTCATTTTGTTTTTATTTAGGTCACCATCCACCATTCCTGCTTCCTTCTGCTGGCCCCTCCAACAAAATTGGGCAGCCTGATCTGGTGGAATGTGTGCCTCCTCATGGCAGGGAAGTTGGAAGTAGATGAGCGTTAAGATCCCTTCCAACCCAAACCATTCCGTGATGATATGAGTGCTGCCTTTCCTCTGCGTGAGTTTCAGTCCTTACATGTATCCTTACAGGAACCAGAGGGGAGAAAAGCAGCATCTCAGCATAGCCCACCAGTGATTACTGCTGCTGGAAGAGGCTGATGTGAAATATTTGCTCAGATAACAAATCTTACCTTGCAAAAAATGCCTCAAGAGTGCAGAAGCAAACCAGTACTTTGACTTGTATGAGGTCCTCAATGGCAGCAGAGTATAGTAAAACAGGTGGCGCTACCTCATTTTTCACCTCTCCCCAGCTCGTCTGCTCACAAGGGACTTTGTATCTTTCCTCTGTCATTCCTCTCCATCTGAGATGTGGAGCCAAAAGTAAGGTCTGCCTGGGCAGGATGAATAAGTAGTGGTAAGTGCTTAATGCAAACACTTCTGTGCAGCTCTTGTATTGGGCATTAATCAGTCAGCTTCCTGATCTTTAATTACCACATTGGCTCAAATTTTTCCTCTTTCTATAAAGGAAAGGCTGAGTGTTTACATCTGGAACCAAAAGGAACCCAACATGCTTACTGCGCATGAACTTGAGAAGTGACTAGGCTTGCTACTCTCAGTGTGTGAAGAAAACAAAAGAGAAAGGTTTGGGGGGTGGGGGGGAAGGGATTTTATCCAAAGAGTTTCAGGTAAAAAGGGAGTAAGGGTAAGAATAGACAAAATGAAATGAAAAAGCATTTGTAGAAGTGGAGGAAATTTGGTAACATGAAAAAGGTTTCATGATTGGTCAGGAAAGCAGCCTCCCTTCACCATTTTGAGAAAGATGCTTGAAGAATCAGAAAACCAGGAAGGTCATGTGTTGCGGTGGTTCACAGACTACCTTGTTCTCTCCTCTCCAGTTTCCCCAACTTTGGTTATGTTCCAGAGAATTCATTTTTACTAAGTTCCTGATTGGCTCCCAGTTATTCCTCCCCACCCTTCGTTGTTATTATTGGTTATTTGTACTCATCCCTGCCTCTGTACTGCCCTCTTTCCGTGCCCTGATTGGATTATTTGAATGCATTCCCCTGCCCCACTTTAGGGGTATAAAACCCTTTGTAACGCCCTGATCGGGGCTCTTCACCCCCTGCTCTTCACCCCCCGCTCTGCTCCTGGACCCCCACCTCCCTGGAATAAACCCTTTTTCCTACCCTGAAAGAGCCCCTCTCGCCTCTTTTACCTCCNTACAGCACGCAGGCAGACTGACAGCACATACACCAGTAACAGTAACAGGGGGAGGAGAGGGGCAACAAGGAGCCAATGAAGAACCCTGCAGCAGAGAAGGTTCCGGGACACAATGGTGTGTGGAAGGAGCCAGTGAGGATACAGGGATCAACATAATTCAAATAGGTAGGGAAAGGGATTTTGGGATGAACACAGCTTCTCACCCTAAGTGAAAGGAAAGAGAGATGCCTCAGGAACACTGCCTAAGCCTGCTGAGGTAACACAAGTGATCTTTGAATCACTGCAACACTAAGAAATTAAAAATATTTTTTAAAAAGAGCATGAAGAAAGCCTAGCTATCTAGAAATAGATACAGCAGGATTGAAGACAAAACAAGGCGCTGTAATGTTTTCCAGTTCGGTCAGTGTGAATGCGCTGTAGTGATTTACAGACCTGACATACAGAGCAAAGACATGGTTACATACCCAGAGGTGAGAAACGTTGGTAGCACAGCTGTGAAGACTTGGCTCCTGTCTGCAGGTTGAGGAAGGGATTCAGAGCACCTCTATAATCCTGAGTCAGGTTTCTGACAAAGCCATTAAGAACTATTAAGTGCTAAACATCTGCTGTTCTCCGAACACCTCCCAGATCTAAGAGTAGTGTGATGAGGTGAACACCACAGCATTTGGCTTTGATCAGGACAGCAAAGCCTTTTACCACCCACATGGTGAATAACCGATTTGGCTGATTTGAACAGCACAGAAACAACTCTCCTCCTGTTCTTGCCTCAGCATCATTTGCATGGGCTTTCCAAGCCCTAGGATTGCCTATCTTCCATGTCTTCCTAATTTTGCTTTCAGGTGAAAGGCTTGCCTGTGCTGTTAATCACACTTTCATTCTTCTAATCCTGGTGAGGGAAACCTGCTGCATTTTATTAGGCTCTGGAAAATCTTCCAAAGCCTGAGGATTTTATCAACTTCTGTGCTTCATCTTGTCACTTCATCTTGTCCCATTCACTCCCTGAGAGAACTTCAGCCTTCAAAAGTTCCCTGGTCCCACCTTTCCCTCAGCTCTGCCTCTCTCTCGGTTTAGTCTGATTTGGTTAGTGATGCTGTTCACCTCAGATGCAGGGGCGAATCACTCCTGAATCTCAGCAGAAGGGATTGTTATCAGTCTCTGCCTTGCGCCTTTATCCAGGAGGAGGTTCAGGAAGAAGCAGAAAGGGGTTTCTTGGAACCCTTTACCGAGCTGATTTTGCAGATTGAATCTGCTTTAATTACGCTTGCACATGAATTAAATATCACCCCTTCCCCAAGCACACTCTTTGCCAGGTGGATGTGGGGAACAAGCACAGCCGATTGTATGATTTACGTTGGGGTGCCAAGGGAAACATCCCGTGCTCCTCCAAAGACTTTTATTTTTCACAAGTTCTGAAATGAATTGATTTTAAGCATAGCCATGAAACCTGACAAGCACACTTTATACTTCTTAAGCACATCCTCAGAGCATCACCACATAAATCCCCTGGCATGTTCCCAGAGCATATTCCCCTTAACTCTTCCACAACACCTCTATCGGGGACATTTGAAGGGCAGGTGGAGGCAACAGAGTTTGCTCAAACAGACCTATAATATCTATAGTAGAGTAGGTTATGAACTGCAAATCAAAGGCTTTATAAGCACAATTGTGGATCATAGCATTAAATGGGAAGAACTAGAAAACCTTGAGGAACTGGGAAAAGTTGAAGCAGAAAGAAGTTACTGTTGTAAGGAGACAGTCAGGCACTTGAAGTTTAACAAAACATTTACCCTGTTTTGGGGTGCAAAATATGAGTGTGTATTGAGGCAGGTAATGTAAAGTAATAAATGACAAGATTTTGGCAAGGGAGCTGGGCTGAACCACCATCAGCTCACAGAAAATTTCCTCCTAAACGGTGGTATGAACAAATATTTACAGTGGAGCCAGAGAGGCCAATAGCAGTGCACAGCAATCGTTGCTACGTTTACTTTTATGCAGCAGTGAGATTCCTGGAGTGTATTGCTTAACTCTTACTGCTGCTGTGATTTTGTTTGCCATATAAATTGTATCTTGGTGGAAAATTATGCCTATTATTTCTGAGCAAGGGGGGAAAGGAGCACTATGGGATGAGATGCTGAGTGAATCTGGCCACAGGATTTGCTTGGAGATTGTGTTTGATCACTTCCAAGCCCTCCTGCACCAACTAACTCACAGTGACCACCACAACCTCTCCCAATAGGTGCTTATTTATACATATAAATCATAAAATGATCATAGATATCCTTGGAAGTGGTCAAGGCCAGGGGCCATGAGCAAACTGATCTAGTGGGGTACATTCTTGCCCATGGTGAAGGGATTGGAACTAAATTAACCCAATTGATTCTATTGTTCTATGGTTCTATCTATGTACATTCAATGATTTTATTCCTGTACACATTTACCTCAAAGGAGCTTGGCATTACTCAAGCAAAAATCATTTTTAAAAGCTAGGAGGAGAAAGGCACTCTGTTTTGCTCTCAAGATGGATATTTTCTTGAAGACCTGTGAGCCAATTCAGCTGGGGAATACATGGACCTGCTCTTCTTCCTGGGGGATTTCCTGGCTCAGTTTTCTTGATATCACCTCTAGGTTGTCAGTCCTTTTCTGTACACATGCCCTTCTCCAGATTAACTTTCAGGCAGGTGAAATCCCCAGACAGATAATTTTGTGGTGAAATAACTGGATAGTACAGGGTTATTTAGGTCCCACTGAGAGCACTGCATATGTACAGACCATCGCTCATGGCAAAGTGAGACAGAATTAAGAAAAATCAGTATAGGAAAATAAGACCAAATTAGCCCAAATTCACAGAAACACTCTATCACAAGTATATCACAAGAGACAGAGTTTTACATCTGAAAGGGCTTTTCAATCCACATCTGAAGGGTAGTATAAAAATGTTACAGGTTATTTAATTTGGCCTTTCAAATAGTATAAATTGGCAAGTCAGCCCCAATATTAATAATGAGATAAATGTTATGTCAACCTGAGTTCTTTTTGTTGGATTTTTCAGCCTGCAGTGCCATATTTGTGACCATTTTTCTCACATCATGAGGACTGAAGTAAAAAATAAAACACTTTTTTGATGAAAGCTGATATTCAGAGAGAACCAAAAAATTCCCACTGCCTGTGGTGCTTTGTAACTCCCAACACCACTAGACACATGGTAGGAGCTCACAACAGTTAAACCTCTGCAGGGCTGTGCTTCCATCGCAGTCTGAGCCCTCATTATTGGATTGCTTCTCCCAGAAATGCTCCTCTGCAAGATCTCACACCATTCCCTCTGAAAGTTCACCAGATTGTGTTATATATCATGATACACAATAACAAATAAAATGCTATTTGCTTTATCCCCAGAAGGCAGCTTTTTAACAAGAGAATAATACATTATTACAAGATTTCTTTGCAACACATTCAAACATACAGCAAAAGGACTCTTTGACCACAGTGAGTCTTGGTATGAATCATCATTCTCTCCAGCTGTTTAATTACTCTGAGATTACGAGTGCATATAATGGTCTGCACTTTTATTAATGAAAATATCCATTATTTTTCTTTTATGTGGAGCCAGGGCGCACTTGGAGGCCTTCTGCAGCTGAGCCCTTTGTGCCTACAAAATGACTTAGGTAAAATATGCCCTCGAACACTTTTGGATCGTGAGGGATTTAACTTCTAGTGATCCTGGTCTAATCATAAAGTGACTTTGAAATACTATACATTTGAAAAAAAAGGTTAAGTTCTTCAGGAAACAGGCTTTGGGCATATTCAAGGGATAGAGAGGAATGTGTCTTGCTGAGAACAGCACTTTGAAGTTGCTCCCATCTGGATAATGAATGATTAAAGAACAAATGAGTTAAGCCAAGTTAAATGCATAGATGTGCCCTGAGCACCCGTCATCTATGGAACACCAAGAGCATTTCAAAAGAGAGGAAGTACTTCTGTGCAGAGGAGCATTAGATACCAGATCTGCATGCCCCCAGCTGCTGACACTGCTCAGAAGAGCCCATGTGAGCATGCAACCAAACAGCGTGTGATCCAACAAACTCAGTTCCACATGGATGACATGCATCAGATTTGTAGCCCTGAGTTAAGAGATGCATTGTTTGTGGTTAAGAAAAAGGCACCTAAAGACTCATATTGGACTCATCGGTGCTATATGGGAAATACCACAAGATCTGGTATGAAAGCATTTGCCCAGAGGAAAAAAGTCGTTGCTTTATCCCTCAACACCAGGACTTATTTTCCAGGTGGTGCTGCAGAGAAGGGACCAGGTTTCTCCGGTCCCTAAATTTAATTGCTGTGTTAATTCTTATCTCCCTTTCAAGGCTGTCACCAATGTGGTAATTGTCATTTCATCCTTTTTCTGCACCCAGCTCTATGTCTGCATGATGGCAAAGCTAAGAGCTTTTGATCTTCTCCTTCCATCTCATAAAAGCAGGACAGATCCATACTTCATGCCCCTTAGGGAGGTCAGGGAAGGGATTTCCATCTGGGAAACTCCTCTTTGCATTACACAGCCCTTGATGGAGCAATCAATGCAGCATCCTGAATAGATAATAGATAATTAATTACAGCAGAGAAAAGACAAACACTCCTCAGACATCTGGGCTTCTCCTTTTTAAAATCAAGGGAATGGCAGTAAATAAAAAAACCTATGGAGGAATTGAGGACAGAAAAGGCAAATACTGCCTGCTGATCCCCTGGAGCTAAGGGATTCCCCAGTCACCTGCAGAAACACCATCTGAGAGAAAAGCACAGATAGGAACGGAAAGCAAAGATATTTAGCTCAAGAGGAATTAGATGCAAACTACTGGCATTCCAATTTGAAAAGCGTCCCCTGAGAAAGGATACCAAAGGCTAAATCCTCTTTTTTTCAATTTTTCAACCCAACTTCCATGCGAGACTATGACCAGAAAAGCACCACTTAGCTCACCAGAGGAGTTGCTAAAGCCTCCGACATCCATTTTTTAGCTCTGGACGTTACTGTGCCACTGTGAGCAGCAGGGGATAAGGAGGTGGCATAATGCTTATTTGCAGAACTTTTATGGCTAATTGATGTTTCTGCAGAGGTCCCCAGACAGTCTCCGGTAGCACTGGATGGCTGAGCCATGGAAAACTGTCTAATGCGGCATCCTGTGTGGTACCCAAAAGGGGGCCATATTTCTGACAGTGACTCCAGCAAAGAAGTCATGGACGTAAATATATCTAAACGTGTCAGATCTGAGCAAAGACACTTGTGACGAATCTTTCTTCAACCAATACGATTGTCTTACATATTTCATATTTCCTTTAATTTCCACATTCATTTTGAGACAAGCTAAATCCCTAAGGGACCATCAAAGCATCTTATTTAAGAAATATCAACACATACAAAGGAAAGCTTCCCTTTCAACCAGAAAGACCAGCTGCAGAAGCTCACAAAGGGCTTTTTCTTGTTTTGTTATTCTCTGTGTTTAGCTCATCCATCCAGGGGAGTAACAGGATGTGAAGACAAACTGCATTATAAGGAGAATGTTGCTAATGATTTCCCTTTCAACTGCTTGGTCAGCTTTACCTTTGCTAGGAAGGATTACGTGTTGTTGACAAAAGGTGTCATCTTCACTCAGATTAATTGCACTCAAATTAATTACTGGCATGGACCAAGCCTGGCTATGGGTAACATTAATTCAGCATGTTAAATCTAAAAAGTTTTAAGCAGAGCTTGCTGTAATAGGACAGCACATGGTTTGTCCAGTTAGATATAGAATTTCTGACCCTGTTACTCACATCTAAATAATCCTTTTAATGTGATCTGAATCATGATGCTTGGGTTTTCAAGCCTTTTCTTTCTCATTATGTCTTCTCTCTTTATGTCTGCTTTTCCTACTTTCTAACATGATTCATCATGGCGCATTGCCCCGAGCTTTGTTACATGACTTGTGGCAGCCCATTTCCCAGCTAAGAGCCCTGCAGGAGCAGTGTTCTGTGATGCTGAAATTGCATCCCCCTAAAAAATGCCACTTTCATGATTATATTTCCTCACAGCTCATGGTGAGTGCCTTACACTCTATAAAACACTGTAAAACCACTGACTTCACCCAAGGCCCAGCAGCAGGCATATGGTGAGGACTGAAGCGAGCTTCAACAGTCCTGTTTAAGATTATGCTGATGCAATGAGGACAACAAACCTCTCCATCTACCAAAGCCTCCAAGAAAATTCATGTATGCTGTGCTGGTGCTGGTGCTGGTGGTGGTGCAGCCGTCATAAGGCTGGACACAACCTTATGGATGATGTGCTGGTGCCGCTCCAAAAGGGAGAGGACCACAATCCTGCCTCTGAGGTTTCGTGACACTAGGGTTGGGATTAGCATTAGCTTCACCACCTGTAAATTTCCACTAGGTTCAGCACCTACCTCATTAGCTATGAAAGAATATGAGAAGTGGAGATGAGAAACTAAAAGAACCTTAAACATTTCACTCTACCCATACCCAAACTCAGCACTCAGCAATGTTGCAAGTGTCCATTTGCCACCAACCCAACGGACTGCTCCAAGTCAAAGTGCTGAAGGAATTACTCTCCCTTCCCAGCAAGGCTCTATCTGGAGATCAAGGAGCAGAGCCAAGGAATCCTCACCCCATCTGCAGTCTGCTTTGAGAGGCAAAGCACTCCTAAGCCTGGACAAAGCTCTTTACAGGCTAAACCAGGAGTCCTGAACTTAAAAAAATGTTCGTTGATGGGTGTGTAAAGGGTTTTCTTTCACTAGAACTGAACTTGATGCTTGATAGGACAAAACCAAGAGTTTGGGATCACAGTAAGCAGAACAACTTTGCATACAAGGGAGCTTATAAATTTCAATGATTTCTCATATAGCCACAGGGCAAGACACAGTGATTATACCAAATAGCCTGACATTATCACTCTCCCCTTCTATCTTGATAAACCAATAATGTGAAATGCAAGAAGTCCAGATAGCCCTTGCCAGATACTCTGAGGGGACCCTGTCTCTGGCTACATCCTGGCCAGCCTTACCATCATTGGATGATCACAACATGACATTGTGGCTCCTCTGCAGAGCCCCAGACTACAAATGCAACCATGGGGCATTGTTCATGGTTCTGAGCAAAACCCAGACACACACAGTTCCTCTCAGGACCACTCCTGGAGACTGATCAATTAGAATCAGGCTGCCATCTTTATGCAGGGCTTACTTAGGCAAAGCTCTGTTACATACCTCATGTGCCAAACCGGCACACCTCATGTGTCGCACAACTGGAACCCAGGAGAAAACATCCATGGGCCTGAAGGAAGACAGCAGGATCTGCTTCACAAGCCCCATGATCCCATGTGAGCCTCCTCCTTTGAGCTGCCACCACAAATCCAAATGAACCCCAACGCCTACAACACCCGATCAATATGTGATCAACTGTGCACAGCACAATTCAGCTGCTTTGTGACAATCATGTAGCTGCGTTACCAACAGTTCTGTCAATATGCTGGCAAGCAGCAAGAAAGTTAAATTAGTTCAGTTCATACATATTTAAGTACCATGACCTTCATTATCAAGCTCAGGCTTCAAATATTTGTAATGGTACAATTAGCCTCAGGCATGTTATCTCACTAGTATCAGCAACTGTATATATTTATTTACAAATCACACAGAGGGGAATTAAATGTTGCTGTCACTGTTGTCAGGGAAACAAACCACTTCTAAATTTTTAATTTTTTAATTTAAAATATTGTATTCTAAGCAGGGATAGTCATTAAAATTGTATGAGGATAAAGGGAAAACAAAATCTGGTGTATCTACCTATGGTGGAATTGATGTACACTGTAATTACAGCAGGTTATGGAGGGGAAAAATGTAGCTTTCATGCAGGACCGTGGTTATGAATGTTTATGCACATTACTTATGATTACTGTTGCTTAAGAAAAAAAAATAAGTTATTGTGCATGTGTAAATTCTTGTCAAAAATTGTAGGTTGGAATACACAATTTACCTTGTGTACTGCAATTTTTATGTAAATACTAAAGGTTGCTCAGTAGAGACAGACTTACAATTATATAAATGGTAATTTGTGTAGTAAGATTGAATAACTAATATCCTAATTTAGTACTTTCAGAGAATTGGTGGTACAGTGAATGCTCCCTCCTTGAGCAAATATCTTCCAAAGTCTCCAGAGATGGACTGTCATATCTGTTGGGAAAATTGCTGCAATGTCTTGTCAAGGCACTTCTGCAGAAGCAAAGCCAGGCAAGAGTAAGAGGAAAACAACATATTTTGAATAACATAAGGTAAAACAGTCAGTCTCCAGCCTTACAGACCCTAAAATTACTTGTAATCCGTGTTTCACTGAGCAACAGACAATACATATAAATCTTTTTTGAGCCCGCTCCTCCAAAAACCTGGATGCCCAAAGATTTACCATCCTCTGCAAATCCAAACTTATTGCCATATTCTCTCCACTTTCCCTTTCCCTGTGCTAAATCACGTCCAGAGTTTGTTTTTCAAACTAATGTGTGATCTGTGTAGCCAGAAAATGATGCTGTGTTCCCAGTCCATATCCGAGCAGTGTGGCAAAAGAGGCAAATCACAGTGCAGAGCTGG
Organism: Melanocharis versteri; assembly: GCA_013397845.1. Lineage (NCBI taxonomy): Eukaryota > Metazoa > Chordata > Aves > Passeriformes > Melanocharitidae > Melanocharis > Melanocharis versteri. The sequence goes on from VZTG01009135.1 coordinate 293,974, forward strand.
GAGCAGAGGTAGGCAGTATTTGTCCCAGGGCTGCCTGCACCCTTGGGGTCCTCCTCACCATCTGGCCACAACTCTTCTTTCCATGCCATACAGTGAAGGAGCATTTGGCAACGGAGTTGGAAGGAAAGTTTGTTTTTCTGCTTTTCCTGGCCTTGTTTGTGTTACCTGAGCTAATGGCTGGCAAGGAGTACCTCGCATGGCTGCAGAAATCCTGGCTTTGATTTCTCAAACATGCAAACCATCTGTCGACAGCTCCTGCGCCGGGAGCATGGGCAGGGGATGCCTTGGAGCCTTTCAGTGCTTTTGTGCCCTGGCATGGCCCTCTGGAACATCGATGTGCCCTTACCCAGCCCTGTACCTGAGCTGGTCCCATGTATGCATGGTCACACGGCCAGACTGGCTGCTAGGGGATGTGCCCAGAGATGGGAGATGTGCGGGAAAGCTTGGCTAAACCCAAGAACCCTCCTGCAGCCAGCCACTCCAGACCAGTCTGCCCAGTCCACTCCAGGCCCCTGTGGTGTCACTATTACCATCCCACTACAGCTGCACTGAGATTAGAGAACTGGAGGAAGTTTTTATAATTAGCAGTTTGATTTGGCCTATGGCCTGTTAACATGGGATACAATTCTGCTGGTTTCCACTTCCAGGCCCTTTACTCTTTTTCCTTTTTACGGCTGTGAATTTGTCTGGTTTTCTCTCAAGTCTGTCCCTGAATAAAAGAGCTAACAACATCAGTTCTAGGACATTTTTGTGATGGGGTTAGTAAATCAGCATAATCTACAGCATTAGCTGCAGATTTAACCCCTTGGTGTGTCAATAATTTCCCAGCTTCAGTGACTTCACATCATAAAGCTGGAGGAAGAGAGAGGAAAAACAAAAAAATATGGGTACTTCAACTTCCTTTTTTTCCCCCCACAGCTCTGCAATATGTAAGGGAACAGTAAAATTGCACAAGGCAGTGAAAAGGGATCAAAATGACACATGCATTTAATCAACAAAACAAATGCAACCGAGAAGTGATTTACTCTAGAAAGGGCTTGATCAAAAGGAACCAGAGGAATGGAACATCATTGGTAACCTGCAGAGAAACCACAGAGCAGCTCCTTCACCATGACATGTGGGAAGTGGAAGGAAGTAAGCAGTGAGTCCTGAGTTTCAACAAGCAGGATAACCTGGGGAAGGGGTGTTAAACTTGGCTGTTGAGGTGCCCAAGTGGCACCATCACCTTTCTTGGTCCCCTTTTGCCTCTACCGTCCTGCCACCACTAGTTTCTTGCATTTTGAATGGCTATCTGCCAAGGGAAGAAAAGCGTCTACTTGAATGGTGAATATTGGCTGAAAGGAATGAGGGACTTGTCTTTACAAACAAACTGTGGGCCTGCTGGTAAATAAAGCTAGATACTGAGAGACAAAAGAAAAGGATTCCACTGACTGATAAATGGAATGAGAGACTTGTCTTTACAAACAAACTGTAGGTCTGCTGATAAATAAAATTGGATACTGAGAGATGAAAGAAACAATGGGAAGAACCATAAATTCCATAAAGAATTCCACTGAGTGTCACAAGGAAAAGATGGGGGGGAGGGGTACACATTAGAAGGGGGTCTTAGGTATTAGGCGTTTCAGAAAGTCCGTAGTTAGGTAACTCTATTTAAAGTGGCTCCCCTGCTCTGTGTCACACACAGCTCAGGAGGTTTAAAAATATTTCACATACAGGAAAAGAGATGAGCAAGGGAAATAGGCCTGGGACTGCAGTTTGTAATTATTTACCTCTCAAGTACCTCAGCCAGTGGGGAAAGAGAGAGGGAAATGCAGCCAGGAAATTAGGCTAAAAAGGAGGCTGCGTCCTCCAAAATTTTGAGAGAGACCCGAGGGGCAATGCCCCATGGCCTCTCCCTTTATTCGCATAAAGTTACAGGACTCTTCTGTCTCCTTTTTGGACATAAACCTCTGGTGCTTGTGGATTAATTTTCCTGACATTGGCCAAAGTACAGACAAATCAAAGGCTCACAAAACAAATCAGTTATTTCAAGTTCAATGTATCTTGTCCTGGTTTTGGCTGGGGTAGAGCTATTTTTTTCCCTACAGGCTGGTACAGTGCTGTGCTTTGGATTAAAGATGAGAAAATGTTGATAACACACCGATTAGCTGATGCTAAGCAGTGTTTACATGAAGGCAAGGACTTTTCTGCTTCTAAAACCACACCACCATGGAAAAGGCTGGGAGGGGCACAAGTGCTGGGCCAGCTGACCCCAACTGGTCAAAAGGATATTCCAGATCACATGGTCCAGTATAAAACTGGGGGAAAAACTGCTTGGTAGCCACTGCTTGGGAATTGGCTGGGCAGCACTCCGCAAGCAGTGAGCAACTGCACTGTACATCACTTGATTTGTATATTCTAATTACTTTTTCATTATTATTATTATTAATATCCCTTCCATTTCTGTCCTCTTTCAATCCACAATTTTTACTTTTTTCCCCTATTGTCTCCACCATCGCACAAGGGGTGGGAAGTGAGTGAGTGCCTTTGTGGTATTTACTTGTCTCTCCAGTTAAAGCACAACAGCACCTTCCCAGAGAGAAATACTCTTGGAGGTTAGGATTTTTCCTTTTTTTTTTTCTTTCTGTCAGGGAATTTTCTCCCATTTGTTGCCGAAGAGATGGGAACAATTCTTAAGAGAGACAAAAGATGTGGCCAAGATGGGGGGAAAGGGTGCAGCTGGCTGCACTCTCTTAGCTGCAGGGCTTTCTCTTGGGAAGGGCAGAGATACTGTGAGATTTTGGCAGGGGGGTGAGGGGTTGGGCTCAGCTCCTCGCTCTCGCTCTCAGGACTGGAGGTTAGACGGTGCTGCTGTTGCTGTGGGAAGAATTCACTGCCACCACAGAGTTCTGTCCTTCACTGCTTCTCCTACCGTGAATGAGGCTTTGTAAGAGTGGCCATTGAACCGGGACCTTTTCAACACCCGACCTTATTTGGAAGGACCCTCACCATCTACTCAGGTGTCTCAGGAGAAAACCTGGGACCCTAACTCCCCTCTCCCCTCCGGAGGGAGCACCTCCTGGCTGTTTGCAGGAGTCTGGCTGCTGCTGCCCAGCCCCGCTGGTTTTTTTCTGCCGCTACTTTGGGTTTTTTGCTACACTTTAACCCAACACCCTATGTCCGCTCAAGCCCTCACAGCTCCTGATACCGCTTCGGAGTTTTTGCTACACTTCGTTTGCCACCCTGAGGTGTGCTCACCTCTGGTGTTCCAGCCTGCTGCTGCGAAGTCCCTGCTACAGTCTATCTTGCCATCCAGATTGGCACTGGGACCGGCTGCCCCCACCCCACCCTGCGAGTTTGCAAAAGAAGCCCCTTTTCTCTCTCTCCTACCAGTGTCCCCACCGTTACCCAAGTGCAGAGAGGCGGCCGAGCTCGCGCCACAGCGCCCCCTGCAGCCGCGGGGGAATCATCGCACCTGCCCTGCCCGGCCGGGAGCCAACAGCGCCCCTGCCGGCTGTGACCGGAACTGCACCGAAGGGGAAAGTGCCTGCGGCCGAGAGCAGGCTGTTACTGGGTTTTTGTTATGATTTGTTGTTGCTGCCAGTGTTGTTGTTGTTTGCCTTGTTATATATATATGTATATGTGTGTGTGTGTGTGTGTGTATATATGTATATATATATTCTAGTAAGGGACTGTCATTCCTTTTCCCACATCTTTGCCTGAAAGCCCCATAATTTCAAAGTTATAATAACTTGGAGGGAAGGGGGTCACATTTTCCATTCCAAGGGAGCTTCCCACCTTCCTTGGCAGATACCTGTCCTTTAAACCAGGACAGATACTGACCAAGAAATTTCTAGCAGAGAGCTCTGTGCAGCCTTAATAACCACAGCCCAAGCCTTCATAACTGGATAATAAATCACTTAACCCAAGAAAGTCCTGCTGTCGCTGACTTTCCAGAGTATCATCAAGGGAGTCTCATTTAGCAGCCTTATCAAAGGTAATTCAACAGTCTTCATAATGGTATAGCGAAAATTATCATGTGCCTTTTGTCCTGCAGTGTGCAGGTTGCCACTTAGGGTTAACTTAGGCTGAAACTTGCCCAGTAAAATCCTATCATGCTTTTAAAGTCCAGATTACTCAATATGACTTTTAAATTTCACACTTGATTTGATTCACACAGAATGAAATGCATGTTGCCAATACACCCAGCAGAGTCCCAGTCCCCTAAAACCATGTTCCACCACTACAAGACAACAGGGGTAGTGAAATCCCCTTGCATATGAAATGAGCTATGCTGAGAGATGCTCTCATTTACTGATAGACTTGACAAATTTGAGCAATTCTGGTTCCATTCAGTAAATAATGTTATGCAAATGTTAAGTTACCACAGATTAAGAAGTTTGTGATATACATTTGTTTTTCAAACAGGCACTTGGTTTTGTTTTGCTTGTTCGGTCTGGGTTCTTTTTTAATTTTCTTGAAATTTTTTTGCATACTTCCATTCTCCATTCTTTCCTAACAACACCTAGTGCTACTCACACAATAGATACAGCCAGAGTCTGGTACGTAATTAAGATGTTAAGAGGTAACTTCATCTGGGCACATAAACCTGAGCACCTGCTTATGAAAGCAAGTGCCAGAATCAATATGGTCAGGCAGCTTGGAAGCTTGTCCAAGGTTCTGATTTCACACACTGCTGAGCAACCTTTCTGTGTTGGGGCCCCGAGGGTGTCTGCCGTACCTCCTGGAAGCACTTGCTTCCAAGATATGGCATCTTCTTTTATCCACACTGCATTAATGAACACTCCCAAGCTCAGAACAGGAGAGATCTGAACACAGGACAGACTTAGATATGTATCTAATTGTTCACACTCTCTTATGCTAATCTTTCAGAGGGCTGCGCCGCCCCTGTATTGTCCAGCACTCTTCTCCTGTTGCTCAGCTACTAAAATAATAAGAATTGGAGGTGGTTATGAATGAAAATGAGCCATGGCTTGTTTCTTCAGTAGTAGAGCATTGCCTTCTCTCCTGTTGAACTCAGTGAGAGAAACAGGTGATTTGATACACATGTCATTAGTTCCCATAGAACAATTCTTGAAGCCCTCATTATCAGTAGATTGATTTTGCACCTGTTATCAGCACGCTCCTCTGCAGCATGGAAAGGAGTAATTTGCAACCCATACATCTCCTAAGTATTCACATTTGGGAAAAAAACCAACCATGATGCAGAAGTCCTGAAAACACACTGATTTCCCCGGTAGAACAACAACAACAACACCATCAACAATTTTCCCCTGCTCATTTTTGAGATTCCGATTTCTGTTGCAATTCCCAATATCAAAAAATCAAGAGCACTGATTTTTGCAGAACACAACTAAAACGTGGTTTCAATTGATGATCTCTGATCCATGCCTTTAAGGAAACAGAAAAACAGATTACTAGAGGTTATACCTGTCTCAAGGTAACATTAAAACAGGTTAATGTGGAGAAAATACACTGTTGGGCAAGGATGGTGACAAAAGGCAAGGTCCCAGAAAGACATAAACAAGGCAGTAACATTAAGTAGAAGGCTCTCTCCCTGCAAAAACCTTGTTTGAAGAAAGGCTCATGTCAGACCTTGATTACAATGGAAAAGAATATAGGAATGATCATGAAAAAGTGCAGTAACAGCCCAAAAAGCTGTAGTGTGCAAGACCTTTGAAGGCTCAGATCTAAAAAGATCTAAACTGCATGTTGCACTTTGCAACAGAAGATCAGAACAAGTTATCAAGATAGTAACTACCATTTGTCATATAATAAAGGGTTTGTTTCCTCTTCAGCTCTTCCCAGCACATTCTTATAAACCATCTGTAAACCAAGACTACAGAAAGGAAGTAATTGAAAACTTACAAAGAATGAGAACAAGCCACCCAGACAAAACTCTTATGAGAAGATAGAAAAAGCTATCAAAAGAAACTGAGAGGCACTTTGAAAGAGTCTGTAAACTTTTTTCTTAGACCTATTTGTTTTTCTGACACCAGTTTCAAAAAACAACCACCAAAGTGCTGCCAAAACTCCGTGTGAGTGCAAAAGCTGTGCTACGTGCTCCAATGTCAGCATAATTTTGGAGAAAAGTGTCAGTATTTATAAAGAAAACAAAGTTGTAAAGAAGAAAAACTATACAGGGTTCCCCATGCTGCCACCTGCATTTTTGCTTCTAGGGCCTGTTACACACTGCAGACGTGAGGCTAAAGCTTCTGGCCCCAAATCTTGTCTCTATTTTCTCAAACATTAATGTTCTCCCTTAATATGGCTTCTCCACACATTCCTTTTAAAATTATTTTAAAACTCAATCTCAAAAATACTCAAAAAGAACAGTATTGTTTGTGATTGGGTATTTTCAGCCAGTTGAATGAGCTCTTTTATGGATTTAACTGCGCTAGACAGGTGGCATAAGGAAGTTTACCTATTTCCCACAAAATTCATTTTCAGGTCACAGTTCACTTTCCCTGCCTGTTTCTTTTTCAAGTTGCACCAAGGGAAGTCTAGATTAGATATTAAGAAAGATTTCTTTGCTGAAAGGGTAGTCCGGGATTGGAACAGGCTGCCCAGGGAAACGGTGGAATCACCAGCCTTTGAAATGTTCAAATAATGCGTGGATGTGGCACTTGGGGACATGGTTTATTGGTGACATAGTAGCGCTGGGTTAATGGTTGGACTTGATGATCTTAGAGGCCTTTTCCAACCTTAATTGATTACATTTTATGATATTTTTGTTCCTAATCAACTTTGTTTTCATTGTATTGGGGAAAAAAAGGTACATTCTGGTCCGTAACAGCATTCTGGTCTGCCATCAATAATAACAAAGCACTCTCTTAAAATAATAAAACAACAATTTTAAAAAGTGGCAGGACCCAGTATATTAAAAATTCCCTTTACAGCTTTGCCAAGAAAATATATCCAGACTTCAAGCCTTTAACTGGATCAGGGCCTGTACAACTGCATAGATCTTAATTGCTCATGAAGGCTTTCCTGCAAAGGAATAACTTCTATTTCCCATAATGAGGTTGGAAGCCAGAAAGTTTTTGTACTTTAGCTAATCTTATCAAACATATTTTTTTCCAGAATCTAATGAAACACAGAGAAAATAAACCCAGGGGTGGACATAAGAAACTTGGTAAGTTAAAAATAGTTTATTTTTTCCAATTTTGGGGCTTTAGTGAGCTGGGAACGTATAAAATTTCAAGCTTTATCACAGTCTAATACAAACCTATTTCTTATTCCCACCTACAGGAGTGAGGAGATTGTCAGGAGTCATTTATCAGCAGGACTTTAAGGGCTGCTCAACCTCTTGCCTATAAACAGCAGCATATTCAGGGCAAAAGCACTTCCAGTAAAAGGAGAGAAGGGTCAAGACCAACAAGAAGGCTTTCCTCAAAGTTTTTTGCATTTTGATCATGTTGTTATGCAGAAAATAAGCCAAGCACCATCTCCAGTGTGCTTTTTGGCCTTTTTTTGTGCAATCCTATTGATAAAAAACTGCTGTAGGCTCAGCAAGGATATGAGCCAAGTGGTTTGGTGACTTTAATGGAGGCATGATTTCAGTTGCATGGGTAAGTGTGATGGCCCCATTATAGTAAAGTATTTAAACACACACTTTGCCTGAAATATATATAGGACTGATACTTAAGTTATGTTTTACTAGTCATTTTTCAATTACTGAGGCACTTCAAAAAAAAGCCTCACCCACACCAGGCCTGAAAATAACTTTCACAATGTTGTTGAAACTGTCAATAAGTTGAAAATAAAATTCATGCAGAATTTTAGAGCCTGAGGATATCTACAGAGAAATACAATTGGAACGTCTTGAAAATGGCTAGCAATTTCGACATGCATTTCAGCTTCTATTGAAAACTTCTCATGAAGTCTGGCTTTAAAGACTGTAGGTTATAAACAGCCATCGTATTTTTTACTGATGTAATTATTCAAAGATGCCTCCTAGCTTAGCCTGAGATTGCCATCATTGATTAAACTCTGTACACCAGTGAAAGATAGGTAAGAAGGTGGGAAAAGCTGGTAGCCTGGGGTTATGGTCCTAATTGCATGCTTACATTTGCAACTCTTTGGCTTTTAACTTGATGATATTTTAAACAGAGTGATTAATAGACCTTTGTTATTTGCAACGTACACATTTAACACTGCAGGTCAGATAAACTAGACAACATAAATTAACCACCTTATTGGCAGGTTTACACCACTGGAGCATCTGGTCCTCCCTGAATCAATTTGTACTGTAGACAGGAATCCAGTACAAGTCTTCTAAATTCAAGTGAAAAAAAAATTAATATTCAAATTTTTCACTTAACTCTTTATCAAGTTGTGTTTTTCTTAAACAGGTTCTCCAAATCCAGAGTGACACAAAATACCTCTAGGAGTCCTGTTTGCTTTTGCCTTTTCACAACCAGCATTCACCATGTGGCACAACAGAGATTTGCTTAGCACACTAGTAGTTTTTCAGGAAAGACAACTGCAGGAAATGAGTTTATCTGTGCAGCAGATAAAGCAGTTTTTCATTTTTTAGCCTGCTAGGTCCTTTCATAGAAGTGCCACACAGGAATTAATGCTCTACAGTTATGCAAAATCATTTTTCTAAAGACTCCGAGGCATTAATTCTGTAGCCTACTTCATTGCAATGAGGTAGGAAGGGGAACAGGCCAAGCGAGAAGGAGAAACAGAAGAGCCACCAGCTTTGAAATGAGATTTAGGGTCATTTATTTATTATCCCCAATTTCTGCCTCTGAAGCACTCATATGGGCATCAGAACAAGCCACATGCACTTACCAATCTTCCATTAACCTGCCACAAAACCAAACTCCAGTTACTCAGCTCACCATAGGAACCCAGCAAGCACCCAACCTCCACTTTCTGATTTGGGAAGCACAAGCAAAGCCAAATAGCAGAGTGAATAAGGAAGGGAAGACATAGCCTTGTGGTCAGAGGGATGAAATGTGCACAGAGGGCCCTGGGAGAGCCTGGAGAGGTGTAATACAGGCACTGGGCATGTTGCCTTTTTCCCAACCTGGAAATGAAACTCGAGATAATTTTAGTGAGGCGGTAATATAAAAAATGAAGGCCTTCAGAGGCAGTTATGGAAAGAATGTCAACAAAAGCCCACTCCCACAGGGATGAGTACGTATTTATAGGTTTTAGGAAATTAGCATAATTGATAAAAAGCACCAATTAGGAGGACAAGTGGTCATGCAATTCCCCCCAGGTCAAGCCCCTTCTCTGAAGCCCCCGCCTTTGGTACTAGCTGTACTTTGTCCATGAAATGTATCTCGAAGAGTTGTTCTCGGCCTTGGTTCCCAGGAAAAACCAAGATAGCATGTGGGCCCTGCACCTCCTGGGGCTTGGAGCTTTGGAATTTGTTTTATCTTTCTGCTTAGGGAAAGGCCATGGAAAAGTACTGGGAAAACTAGCTACTAATAGAATAGGTGACAGAGTTACAAATATATGTGTGGAGAATACAGAGAACATATAAAAGAAAAAAAGGCAAAACCCAAACGGAACCATTCTCCCGCTTTTTTTAGAGACTAACATGGCTCTGTCTTGTCTAGTCTCTACTCCACATTTAATTATATCACTGGTTTACACAATCAACTATTCTGATGGTTATTACACAGATGCCAAGCATAACTACAGCTACTATAAACACTTCTTTCATCCAGGCCCAGTTTGGTAACCATGAAGTGAGTGTACTGAAGATACTCAAGGTTTAGTGAGCTCCTTTGAGAGCTACCTGGTGTAGAATTTGAGTTTGCTTTTGAATTGCAACTAAATCCTTAGCAATTCTTTTACTCTGATCTGCATAAGAACGACAACCAGTGTTAATGATTTTGTGGCTAGTAAGAAATTAAGAGTCATTCTGTTTTGTAAATAGCTCTTAATATGATTAAATATTGTATTGGGAATCACAGCCCCATGGGTACGGGCTCAATCTATATCTAGGGGCAAAATTCACCAGGCCGGATTCTCATATCCAATACCACCCTGACAAGCTGTTCTTATGAAGAGTTTTTGGATACATTTTAGACTAGAGCTACATGCAAATTTTTAGGGCCAAATTTGAATCATCGTTACTAACTGTACAGATAAGAGGCACAAAAGAACAATTTAAATCACATCATCTTGATTTGTATCAGTCACTGTTTTCTGGTTGTCTCAGAAACCGAGGTCTTCTTAACGCTGGAGCAGTGAATTCAGGGCTCCCTGCCAGCACTTCTGGTTTCGGTGAGGGTAGTGAAGACTTGGAATGCCCTTTCCACTTAGCTTGTAAGGTTACTGTCTCTCCATTTAACATAGACTCAGTCTCCAGGCTGGAACAGATGGGCAGGTGTGTCCAGTCTTATCTATCTGGATAACATGATGAATCTTTGGAGTTTCTGAAAAGTGGAACTTAAAAGCTGTTAAATATTTCTGCAAGTCAGTTTTCCCCCTCATATGAATTTCTCCCATAATATTAATAATTTCATATGGCCTGCCATGCAATATTTAATAAGGACTTACGTTGTTTCTCTGCCTTGGTTGTATGCAGATTCTCAGTAAGGCTATAGGCAAGGCTTGAACTCAGGTCATGGATGTTTCTGACAAATTTTACTATTCTGTATTTTGAGGGTTTCATTCATACATTCAGCCTTACCACTCATCTGGGGTGGGTAGGGAATTTACAAATCCCAAACAATTCCCAAGACTTGACTAACTTCTCTGATCACTGGGGACTAATCCCAAAGGAACCCCAAACCTCTGGAATTATACAATTGAGTAAAACTTTTACCACCTCCCTTGCTGTGTTAGTGCAACAGGGGTAAGCTTTAGACCATCCACTGAAGGTATCAACACAAACGGTTTCCTTCTTTGCTTGGTAACTCAGCAGAATCTATTTGCCAATAATCTCCAGGAAAATCTCCTGCCTCTGTTATTTCTAGCACAACTTTTTTGCCCATGTTTGGGTTTTTTCTAGTGTAATAGTCCATTGGCTTTCCTTGATTTTAGCCTTTGTGCCAGAAAACTGATGGTTCTTTTGATCACACTTTGGGGCAAACCTTGACAAATCGATTTCCTTCTGTGGCACCACTGTTAAGATGCCTTTTTCTGCAGCCCCTTTTACTATTTGATCAGCAAAATTATTCTTTAATTCGGGAGTTGTTTTTCCATTTTGCTGAGCTTTGCAATGCATAGAAGTTGCTTCTCTGCATTCCCAAATACTCTGCAGCAGTGCATGGGGTCTGTTCAGTGTGTTCAATTCTATTACCTTGAATGGTTGCCAGTCCTCTTTCCTTCCAGATGACTTTGCTCAATTCTACATCTTTCATTGATGTAATCAGTTCAGCTCTCTGTGATGATACATTTGATGGCAAGGGCTTTTGCCTGGTTACCTGGTTCATGGTTGTCATTACATAACCTGTCATTAGTTTGCCATCTCGAATGGAGCCACTCTCGTCTGATATAGCTCCCAGACTGGCACATCTTTCAGGTCTGGTCTGCTGGAATAGACTTCTTTCACAGTCTGCAAACAGTAAGATACATTATCAGTTAGCATTGGAAACAGAGACATAGCAGGATTGACAGCAAACATTTTCAGAGTAACATTACTCTGTTTCAGTAACATGGCATAGGGTACATGTCATTGATGTTCACAGAACAAACTTAAAGTGAATTGGGTGCAACTGTTGGATGCAGCAACTTGGCTGCTGGTTGGATGCAGCAATTCTCAGTTGCTGACTTCTCCAGTTCTCCAGTTCCTTTGCCAGCTGATTTCTGAATATAGTTGGGCTGTTCCTTAAACCCTCAGGCAGGACTGTCTTGGTGTGCTGGCTCTTCTTCCTTGTTTCAGGATTTTCCCGCATAACAGCAAGGAGTCCTTGACCTTTCTTATTCACAGGAGAAGGTATTTTTAAAATTTAATTCAGTAAACCATCTTAAACTATCTCTTTTTCTCCTTTTACAAAATTCCAATAGATCCTTCTTAGGAGAGTTTGACA